>JAWWEO010000001.1:10661777-10684938 GCA_035582975.1 Ormyrus labotus | reverse complement strand
CCCCCCCCCCCCCCCCCCCCCCCCCCCCCCCCCCCCCCCCCCCCCCCCCCCCCCCAAGAAAAAAAAAGAAGAAGAGCGAAACAAAGTGTCACATAAACACGTCGAGTCGCTGCCGCGACGTGTGTCTACCTACCGTATCGAAGAACTCGGTGAACTTGCTGAAGTAGTACCACCAGCAGGTGGCGGCCATGCGGATTGCCAGGGTATTGTTCGAGTAATCGACCGGCTGACACCGGAAGCTGTAGCCCCTCGCCCAGCCGCTCATCAAGTACTGAAACATTCAAATCGTTCGATTGTCAGAAGTTGAAGTTCTCTCCGCACTGCCTCGGGCGATGCTTTTTTATTTTAAAGTGAATCCACTTTTTCTTAATTCGCGCGGGAGCTGGGGAAAATTTCGGTTTCAATATTTTGTTTTGGAGCAACTTAGAAATAACGTTGGGAAAGAAGTTAGCTGCGCGTATTAAAATGCGCCCGACAGGTTTAAAGTGAGTTTCGAGATGAATTAAAAAAATTTAGTTGTTCCGGGGCAGGAAATATAATGCAGACGAAATGAAATTTGCATTCTAACATTTCGAATTTTATATTGAATGGTTTTTGCTGGCAGAGGTCGATTCACTGAGAGAAGAGATGTAGTAAACATTGCAAATAGTTATGTAAAAATTACCTTATTGTCCTAGTAAAGCCATCAGACTTCCAAAACAAAAAAATTATCGTACTTTATAAAAAATGTTACTATACTGTTTGGTACATTTTCGCTGAAAAATTACCCCCCAAATCAGACTAATCGCAGGACAATGTGATATTTTGCATAATTTTAGCCTCTTTTAGAATAATATTTACTCTAATGTGATCATTTTTACTCGAAAAGAGTTTAAATTTTCTCTGTCGGTAACAAAACAGTTAAACATAACCTCATTCGCAAATATATTTTGCTTGTAAAATTTCTAAAAATTAATTAATTTAATTAATTGATTTTAATGTATTAAATAATAATAATACAGCTTTAAATTTTAATACCAAAATATTATTGTAGATATATCCATGCCAGTATTGAATTTTTCTTCGAGGATACTTTTTAATCAGTTTTCGAGTAAAAATTCGGCTGATGATGATTAATTTATTACCAGCTGGCGTCATGTCCTCCGGTTACTCGATTTTCGGCAAATTTTTAATCTAAATTTCGAATAATTTTTAAGCGAAAATTTTCAAATATTTTCAGTGGCTATTCAGTGCTATCGATTGGAAATACTTACGGAAGCATAAATTATTCCTACATTTAGCATAATCAATCATTGACCAATTTGAAATTTGTAATTGAATATCAAAACCCGCAGAATTTATCGCCAAAATTCCGAAATAATTCATGCATTGAACTCAGAATGTCAAAAGGATTTGAGAGCAAATTCTTTAGTTACAAAACAATAAAATTTAACTAACAAGTAAATTAACATTGAAATTGTTAAGAGATATTATCGCTTGAAAAAAAATGATTGTTAAACTGTTCGCGCAATTTCAGTTTTTTTCCAAGGCAATAATGAAATACTTAATTACATATTTGGAAATCTTCGGTATTCCAAGTCACGACACTAGACTATAATCCGCGCGCTGCTTAAATAATCCATTAAATCTTTGCACACGCCGTTGATAATTATCTATTTCTTTAAGCATTCTTATTTAGTACCGGTAATTAAAGCAAATTGCATTGACGTCAAGAAATCAACTTGTTTCGAAGCGACTGGGAAAAGCTTTAGCGATGAGGTAAATATTTTTGTTTTTGCTTGTCGCTTTTGCTAATTGTCAAGTGAATAATGATTTAATAAGCTCGCTTGACTACATATTTTTGTCGGCGGCGTAATGCATTAGGAAATGTTTCTTGTCATATCAAGCAGTACTTCGAACTAAACTTTAAAATTTGGAAAAAAAATTGAAAGCAAATAGTCACTTGAAGAACCTATTTTTAGCCACGAAAATTAAGTAATAGAAACTTGTATAAATAATTGTTAATTTGATTAAAAATCTATTGAGTAATAATAATGAGTCTACGTAAAACGCGAAACAAAAGCCGAGCAATTTCATGCTAACCGCGAAATTCAAAATTGCTCAATTCAGAAAGAGGTTTTTTAGCCGTCTATCTGGAGAGAGATTTTTTATTGTCCATAAAGCGACTTTCGCTTTCGAAGACAACGAGACGTCTTTGTCACTGCTAACTGTTTTATCCTTCTTGCATTTAGCTTTCTGAATAATTTTTTTTTAAACGCAAAAACTGGATTTACCTCAATTTGCAATGATTTTAATTTTTCTAAAGCATTATAATTTAGTTCTATTTAACTAATTTTTAATAATCTCCGTTACATTAAACTATAACAGAGATGATTCACTATTCTCTTCGATTGCTCGTTCATTAAATCTACTTTCATAAAGTGACAGTTTAATGGAACGGGGTATTTCTATTCGTTAAATGCGCACCATCGACTACGTGATTCATACCGCAATTTCTCTCAAGGTGTCATCGTATCGAATTTGAATTGATAGATGCGTAATGTAATTATTTCACAAATGCTTTTACTTATTCGAACGCTAAATTTAATTCAAATTTTAAATGCAGATGCTCCGACGGAAGACTCTGCATATGAAATTTACTTCTCGGGTAATTACCTCGTTTATTTAAGTACTCTTGTAAGGGCTGAAACGAGACAATTCCGCATTCAAGCCAAATGTCTCTTGAAAGAAACTAGTTTTTCTTAAAAGCTTATGTCCTCCAATTTACATTTTAATCTCTCTTGTAATAAAGCTTTTTTTTTTCTTATTTTTAAGGAGGGACATAATCACTTGGGTATTACTCTTTTTGCGTCTCGAACTTGATTATTAAATTTTTTTAATTAAACGCGCAATACTATGCAACTCCTACGCATACTTGTATTTTTCTCTCAATTAAAAAAGAAAATACTATGTTATTTGGCCATTTTTAGTTCTTCGCCTGCAATTACACAAACTTATTATCAATGCTTTGTAAACAACTTGAAATAATGTTAATTGAATTGCACATTAAATTATCGTTTTAATTAACGACAACAAAAAAAAACAATCCACTCCGAAAAATTCGACGAACGAACGAAATTCCGCGGCTTAGCGCGACGAAAACGTCGGCTTACAAACTTTCACTATCAAAATCCTAATCCCATTTCCTCAGTAGGCCGATATCCCCCTTCGGCGCAAAAAGAGTCTCCCGCCGCCGGAACGCGGCGGCGTAACCGCTCCTCGGCCTTTTTCCTCTCTCTCTCCGACAATGAGAGTTCCCTCCGTCCCGAGGCGCCGCGTTCGCGTAACGCATTAACGCATCGCGCGACCGGAATATTCGAATTCGAAATATTGGCGCGGCGGAGAAAATTCTCAAACCGAGTCGGCTAAATGATGCGCGTCGCGCGCTTCGGGAATTCGGGCGGCCGCTCGATTCGCTAATGGATAATTAGTTCGGCCGGATTAACCTTCCGAGCTGATGAAGCGAAGCTCTCTCGCCCTCTCTCTTTTATTTGGGATTCGGACGCGTTCGTATAAACTTTTTGCGCTTCAACGGTATATGGGGTAGGGATCTTTCCACTTTGTCGGCTTATTTATTTACAATTCGGACTGATGGAGGCATTAGCGCTGCATTAGGTTATTGACAAACTGCTGAATTTTAAGTCTTTGGTGACCTGGTTACGATGGGAATAATGCACAAATGAAAGAACACTTTTTTTTAACAAATAAGGCAGGTTTAACAGAAAGAATTATCAAACGCCAAATGGACTTACGGCCTTATAGAGTGGTAATGTTACGCGGGAATAATTAATTTTCTCGCCGAGTCGCGTTTAATCTCGGTTGAAGCTCCGGCTGAATCGAGTGACTGGTGTGACGACGCTGAACTTCGAAGGCAAAGCATTGCTCGAGCAGTGTACATCTCGCGTTTTAGACAAAGTTTCAGCGAAAGTATGTCAGAAGCTTATTCGCATTCATCCGCTTTCGGTCGTCTGTATTAGCTGGCTATTTGTATAATATTTCTGGAGGATTAAAGTAATACTCGCGGATCAATAATAATAGTGCAATGCATTGTCGGAATAAGCAATTTATTACTTTTACTTGCGTTCTGGTGGTGACGTTTAATTTCAAAATTTACAACGCCGTCGAGTTTTAATTAGCTTAAATTTATGCAGTGAATTGAATGTTCTTCAAGGTTTTGTCGTTAATAAATCTCGGGGAATCGAATATTAGATTATTTTTTGAGTTGTGCACAATGAAGCTTTAAAAGAAAATTGATCTAGATTGGAAAATTTACTCTGTGCTAAATTGCTTGATAACAATTTCGCAGCGCTTCGTAGAAATTATCATTGCCTTGTAATAACCGGAGTTTTATTATTGTGACTTTAATGCACAAGCAAAAGTTGACTTGAAAAATTAAATAACTTTTGGCAATCATCAGAATGTAAAGAATTTACTTACTGGTGTATAAAAAAACGTTCTATAAGCCAAATAATTACACTTATCAATATTGTATGCGTGTATTAAATCAATAACAGTCAGGAACTATTTTTATTATTTGTTTTTCATACGATTTTAATACAAAATTCGACAATATTTTTGTATTCATTATCAATTTCACCAAAAGTATTTTTCACTGAAATTTAAAACTTAAATGCTGTTTGCATTTTATTGAAAGCTTTATATAAGAGATCCAATGTGTATCTTGCATATCAAACAAATGTGACGAAGAATGTGGGTCAAGTAGATACTTTAGGATATTTTGTTTAAAAGTTTATAATCACAATCAAAAAAATGTCTTTTATGAAATCGATATATCAATGAATGCAATTACTATACATACAAACGTTTAAACATTATTTATATCGTCGAAAAATAAACGCCGACAAAATTGCAATGCACTCCAAAGCTCACGCGACGAGAACGGGGCCGACAAACCCGCCGAGGAGGATCAAAGGCGAAAAATCGAAGAGCTCAAAGCGAAGACGTCCGTCGACACAATGGGCCCTCGTTGCACCGCAATTTTTCAACTAAGCGGTCGCCGCGGCGATCGAAATAGAGCAGAGTAGCGGCGGCGGCGTCGGCGGCGGCTCGGAAAGAGTTCAGCGGCACTCGGCCGTTGCTGGGCCAACTCTCCTCCTCCCCCGTCCCCTCCCCCCTTAAGTCTCGAAATCAAGCTGTCGCGCCTTTAGTCAACGAGTTGCGCGCGCTATCCTCCAGACGCGAAAGAGATACGAGGCCGAGGGTGCAAAAGCGGCGGCGGCGACGGCGGCGGACCGGACTTATCGAGAATCAATATCGCCGCCGTCGTCGTCGTCGTCGTCGTCGGTCCATGGCAACTGCCGATCCCATTCTAATTGCGTACACCGCCGCGCCGGTTATAAGCCTTTATAGTAATCCGCCCCGGGAGATGGGGACCGCGATTTGTATCGATGTAGACTCGCGGCTTCTTCGCTTTTTCGTTTTGCTGCCTGACGCGCTGAGAGCTCTTGATTGCGAGGGGAAGGAGCAGAAGTTCGCGACTGCGATTTCATTTTCCAGACTTTTGTGCTGTGTATGAGGATTTGGAGGAATTTACGATTAAATTTGAAATTTTTATTCGTCTTTATTAGGGAAGTATCTTCCTTTTACGTGAAAAAATTAATTTTACTGTAAAAAAAAATGTACACCGCGCCAGCGTATTTTCTGTTTAAACAATTACAAACCCCCTGAATCCATACAAAATCGTATCGAACCCCAAAATTTCCAGCGGGCTTTATCAAAAACTGAAAAAACGAGCCAAATATTTACGGCCGATCGCACTTATCGCGAATCTCGCATTGCCGGACTAACGACCCATTAGCCGCGGAGGAACTTCCTCGTCCCCGCGCACCGAAAAGCGCGGCTGGGGGGGGGGGCGCCGAGACTGTAGGCAAAAATCGAGCGCGCGGTAATTCGCGGAGGCGCCGAGCCGCGAGCCGAGCTCTAATGCGTCGCGCGCACGCGATCGAGAGAGCGCACCTTATATACGCGCGTGTGTCGTGTCGTGCGACACGCGAACCCGAGATGATCTCTCCCTCGCGAGCCGCCGGGCTGACTCATACGCCAAGCTCGAGCTTCGACTGATTCACCTGGCCGTTGGACGAAGGCGAGAGGTTTTTCAACCTTTCGACAGATGCTCCGGGGAGTGGGAGGGGGAGGAGGGGGTGTTGTTTTTGGCGACGGTTGCGGTGGCAAATATCGAGTTTGTCGAGTATATTTAGGCGGGAGCGATAAATTAATTATTTCGGCGCTTTGCTTTGAATCGGAAGGAGTGTAGGATATAATACGTTTTGAATTAGCGAAACAAGGGAAAGCCCGACGGTCTTGTTCATAAATCATTGTTCCACTTGACGCGCGGCCAAGTTAGAATTTCGAAGGTAAACTTAAACTTCCTAGAAATCTATTACCAAATATTTATTTTTTATATACCGACTCAACGGATGCACATAACACAACAGCATTTCTCCTCCGTTCGAATGCCGAAGTGTAAACGTCTTTTAATTAAGAGTTAACGTTATTCCACGTTGCATAAATCCATTATACAATGGATTAGCGAAAGCCATCGCTAAAATGGAAGACGCGTTTTGTTATTAAACGCGCCGCGGCAACTTTCTTTCTTCAAACAAAACAAAAAAAAAAAAAAAAAAAAAACAAAGCAGCTACTCGGAGGCTCAAACCAAATCAAACATACCAGCGTATCGATATTATATTCGGCACAGTCGGTCTCGTCAACTTCATTTTAATTTCCCTCCCCGAAATGAATGCAACGGAATAATGATATTTGCACAACGGATCGAGAAAGAAACGCAATCCGCATTACGTACGCGCGCGACGCGACGCATAAAATAAACGATCAAACTTTTCCCTGACGTAACGACGCGCGCCTATATTAAGAGGCTCGAATAGCAATCGGATTCTTTTTCCCGCGCGGCGCTCGCCGAAAATGGGTGAAAGGGTGCATTCTTTCTTTTATAAGTATACAATAATTGCGCGACGTTGCGCCGCTACTCGACACCTCGTCAGATGTAAAAGAATATTATATACCGGGAACCTTCGAGGCTTGCATGAAATTTCACTGCAACAATAAAGACGGGTAATCAATATGTTGTGTGGATCGAATCTACCTGCTCGATGTTATTCTTTGCCGTCGAGTGAACGTAGTAAAAATTTGTATCCGTTCATCAAGGTTATTGACGTATATTCAAGCACGTCAAAAGGAAGAAAAACGAACTGCTCGTTAATAATAGAAGGCTCTGATGTTCAAAGGGAAATTTAATATTTCGCGTAGAGACGAAAAGTTTTATGCAGCCAAATATAAAAACATACATTTACAGGTTATATAGAAAAGTACTGATCGTTGAATTGTAAATTACGAATGCAGACGATTACTCGAGCTTCAGTTTTAGCCAGGAGCCAGGAAAAGCGTCGAATTTGAGGAACAGTTTAAATTCATTGGCTCGTATTAAAGACTTAAATGCACAGAGCGTCAAAGTTGGCAGCGTAATTTCCCCGATACCCGGCTTCGAAATTAGTGCCAAACTCAATTTTGGGTAGACGCGACGCCGGTTGTGGTCAATGCACCTCGACCGGCCAGTATACGCTTTTCCCCCAGTTTGTGTTTTTTTTTTTCCCTCGCTCTTAAGTGAAAAAACGCTGTAGATTCCCGGAAAAATGAACGGGGTGACGATTGTTCGATTTTCTGCGGCGTAATCGGCAATCTTCCGTTTTCTGCTGCTTTTTGTAACCCACATTTTTGTGTGAATTTGCACGCTTACTCCTAACGTTGCACTCGTTTCCGCGATTCTTTACGGAAGTTTACTTCCCGGAGTATTTAGTTTTCGTTATCGTTATAGAGCGCGCGCCTTTCGGGAGTTTTTGGGCGGAGTTTCTCTGTCAATATTTTCGACCGGAACGAGCAATTAAGGATAGACTGGAAGTGAAATACGGCTGAAAATTCGGGTATTTTTCGGGGAATCGTTGTGAGCAATGGTCCTTCGAATATGGGAATTTTATTTTCGAACAATGGTGCTTTTGTTTTTTATTGCTACCTATTCGAAAGTATTGAAATCAGGCCACAGCTGCAAGAAAAATATTTCAAAGAATAATACCTTTAGAATTTTCTTATTTGGCAAATATAATATTTTACCAAAAGTAGTTGAAAGTACATTTTTCGAGAAATTAAAAGCTCAGCCATTAAGTATAAGCCACTAAAAGCCTAGAAAAATATTCTAATGCCTTATTCATCGGCCTTTTAAACCCCCAAAAAAATCACTTCCGTAACTTTACCCAGCGATATTTACCTGCCGAAGAACGTTCGCAAACTTTACTCTAAAAACACGAAAAGTGCTGCTCCAATTAGGTCCCTCCTCTTCCACAAAAAGGCCTCGCGCCTTAATTACACCCCCGATAAACCCCCGTTCCCCCGACTCCCCCGCAGAAAATAATACTCGGCCGTTTCATCCATCCGCCGACGCACTTCCGGCTTTTTTCTCTCCATTCCGCTCGATCGGCATTGTCGCGTCTCCGCGTGTCCTCCTTCGTTTCTGCAGCATCGATCGATATATACGGCTCTCTCTCTCTCTCTCTCTCTCGCTCCGTTACGGATTTCATTTAAATTCAATTAACCGAGAGTGCGAGAGAGAAAGAGGGAGGCGCGAAGGCGTCACGTATACACAGGCGCGGTGTGCGCCGGATTTTGAAAAGGCCGAGGGCCGGTAATGAAGTTCCTGCTTATAGCTGACGCGTCCGGAAAAGCGGCGCGCGCGCATATTTTTCTTTTTTATTTTCTTCCGAGCCGCTGACCCACTATGCGCTTTTACGCGCGCTTCAGCTCCGCCTGTAGGGATCGAAGTCTGCCTCCCCCCCCCCCGCCGACGACCCTTTGCAGGATTCCGCTGCTTCCGAGAAGAGGAGAGAGCCTTTCTTTTCGTGCAGGCTTTTTCAGCGCGGCAAGTTCGTTTTCGAATCGTTTCGAATTATTTCGGGGAAAGGATATTATCGCGATGGGAGTTGGTTTACACTGAAAAAACGATCCTCTTCTAACAAGAGGAATATTGAGAATCCTCTCAATATTTACGTCAGCCGAATTTCTATTTGTAATAAGAGGAATATTGTTTGTCAGGAATAGATTTCATTTTCCGACAAAATTATGGTTTTTCCAACTAAATAGAAATCCATTTGATAGGAGCAGAATCCTTTTCTTATAAATAGAAATTCCGCTAGCGTAAATATTGAGAGGATTTTTCTCGTAAGGAGAGGAACCTTTTTTTCAGTGTACCGGGTGATAAGCGGGAGCGGCTGGAATTTATTTTTATTCGCTCAATTTCAGTTAATTAAATCCGATGTAATTAATGTGCTTTTCAATCGAACGTTCTTTTGGAGATAAGTGATCTTTTATAGAACCGATACTGATGTTTGATTTAGAGTAGCGATTTAATTTTCTTTCATTTCCACAGCGAAAAAACAATCCTCTTGTTACAAAAGGAATCCGCTTGTCAGAAGAGGAAATTCTTCTCAATATTTGTCCTAGCGGATTTTCTCTTGTGACTCACGGAAAATCCTCTCTAAATCAAGTTGCGTGGTCACAAAATGAAGTCATTTTGAATGCAAATGTATTTTCAATTTAAAAAATTGATTTAGGTCAAGAGGAAATCAGTTGGTTATTAAAGGACTTCTCTTTGTAACCAATTAAAATAACATTCTCGACGAAAGAATTGCATGGCGAGGAAGCAGTCCTTTTGTGACTAGCTTAAATCCTCTTGTACGCAAGAGGATTGATTACGCGAGGATTTTCCTTTGCTTAAAAACTATGATTTTTCGATTCAAAAAGATTTTATTTGATCTGAAAGGAAAAACCTATTTATAATGAGCGGATTAAACGCAGAGGAATATAATTTCCGTATAAGAGGACTCTTTTTCCGAGTGCAGGTAGAGATTTTTATATATGCAAAAATAACTTTTCACTAAAAAGAGAAACACAGCTCACCAACGAGAAACGAAGCGATTTACCTCCACTCCCGCGCAACGCTGGAAATCAAAATATATTTAATTGACGGATCAACGGCAAAAAGTCTCTCTCTCCGCTCGACGGGAATCGAGGCGCATCGAAATTTATTTAGCCCGACATATCCGCGAGTCTACTTTGAACCGGCGCCAAGGCCGGCTTTTCAGTAGCCGCGGGAATAAAAGTCGCGAGCGCACACAAACCGTGGAGGATCGATTCAATTATATATCCGAATCGGCGGCGGAACGCTCTCTCGCTCCGGGCGATTTTTTTTAAATCGAAAATCTCCCGCCAATAAAACGAACTCGGAGCGTGGCGGAGGCACATTTTCGGCCTGCATTCGCTCGATTGTCAGTCACGTTCTCCTCTCCGATCTCTTTTTGATCCCTCCGGTGCGCATTTTCGTTCCGCCGTTATTTATTGACCGAAATTATGATATTAATGTGAAAGAAGGCTTTGCGGTTCGGCCAATTTCGGCGCTGGCTTGGTTCTCGAACGTGATTCACCCGACGGGAAAATCGATGACGACGAGTGTATCTTCTCTGTAATACGTCGCTCCGCGAAAATTATCCTCTTGAATTAATCGGCGTTTCGAGTTTTTCTGATTCTCTTCTTTTTAACGCCGCCTATTATGTGCCAGTGTGTCAATATTGGACCTCGGCGCGCGCACTCAATCCTTTGAAACTTCAAACTCGTCGGTTTGAGGAAATTCCGAGAGAACCACTTAGAGGAAAGCGTCTTTTACACCTACTGCATTTTTTAGCGACTCCCGACATTTATTCAACTGACTTACGTCAGATCCGAGAAAGATTTTCGATGCGCCGCGAGATGAATGTTTGCCTTAGGCTTCAATCGTTCACCTTCGCCCGTCATCTCGCGGAGCGACAAAAAACCCAAGTACATCATCCTCCATAATGCATAATGCAAATAAAAAAACGAGCTTTAACGCAACGCGCATCCGAACGTTCGACTCCTCGCTCTCGAGGCCATCTCCCTCGAAAGCTCGGCACTCGAAAACCGAGCGGAAGAGCCCCCCTCTCTCCCGAAACAGTCCCGTCGTCGATCAACTTCCTAAGCGGAAGAGACAATCCGCCTCTGAGAAAAGTGAGAACGGCCTCGATCGCAAGTCGCCTACCTGCCGACTCGCTCTAACTGTACCGCCGCGCACCGCACGAAATACTAATTGCGCGCCGAATGCGCGTCGGCATTCCGCTAAATACCGACCGCCCCGCGCGCTCCGAGAGGCCAAAGTCGCGGTCGAAAAATTTCGGCTGCCCGCCTCGAGAATTCTGCCTTTGAATACGGCGGGAACGAGGGGGATAACGAGGGTGATCGGCGCTTCGGTGAAAAGACAGTCTCTCCGCGAGGTCGCAATATCCGCGAGCTTTTACGAGCTTATGCATTAGCGCGGCCAACGTTTACGGCCTCCGAAGTGTTTAATAAAAAAGGTGTGTAACAACGTCGTCGGGCTTTAATTAAAGCCCCCGAGGCGACATCAGCTTATCACTCTTTTACGAAGTGTCCCGGATTTTTGCTCCGGCGATTATTCGCGTCGCCTTCCCTCGTCCAGCGCAGCCTCGGAAGAGCGCTTCTTCTTCCAGAATGAAGAGTTTTATTCCCCGCAACAGTAACGGCGCGCGCGCGACTCTCCGCGCGACTCGAATTATCGAGGCTGCTGGGTTTTATTGGAGCGACATTGCGGTCGCGTCAATTTCACATTCTTGCGGCTCGGATAATAGAGACTCGTCGGCTTGGCATTGGACATGCCAAAAGCAGGATGGAGTCGCGATTGGGAAAATGAATTCCGAGACTCGAGAGCGGGGAGAGGAAAAATTGATTCGCGACGAGTTTCGATGTATATATTTGTCGGGGAAAAAAAAAGCTACTGCCGGCGACTTTTACTCGGAGCGATTTCTTTGAGAAATAAAGAGGCCTTTGATGCTGGTTTTTTCTATTTTTTTGCTATTTATGAATGCTAATTGTATTTCAAGTTGCGAAAATTCACTGAAACAGACGCTTAATGAGCACATAAATAGTTTACGTTGCAAACAGCAAATTATTCGTAAGAACGCTTTTATAAATTCACTTATGACTACTAGTAGCTGAATATTATTAGAATAGTGATTTATGAAAAATCAAAAATGTCACCGAAGTAGTCAATATTAGCACGAAGTTTGCATGTCGACTGCAATCACGCAAAACGTAAATCAAAAAAAGTCCGCTAAAACATACAATGTCATTCCGAAGAGATAAATCGAACATACAGAACCGGAACTTAAATTGAAAACGAGTCCTTACCCTCTAAAAAAAAAATAAAGAGCAACCGTCCGCCTCATTCACCGACCTCAAATCTCTTCCCCAAATCCCAATGTCAATTAAACACACCGAGCCAGAAACCCCGGAGCATTAACTCGCACATCCGAGCTCCCTAAATTTCTGTGCAGAACACCCGGCCAGCCACCCCGCGAGTGATTACCGCCGCCCTTATCGGGTCCCAATTAGCGCTTTACTTTCCGTGCCGAGCCGCGGCGAGGCTCTCGGCTACTCGAGATCGCGGCGGCTTCGTTCCTCCATCGCGTGCCTCCGCGCTCTACGTGCCGACTCGGACTCTCTCTCTCTCTCTCTCTCGAATTACGGTATTATTCGCGGCGGAGTCGTCGTCCGCCTCGCGCCGGACTCGCTCGCACGCAAAGCGCCGAGAAAGTACGAGGCGAACCCCAACGCGGGGGATGCCCGGTCGGCTTTTTGTGTATGTATAAAATCGATTGATGGATCTGCCGCGGTTGAGGGCTGCTCAGGGATTACGACGTATCGGAGGTAGCTTGTTTGTTCCTTCGTTGCTTCCACGTCGAGTCGTTACTATTTTATTTGGGCTCGTTTCCTCGGACGCAAACGGTGCGGGAGACTTTTTGTAGAGCTATATTAAACTGTAAGGTCCCGTGTAAAAATATTTTGTCCGGCAGTAGTGCCGCTCTGGACACTTTGCCGTACCACAAATAAATTAATTAATAAATTGCCTGCGATAATTTTGCAAAGTCTGGGAAAAACTTTTGCAAAGTGGCCGCTAGATGGCCACTACTTTTCGGCGCTACTTTCATAACAAAACTGGAGGGCTCAAAGTTATAAAGGGACTAATTTTGTTCCCTAATCCTCTTTCTTCAATTTGATCAAATTTCATACTTGCGAGGATCGGAATGCAATACTGACTGAAGCTTATCGTTTAAAACTGATGATATTACTCGAGCATATTCGAATTTAGCACATATTTGTAAGTGCGTTTACTTTCATAAGAGCGGCGGCACAAAATAACTGCCGACTCACGCTTATTTTTTAATTTAAGCAAGAATCCTGACGCAACGCGAGCACAAAATATATCAATCGGAACCGAGCGATTTGTATACGCGAAACCCGTACATATATCGACAATGAATCATAATTAAGCATCGAAGAAAAGGCGATGAATTTTGTAACCGCTTCAATCAAGCACCGTTTGCATTTAACCGGCTCTGAAATCGCAAGGAGCTCTCTCGACTCGATACGTAGTACACGTCAAGCTCAACGAAACTGGCTCGGCGCGCGACAAAACGAAAAGGAATATCAGAACCGCGATCGCTCTCGTCTTACGTAACGTTACGGTCAGTGGGGCAAAAAGCGGCGGCAACTTTCACGATTTAAAACCTGATGACGGGCGGCGCGGCGCGCGGGTCAGTCGAGGCCGTAGAAACTCACCTCGTAAAATATCCACGTGGAGAAGATCGTCTGCGCGAGGTTGTAGAAGATGAGGATGCGCCTCAGGTTGAAGGGCTTCCTGTTCTCCATCATCCGGGGCCCGAGGACCTTGCTGAAGTAGGCGTAGGACAGGCAGATGGCGACGGTCGGGAACGGACTGCTCATCATCGCCCAGTCTCGCACTCGGGGATCTGCAATTTTGGAATTCGTTTATATTGTATATATCCAAATTTCGGTACTTTATTTTTCTCGCCTGACGCGTTCAATGGGAAGAGGCTCATGGGTGTAAATTTATTTAGGTGAAAATTTGTAAGGCGCCGTAAATGCATTGTTGTATACGTTTGCTTCGTTTCAAGGACGTATTTAAAAAGTGATAATGGGGAACTGTCATGAAAAAATCTATTACGTGTTTAAAAAATAATCTACACGTATTTTTTTATCAACGACGATATGAGAGTTTGAAAATGTCCCGTGACATCACTATACCGGAGTATATAGATATACTGTAATGGAATTCTACGACAGATACAGTGACGTCACGCGACATTTAATCTACTGTACCTTTGTTGATAATTGTTTAATTGAAGGAAAAAATACGTGTCGATTATTTTTTTATACTCTACATGATGGACCTGATAGATTGTTTCATGATAGTTCCCCATCGTTCCTAAGTCTATCTGGACAATTAGACTATATACACTATTGTACAAACGCGAGTTCCGTAATCTCGAAAATTTGCAGTTCGCAAAATGTACACGGAGAAAAATTTTCTAGTAAAAATTACAATAGTGCATTTTAATTTGATCACACACTGTAAAAATCTAAAAAATTACTATGTTCCTTATAAAATTTTACAATTTTAAATATGAAAATTTACCATTGACCTCGCAAAATTTACTAGAAACTATGATAATTTTTTAGATTTTTACAGTCTGTGATCAAATTAAAATGCACTATTGTAATTTTTACTATAGAAAATTTTTCTCCATGTACAACATGTATTTCAAAACCTTCAATAAAACCGTACAGTCCGACAAATAAAACGCCCGTCCTTGACAAAAAAAATAGAGAGCGGGGACAAGCTGCGCGCTCTTTTTCAAAAACTAAAAAACCGTTCCCAAAGAGAAGTCACCGAAACAAATATTAGCGGAGGCCGTCCTTCGACAGAGCGGTTAATTGACCGTCGACGAGCCGCAGGAGAGGAAGGACGTTTACAGGGATTCGCGTCGCCTCCGGTCTTGCGCGAGATTTTCCGTCTTTTTTTTTTTCGGGGCACAATGGCGTAATTAGGAGGACGAACAATGGCCAATCCGGGCGGCGCGTGGCGCTGCAGCGGCGGTCGGTTAAGCGCGGAAAAAGGGAGGCCCCGCCGTGATCAAACCGAATGTAACGCCGTGTGGCCTGAAAAATTCTCGATTTTCCGAAGCAATTCGACGTCCGGCTCTCGTTTACCGCCGGGACTTTTTTACTTTATGGCGTTGTTATCGGTAACTGTTTTGCGCTTCAATTTTTCTCCCTAAATCGCCGAAATAAAGGTGTATTATAACGGTTGAGCGGGAAAGTTTTTAATTAAAATTTTCATACCCGAAGCATCGACATTTCAAATATTCGCATTCGAATATTTAAAGTCCGAGAATTGGCCGGGAATTCGTTAATTACCGTACAGCGGACGTGAAAGTACGTTCCGAAAACGAATGCAGTCAACTATTCAAATTAAACTGAGCTCTGATTGAATAACAAAGCGAATCTCCGTCCCGAGAGAGAGAGAGAGAGAGAACCCGAGCATGAAAAGAACACAAGTCACGCAAGGATCATCACCTCCCCCAAACAGCGCCGGGAGGCAAAAAGCTCTCCCCGTCAAGCTCGCGATCAATCATTCCGACGGAGATTCGCTCTCTCCGTTCTCCCGGCTAAAAGTCCCGTTAAACCCGCCCCCCCCCACCCCCCCCCCCCGAGTCCGCGTCGTTAAGAATCCGACTTTGCCGAACTTCGACTCGGCGCGAAGCTCCTCTCGACTTTATCTTCCGGCGGGGAGCTGCTTATACACAAGGCCCGATATACAACCGGTGCTTCTCGCCGGTGGATCAAAGCGCGCCGGCACCCGGCACCTACTTTTCTCTCAGTCGCCGCCTCGTGGGTACGACGTTCTAGGAGCGCGGCCGGAGTCGCTGAAATGTTAAACCGAGCGGCAAGACTGATTTTCCTCCCCCACCCCCCGACGACGACGGGGGTTGGAGAGAGAGTTGGCGAGTGGAAAAATCGCGCGCTCTTTATATCCCGAGCACGTTTAGAGGCTTCGCGGACGAATCGTCGAAAAGCTGAGGTTCTACGGTTGGAAATATTGCATTATCGAGTCGTTCGGTTTAAAAAAAAAAAAAAAAAAAAAAAAAACACCAATTTGGATAAATTTTAGTAGTTTTTTTATTAAGTTTATTAGTCGAACGTCTTTTGAAAAATCACTAGTTTATTGTCAACAAAGTAAATGGACTGAAAAATTATTAACATTACATACAGATAAATACCAAGTTTAAAAACAGCAAAAAATTACCGACGCTCTGCACCTGCGGCAGTCCAAAGAAAAGTTTCTAAAAGATCGTTAAACATCTTGCAAGCGATTATGTCAACTCCATAGAGCGGCAGGAACGATGTCAAGTACGCGCCGCTCGCGGAAAACAATAATCCTCTGTCTCCCTCCCTCTCTCCCTCTCTCGGGCGCGAGAAAAATGCCGCTCCTCAGGTGCCTTAAACGACGAAACCGCCCCTAAAAAGGAAAAAGGGTCAACGCGAGCATCTCCCCCCTCCCCCGTCGCGTGTATTCTCTCCCCCGAAGAGCACTCGAGCCCGCACAAAGCGCTGAATGGCGGAGAAGAAGACGACGAGGTGGAGGAGGAGGAGGAGGAAAGATGAGCATCGACGAGGAAAAGGAGCAAGAGAGAGAGAGAGAGAGAGAGTTTATCAGGTAACCGACCAAAAAATATATAATGTAAAGCGCGGCCGAGCGGGGACGTGTACGTACATGTACACCACGTCGTCGGCGCGACGGCTCTCGTGCCTCTGAAGCGAGAGAGCGCGCAAGCGCAAAGGACATTACGTGCGCGTCGCGTATCACGGCGCGCGCGCGACGCATCTCGTGCGAGAGACCTTAATTTAAGCGGTGCATCAGACGGGAAGCGAAAGGGAAGACTCTGGGAGACAACGCGCGCGCGCGGCTCCGGCGCGCGAACGGGGGAGAAGGGGAGGAGGAGGATCCTTTCGAGTGAAAGAATGTGTGCGATACTTTTTTTTTTTTTTTTTTTCCTTTTTCATTTACCTCGGCTCTTTCGAGGGAAAGAGCTTTTTTTTTATTGCTTCGCCGCGCGGAGCTTGCGCGTTTTGTTTAGTATACACGGAAGGGGAGGGGGGCCGGCCTTTAAACGCTGCCACGGTTTTCGCGAGCGGGACTTTTGCCGACAATGCCGCCGTTTAATTCAAAAATTTTTCAGTAATCTATCGAGCTTCTGCGCCTCGAGGAACTGATGGGATTCAAGGAAAAATTTTCAATTGAAAATCTCGACGTAGGCCGAAGCGCTAATTCAATGATAGAGCTGTACTTTGAAGCGGCGCATGAATGAGGCTCTTTCTAGCAGAAGGTTATTTATTCAAAAAAGGCTCTATTTCTAAACGTTCGAGTCGATGCCGAGAAACGGCAGTTATTAAAATTCGACCTATTTCCTAAATAGATGTCAATTGTGCAAATGCGAGACCGAAAAAGGTTATGTTTGAAAATTCAAAAATTTCCTTTCAGCTTTAAAAAAAATTCTTGACTAACTAAAGTGGCCTACAGAACATCACCCAATTTGAAAAAATCCTCGTAACGTATTTAATTAATTGCAACGAAAGAAAAAAAATTAATTAACTCTAAAGAGCGACCGTTCTATCCGATCCCCCCCCCCCCCCCCGCTTTTCGAGGGCAATTTTTCTGCGTCAAAATCTCCCTTAACAAGAAAAAGGTGTCGACGTCGCCGAATCGGTACGTAAATCACGATAAAATAGCGCAAAATTTTTCGCCTCCGAAGCCGATACCCGACCAATTGAATTTCAGCCGGTACTTTTAATTAGTTCCCCCCTTTGTCCCCCCCCCTCGAACGTGTACACGACCACGAACAGAAGACAGTCGGACGCTTCGGCCCGCTTAATTGCCCTGGAACTACTCTTCCCCGGAGTTTACTTTCTCGAGGAGCCGAGCCAAACTCCTCCCCCCTCGAACAATCTTCATCGTGCCCGTCCGTCTCCTTTTGCACATCGGCAGCTTTCTCGGCTCTCCTCTTTGACGCGCGAAATCTTTGGCCGCGCCGTCGACGCTCCACGCTGTACCTTGGCTCCGGGTTGTATTTGTCGATTGACGTTTATGAGGATCAATCGATCGGAGAGTGCTCGAGTACTTTCCAAGTTTCCGTTGACTCTTTTTATCACGGGCATTTAAATCGAATGCTCCCCGAGACTTGGGATTTTCTCTTTTTATATTTCAATTACCACCTGTTACCACGAAACTCGAGACTTTTAACGACCGACGGATATATGGCGGTTGCAAAATGCGTGATTCGAATCAACCGATCAACCCGAAGTTCTATCGCGAACTCTTATACTGCCCATCCGTTCAGCGAGTCATACTCCCCGCTACAATCCTCCGTCCCGACTCCCATCGAAATCCAGAATTCAGGACCAGCCTGAATTCCTCCTTCACCCGAGTAAGGGACAAAAGACGCGCGCGAGCGCTCGCCAAGCGAAAAAAGCTCGGCGAATAAGTTGAAAAAAAAAAAAGCACCGACGATCCGAACGAAAAAAAAAAAAAAAAAAAAAAAAATTGTGTTACGCGCTCGAAAAGCGTGTCGCAACACTGCTGACGCGACGCCGGGCCACGTATATATACGCTCTGCCCCTTTAGCGCGAAGCGCCGCGAGCGTGCCTTCACGGGCCCGAGCTACTTTCGCGCGCGCGCGCTTTTCTGCCGCGGCGATATCGGCCCCGAAATAAAAACAAAGAGGGAACAGAGGGGAGGGGCTCGAGTTTTGATTTCGGGACGATCGATGTGTGCCGCGGCCGACGAGATTCGTGCGGCGGCGACGGCGGTTTTTGCCTGATCGTGCGCCTCCTTTGACGTTCGGGGCGGAATGCTTGAAATACCGCCGGCGCGGACTTAATGGGTCAATCAATTCTGCCGGCGGCGGAATCCGAAAATCTGTCGATCCTGCGGCGCGCGACGTCTTTCGAGCGCGAGCAGTGTTTGCTTCTGCTTTATTAGAGGTTTGTTTGTTTTTTTTTTTCTTTTTTTCGGTTGAAATTAATATTTAGGTTTAATAAAATCAGATTTCGCGTCGTGACTGTTGAAAAGTGATCAAAACCGAATGTTGGATTTGAAAAAGTAAAGCGTAAAGATTCCGAGGATCGTCTTTGCGAGCTAACCGCCAAGCTAAGTGGCTGCATTAAGCGCAATTTATGCGATATGGTTCTTTTTTTTTTTTTAAGAAAACTTTCACCGCGACTAACGAAGTTCATTGCGGCGAATGAACGCTGCATTATTCTTCGGGATGACCGTAAAAATGCGTAACAAGCAAAAGGTCACGGCTCTTTCGGCGTTTTTACGCGCAAACCTAAATTTCTCTGCTTGTTCGAGCAGCGAGCATAGCGCTTCGCGACGGCAAAGTCAAACAGGAAAGTACACATATAGTTTTCTCAATTTAAGTTTGTCACCGTAACTGGAGCACATTTCCTACTCTCTTACCAAGTCGCTAATTAAATTGACAAATGCAAACGTATCCAATTTTCGAAAATCAAGCCAGCTAGCCTTCGAGCGAGCTCGTCTGTTCTTCGAAATTTTTGACGTTAACGAAAAATGTAGGTTTTTGAAATTTTTTTTACTAACGGAACGTCGATAAAATCAACAAAGCAAAAAATACAGAATATAGTTTTTATTTCGTTCTATAGAAAAAATTTTAAAATGTTTGGCTTCTTGATTTATAAAATGAATTTTAAAACAGTGCAATCAAAACAATGTGTTTTCGATCCTGAAGTAAGTTCACGAAAGTTTTAACTGTACTCTGCAATTATTGTATACACAGCAAAATAACACATCCGCACTCCCATCATCCCCGTTCGGCTCTCAAAACGTACGTATATAAAAAAAAAATTTTCGACGCATTGCCCAACGCAGCGCACTCGGGAAATAAAAAAAAAAAGAAACCATCGGCGAACTTTTACAAAAGCAAACACCGCGTATATCGAATTGCCGACCCCGCGAAAAAGCCTCTCCCCGCGCGCAACAATAAAAGGGCACAAGAATACGGGCCTGCGAAGCCGCAGCCGAAGACGCCCCGCGGCCCTCCGCGCTTTTTGCGCGGCGCGGCGCTGCTTGCGAAACGCGAACGCAGCCGAAGATACGCGGCTCGCTATAAAGTAGGTCGGTGCGTCGCGCGCGTTTTTACGCCTCTGCGTTTCGTCGTTTCGCCGGGCCAAGCACTTTTCCGAGCCGAGAAACGCTGATTGTTTCGAAGAAGTTGGTTGTGTCGAGCGGATATATACATATATATTTGCACCGCGACGCCGAATGCCGGACGAATTATTTTGCAAGCATTCCGTAAATTCGATCGGCCTCGGATTGCGACGCAGTTTTTTCGGGGTACGAGTTTCGGCAATTATCGAGCTGGATTGGTTTGTTAAAGCTGCGTTTGCGAGTTCGGAGCCTCGGAAATCAATATTCGGGGTATGAGAGGTCATTTTTTGGAAAACATATCGGTCAGTAATGACGAAAGGTATATTGAGCTGAATGAAATATTCGTACGTTATGTTTACATCGATGGTATTGTTCAATCGTTTGCTTTTGGTTTTATTTCAATAATTAATCGAAGGTTTTAAATGAAAAAAGAATCTCAAATGAAATAGCGGATTGTTAAAAGAAACAAATCTTTATTAAATTGATTAATTAAGTATAATTCAGCGATTGTTTTAAACTTTACCTCTGACGTTAAAATAAATTCCGACCGATTCAAGGAAGATGAAAGAACAGATTAATAAAATTTATTCTACCTTCTCGAGTGAACGTATAATTAAATCCTCTCAGCTTGAGCGTTAAAAATTAACAGAAACGTAAGAATTTTTTATTCAGTTAATAAGTTCTCGTCGGTTGATGAATTTTTTTGTGTTTAAACATATATAAAATATTATAAATCCCCACTTTTCTTTCCGTATTAAATTCCCAATCGTATAATTATTCAGACATTTTTAAAACTCAAAAGTACTCACCGGACTTGTTGTCCATCATGTCCCTGTAGCCGTGGACTAACGTCGCAACTATGCTCGTCATCTTGACTTTATATCTGCAACAGAAAAAAGAGAAATAAGCACGTTAGAATTTCAGCAATTCCTCCTCGGCGATAAAGAGCCCGAAGCTCGAGAGAGATTACGGCGAGAAAGAAGGATAATATTGAGTAACGCGAAATCCGAAAGTTCCGCCCGCTAATTGTTTACGTAAACGCCATAGGTTTTGCCGAACCATATTACGTACACACATATAAAATGTATGCGCAGCTATAGAAAGTTCTCGAGCCTTTCTCTAAATATCGTAGGCCCATTTTTAACGCCGAAACCGAGAAGAAAATCCGCCCGCCGCAAAACGTACACGAAATTCCGTGTACCGATAACTTCTCGTTTCCCTTGGCGAATATACATTCCGTAAAGCGACGCGTCGCGGGAAAAATAAGCGGCGCTAATCTCCGGGAGGAATATAAAAACCGGACGTTATACGGCTCGGTAACGCGAACGATATCGGCCGGCGAACGACGGAGGCAAGCAGCTCCGGCGTCCGATGATTTCCACGCCGGCAGAAACGTCTGCATCTTTGTATGATATTTACGTCGCGCGAACGGTCAATGTATGCTTTTGTATACAAATAACCCGCTCGCAGTTCGCGGCACGTCGACGATAACGAGACGCGAGAGCGGTTTAATGCTCCCTTTTTTTTTTGCGTCCCGCCCCCCGGAGCTCGCTATTTGCGATGCATGAAATTGGAATATAGCCGGAGAAAATGCGCGGCTTTTTTCACGACCGGCCGCGAGTCGTGGCTGCTTTGTTGCCGCGCACTGATAAGGCTTGACGACTTTATTTTGCGGGATGATGTTGCCTTTTAAAAGCTCTCTCCCTCTCTTTTTTAAACAAATAGCGCGACGGTTCTGGATTTAGCGAGTAAGAAACGAGGAAATTGTTATCCGCTGCCGGGTTTTAGAGGGTTTTAAGCTGCGAAAAGGCTATAATTAACATTTCACTTTAATTTACTGGAGTTTTACGTTTTTTTTTGTTTTTTTAGTTTATGCGTGCACGCAAGCGATATCTCGAAATCGTACTTTGCGTGATTGCAAGCACCTTAATTATTATTAAACTCGGGCACTCTAATTTTTTTAGTAATTCGCGAGAATGTTTTTGCATGCTCAGATAAAGATTTAACAACGAGAAACACCAAGCGCTCGACGGACCAACAGTATATATATATATCGTTCGCGGCAGTGAAATAAACGCATTGTAATTATTTTTTTTCAGAGCAACGCGTCGTGCGATTTACTCAGCATTCTAATTCCCGCTTGAAACCCAGGCAAAACTCCCCGACTCCTTTTTTTTTTTTTTTTTAAACAAAATCCTAATTCGGAGTTAATCAGTCTCTACTCGGGAAAGAAAAAAGGCAGCGCGGAGCAGTCCGGCAGAGGCCAAAGTTGCCTTGGTCCTGCTCCAGAAAGCGGCGCGGCGACTGACTTGGCAGCTGACGGTGGCGGCAGAAAAGGATAATTAACGCCAACAATGTTTTCTTTCACGCCGGCAATGAAGTCGCGCCCGGCAGGACGTTATATATATGTATATATATCTCTTGTCCTTTATCTCGACGGAGTCTCAGACCTGCATATATAACGACTCGCTTTTCGGCCCGGTTATCTTGATTCGGAGAGGCTGAATGGAGGAACGCCGAGGCTCGGCTGAGATATTATTTAAGCGCTGATGGGTGTTATTAATCCTCGGAGGAATTTAGGAGGCTGCTTTGCGATTTCCGGTGTTCAAAGGGACTTTCGGTGTGTCGGAAATGACGTAATTTTGTTACATGCCAGTTGGCTGGAAAATATTTAAGCGCCGTAAATCAAACATTATAATTTTAGGTTTTAATCTAACTAAAAGCTTTGTTCCGTCTTCGCAGTGCATCTTGCTAATAAGCTCCGGAAATTGTCCTTGCGAACGAATGTGTGCGTTAAAATTACAAGGCCAACTCCCAAGTAGGCTAATTTTTTATTTGGATTTCGCTCCCCTGGTAGAAATAGAAAACATTTCTTGCCTAGGAAATAGGTAGTATAAAATAAGATTGGGTAGCAACGAGCTAAC
>JAWWEO010000001.1:10647707-10661677 GCA_035582975.1 Ormyrus labotus | reverse complement strand
TAGGTCACTTTTGCGGGTCTGTTTTTTATTATTTTGTTGCCTAAAAAATACAAAGTATTCTTTAAATGTTGTCTTAATGTACGTATAAAAGTTTAAATAAAAAACTTGTATAATTTGTATTAAAAAAATTCGCAAAAAAATGCTTTTTTTGAACCCATTATACCATACCCCCCCCCCCCCCCCCTTTACGACATTGTTTCTACGTCAATGATCATAATCAGCGGAAATTGACAAAACGCTTGGAGCCGTTTCGTAAAGCGTTTTTGCGTTACGCGGAAAAGGAGCTTCTTAATTCATATTATAAAAATAAAATCATTGCAGAATCTCCGTCTGCGGCAATATTTTCCCTAATAATTAAAGCAACTTCGAGGCCCTCATTGAGCCATCGTAAATTGTTCGAAATTTTTCAAAGCTCTCGCCGCGGCCGACCTGAAAATTCGAAATAGCTAAAGACTATCCCGAAACCTTCCTCCGCCACAAAAGAACCAAAAAATTCACACCTCCGAAACGGTCCGACGAGGCGCAATATATACATTTGCAGGTGAAAAAAAAAAAAGCGAGAAAAAAGAAGCGCCGCGGCATTTTCTCGACTTTGGGAATGAATATTTATGGGGCATGACCCTCGATAATCATTATTCCAAAATGTTCCGCCGAATAAATATTTAACTTGCGCGCGCGCTCGCGGGAGATTCACGGAGAGGCGGGCACGTACGACACGAGAGATTTCGCGCGCGCACAACGCACAGCCCGGGCTCTTAAAGTCCGCGCGTCCCACATTTTTTTTTTCTGTGCGACGCGCCGCCCCCTCTTTGAAAGAGGACAGCGACCCATTTAGCCGCCTCATTGTGTCCAGAGTTTTTCAAGCGGAGAGGAGCCGTCTGAGGAGACGGAGGCGATTGCTGAAATGAGATCTGCTTGCGAGGTAAATGTTTCTCTGCGAGGCTGTTCGGTAATGCGTTTATGGCGGGGATGTTCGCAATGGTTTACAATAGCTATGATTATTTTTGAGTTTTAGAAGAATTTTAATTTGAGCGGCAAACATTTGCATAATTTTTTGTCTGTGTGTGTTTTTTTTTAATTTATGGGTTCGTTGACAATTGTTTTGTGCGATTAAAATAACTTAATCATTTATGAGATTGAAATTTATTTTGACAAAAATGCATAGGTTTGCAAACACTAATTTATTTAGCGAAAACCTAAGCTTAAGAAAACTAATTTGCACTCTAATCAAGCGAGAGAACCATCGGACCAAATTGAACAGGATCGTTATTGTCTTATAATTGTTAAAAGTTTAAAATTCCGCGCATAGAAATAGTTGATGTAACTATTTAGCAGTAGCAAAAGTAATATCGATTGCGCGCGGCCAAATATTAAGCAGAGAAAGTTAATGAAATCGTGGTGTGCCTGCAGGATAGCTTAAAGAACGAAGCAGCGAGTTTTCGCGGCGACCAAAGGCAATCTTTTAAATTAATTTTTTATACTGGAAATCTGTTGAGTAGCGGTACTTGATTTTTTTTAAATATTTATTACCAATTGGTAAAAAAAAAAAAATTTTTAAGTTTTCTTACAGATGGGAAAGTAATTTTATAATCTGACCTCTTTGGGACTGGTTTTAGGTACAATTGAATAAAAATAGGATGGAATGAATTTGTTAGTGATGGTTAATAAAAATTTAAAGCAAGACTTATAGTTTTGTAAAATAAGTACTTTTACATCTCTTTTGACTACGAAAGTAACTTTATGACACATGAAAATGTTACAGTTACAAGTAATAGTAACTTACACGAGGAGCCGTTAACTTCCCTCGTGAAACGTGTAGATTTAAAACCATACAGAAAATAAATCACTCAAAGCTCCTCGCCGTTAAATCCCGTAACAGATTTGACGTTTTTATAGGAAATTTCTAAATATCCGAGAAATTCCCAAGCTCCCTGACACATTTAAGCCGAGAGAGAATTTTCACCAATTTAGGCTCCATATTCGGCGCAACAACTAAATACTTCGCATACTTTTACATAACGCAAATTACTCAGTATACGAAAGAACATCATACGAGAAACCGAATCGAGAGCGGAAAAAGAATTTTAAATCGAGGACGACGAAAATCTGCCTGACAATGCTAAGGTCTGCTCTCGACCCCGCGCTTAAAAACACCTTAAGTTCAAAACGGCAATCTCGCTCGGCGAACGTACAGAAAAGAAAATCGGGAATATGTGCGTATACGCTACGTGTAGGCACTTGCGCGCGCGTGCGGACAAGGACGCCTTATGTAACGGTATAATGATATGCAGCTATGTCTCTCGACTGTATTAGAACTGATTATACCGCTTCTATTTCGAGCCTCGCTCTGTGCCTTTGGGGCTTTTGATGATCTGGTATTTTCGCGATGAGTTACTTATTTTTTATGAGGTCACGTATCGGCGGTGGATAATAAATGATAGTGCGTAAATAATTACGTAATTTTGACGCGATCGGTCGGGGAATCGAAGGAAGGCTCGTGTATCGTCGACGAAAACGATTGTTAAGGTTAATTAATTGCCTTGTTAAACATTGTCGTTCGACGATTGGCTGTCAATCGTTTTTTGATAAATGCTTTTTTTGTTAGTATTTGTATAAAAAAAAACCTTTCTAATTAATGTGTTTTTAAGATTTAATACGCGCTATTACGATTTGTATACGAAAATTATAATTTGTATTTCAAGCGTGTAATTTAATATAAAGTAAATATAGTATATTGCATAAGTTTCTGCATTTATCAATATCAACGTATTAAATAAGACAGCCCATTAAAAAATTCCTTTTGTTAATTACTTAACCAACGCTGATGAAAGGACTTCACTGTATGAAATCAGAGCCCCCTTTAAAAAAAGCCTCCCAATCTCAATAAATTTCGTACGCCTCAAAAAACTAGCGACAAAAGGAAAAACAAATCTATCCCTTATTAGCTCTAAGGACAGACCGCCGCGGCGGCGGCAGTCAGCGAGACCGACCAAGTGGAACAAGCCGAGTACGGCAAGACGGTCTTTCGCCCGGGAAAATAGCCGCCGTCGTCGCGGCCGCATTAGGCCACTGGTCGCGCGCGCGGGCAACTTTTCCCATCCGCGTCCGATCTCGAACGTTCCCGGCTTTTCGTCAAGCGACCACCACTCGGTCGGTGTGTGCCTCGGGAGAAAGGCGCCGCGGGAAATACGAAAATCCGCGCTTGCATAATGATACACAACGGCGCCGAAAACTCGGCGGCTCTCCGAGAGGAAGGAAGCGTCGCGTAGGAGACGTTCTCCTGAACGTTTTAAATCTCGTTGACACAGTTCATTAGGAGAGGCGGCCGCGCGTATCGCAATAATGCGCGTACGCGCGCGCGCGCGCCTCTCCGAGCCTCTCTCGACACTTTCACCCCGCGCCCGACACTTTCACTATTGAAAATTAGCCTTGTCCGCGCGCGCACGCGTAACACTACTTAGCGCGCGGATCCGGGCCGCATCTTCCCGAGAAAGAGAAGCGAAGGTCGAGCGCGGGGGCTTTTTTTTTTTTTTTCACCGATGGGATAATACGAGCAAGGCGACGGGGGAAATTGAGTTTGCGCAATTTTTGTTTAATAGTATATAGTCGGCGTGTGCTTTTGTTTTTGGTTTAACGAGGAAGTAAGGAGGGGGGATCTATACTAATTGGGTTGGATTAAAATTCTTATTTCGGAAGTGCAGATTATTTTGAGATTTTTATTGTTATTAATTATTTATTGTAATGACTACATTTCGGAAGCACTTGGCACTAGGCGTTATAAATTGTCAACAATGTCAATTAAGAAGATTTAAATAGCTATGAAATGGATATAACTTGTCGAAATCAGCATTTGTCGATGAAAAGGCAATTTTTCAATAGATTTTAATGACTGGAAACAGTAATAAATTAATTTTCTTTATTATGCTACTGCGATAAGCAAAGAGAATTATTGTACAGTGTATACAATAAATCAATTACAAAGTACATTGTGAAAGAACTTGACGATTAATTCCAAGCTCTTACATTCTCTATTTTAAATCAGTTATTCGATCTTTAAAAAATAGAGTACAATAAAAATTCGAGTACTAATGATTTAGCCGTTTAAAATTTATGTTAAAAGTTAATTTAATTTTGAATGTTGCGTAGTTATAAGAGGCTCCATCTACGTGTTAAACGAATTATTAAATCAAAACTGCACGAACAACTGCAATATCGACGCAGACTTCTGGCTTATCATAAGAAATCGGTAAATGTTCGATTTCTAACTTAACGACACCTTTCTTTAAATCGCTATAATTATTCACGATTTCTTTTATAGATTTTATATCGGCTAAGTTACTTCATTTGTATCGATATTTAAAATTAAAAATGTTTTTAAAATCTGCTTATAATATTAATAATTAATAACTATTGTAATAAAAATCACGGATTTTGTTCAAACTTTGGGATATGTTTTCTAAGATTAAAAGGCAAGATACGGTTTGTACACATAAGAATCATGCACATATTAATTGTGCACAATTTAGCATAGCTCGATATATCTATATATAATTTTCATCAATGCTAAAGTGTGCACAATTAATATGTGTACAAACCACACCTTGCCTATTAAAATATGAAAGGCGCCGCGTGCGTTCGGCCTAAAGCTCGATTTTTCAAAAGTCATGAGCTTTTTTAGCTAAAAGCTAAGAAAAAACGATTTTTGTTCAATTGCATATAACTTTTCAACTATTAATTGTAGAGTATTTTAACTCCCGGCATTTAATTAAAAGGTGAGGCCAAATCCTATCGATTAAAACAAAGATATTCAAAAATCTTCATTTGTTCAGAAGTTATGGCCCAACAAAAAATGACCATTAAAGTAACATAAAAAAAGTCCACAAAAAATTCATTGACGTAATTGTAGCTTCTTTTATTATAAATTTATATTTAGCCATAACTTTTTAACAAATAAAAATTTTTGTGATGTCTTTGTTTTTAATCGAAAGGATTTGACCTCGCCTTTTAAATACCGGGAGTTAAAATACTCTACAATAAATTAACAGTTGAAAAGTTATATGCGATTGATCAAAAATCGATTTTTCTTAGAAAAATTTCGCTAAACTTGCGGCTTCTTTCATGTTTTAATATTAGAAAACATATCCCAAAGTTCGAATAAAATCCGTGAACCAAACAAGTGAGATTTTACTGGTGAGTAATTTATGTGCACGAATTAATAATAAATTAATTTTTTTTATAAATAAATGTTGAAAAAGATATGTGAATGTGTGAATGTCTGGTGAATGATGTGATGGTGTTTTCTTGATCTGAAGTCGGATCGGGGAACACACTATCATGATTGAATGGTATAGTTTTAGTCTTAGGAATTTAAGTTTTTTTGTTATTCGGACCTGCGTACAGGAATTGTTTAATTTCCTCTGCAGGATTGCGGTACTATAGTGCGTAATTTGATGCAAATTACTACACTGTGGAATCAGCGATTGTTTGTATAAATTTGTGTAATGTAAATTTGTATAACTCTGAATTAAATAAATAAATAAATAAATAAATAAATAAATAAATATTTTCTTCTAAATAAAATGCTGTTTTAATTAAAAGTTACGCTTCATTTATAGTTAATTAATAATAGTTATTATTATATTATAAAATGTTTCAATTAGGTATTTGAGGATAAATGTGTCAGATATTAGCTAAATTACATTTCAAGACATGTCAATTATTTTACTTCTTTTTGATAATTCTAAAAACAATGTTTATTTACTTCATTACATTGTCTTTAACGTTAATAAACATTAAACTTACACAAAAGCAATCTTATTTCCTCAAAATCAATTTTTAAAGTACGTCCGGCCAACGGATCAAGTACTCATTTTCATTAAACGAGCATGAATAATTGCCCTTCCCTTCGCGACTCTCTCACCTCAAAGTATCGCGGAAAGTCACTCGATCGGCGCCTTTGTCCGCCAGTCCGAAACAGAGGGCAATTACAATTTGCGTCAGTGCCGGGGCATATAATATGCATCAAAACAACAAAATACCGCGCGGCCCGCGACAAAGGAACGGAATTTCAACTTGCAAGAGATTCGAACCGGTGCTCGACCGGACGACGCTGCTTTGCACTATACTGGTTCCCCTTCAATTATTTTTTTCTTTTTCTTTTTCTTTTACGTTTTGCGCACAATATTCGCCGCGGACACTTTGTCCGGTTACGTTTTCGAAGAGTCACGCGCGCAACGATCAAATCGCGAAGTCAGAGAGGAAAGAAAGTATTTTACATGCACTGTTTTTTTTTTTTGGGAACTTTTTATGGCTTTTATTTCAGTATGGTAATAAATAACATGTAATAATGGATGTTAATTACAAAACTCGCTTAACATCTAACTCGTTTACATAAAATTAATAAGGCACTGATGTAGAGGATTCACGCGTGAATCTCGCATTGCCGATGCACTAATCGTCAGATCAATTGACGAAACGGTTTCGGAAGAAAAAAAAAAAGGAATTCCTCAATAAACAAGTGCCAAAGCATCGGAATGATTTCGTTAAAATGTGCGATGGGCGTTTTCCGCGGGAATAAAATAGAAACAGAAAGTGGATGAAGTATAAAATTTTGATTCTTTAATAATTCAACATAAATCGTTATAAACATAAAATCCAATTTCTTCTTGAAAACAAAGTTAATTTGGAAGTAAAAGTATACAATTCATTAAAAAATATTCGCTGGTACAAAACGGAAAACTAATTGCTCGTATGTTCGTGCTAACTTATATATATATATATTATGTTTATAATTCGTACCAGAAATAAATATATGTATAAATGCCGTCGTAAGAAACATTATGATCGCTCGGCGCTTCCAACCTCCAACATGGAAGAGCCAATTTACAATATCTAAAATCTATGCTCCCGGAAAGGATGTAGAAAAAAAAGTTATTATGAATCTTCATTATACGTTATACGCAATAATTCTTATCGCTTACACAAATTTTATATAAATTGTACAGCGCAATTTTTCTTATAATATTAATTTTTGGCACTCATTCATTGTGAAATCGACGTTTCACAAACTCTACTAGTCGATTCTTTAAGCGGCGCTTCTCGAGTACGTTGCCTCGCCGAACAACGGAAGTCAGAAGATTCCCCGCAAGTCTACCGCCGGAATTGCCGAAGAGATGCTTGCAACTTATTTTTTTTTACTACGTGCAAAGAATAACTATTTGACCAGTTCATGCATGAAAAAATTAATTTCTAAAATATTACTTCGAGATTATCGTAACTCGAACGAATACAATGTATTCATTCTCGGTGCGGAAGTAAAATTTTACAGAATTCTGTTGCGTCTAGCAATGATTGGTCGAGCTATACAATGACGATTGTAATGCCCAATATCGTTTCATGCATCAACTTGTCCCAAATTCGTGCTTCTACGAGATCAGCTGTTGCCGTGACAATCCGTTGTTCAGCGATCAGCGTAATATATGTTCGTCTCGAGACAGCCTTTTTTACGTAACCTACTCTCATTCGCTTTGTACTCTATCTCATACGTACTAAAAACTCATTCGTCCCGTCGAATTTCTCCACACCCATCAACGCTTTGCATATGTGTTTTTTTAAAAAAAAAGAAAAAAAAAAGATTTACAAAACAAACAAACAAACGATGCATTTAACAAAAAAGTCTTCGCAATATTCATCCGATCTCCTCTGCATGTGATTTCTTCCTTAAAAGTCGGAGCAAATCCGTAGAACGTGAAAATCAGTCTGAGATCGATGAAGAATCGCACTAGCCTAATCCAGAGTCCAAAATTTGTGTATAAAAAAAAAAAATAATAATAATAATAATAATAAAAAAATGAAACAAGTAGAGAAGCAGTGGTCACTGCTTAAGATACGAGGTGCCGAGGAAGGAAACATCCCGAAGGAAAGCAGTGTTCCTTCCGCGATCGCACCTCGTTTCCGTCGGCGGTAAAAAAGAACAAAAGCGGGAACGAAGCGATTCGTTCGGAGGACCGTCGGCTATCATTCGTCGTAGCCGCCTCGGTTGTCGATGAACACCCTGTTCCTGAGTCCGCTGTCGGAGATGTAGGCGGTGGCCATTTTGTACTGGTTCGGGTAGACCGTGCCGTTTTGGCTCTTCTTCTGCTGCTGCTGCTGCTGCTGCTGATGCTGCTGCTTGCTCTGCTCCTGCTGCCTCTCCTCCTCCTCCTTCTTGCTCTTCTCTTTGGCATCGATCGCCGCCTGCTTCTTCTCCTTCCGGCTGTAGGCCTGCTTGTAGAAGTCGCGGAACAAGAAGTAGAAGAGGACGGCGTGCATGCCGATCCACCAGACGAACGCCTTCGGATAGTCGCAGTCGATGAAGAGCAGCTGGAACGCGTGGACCATCACGAGGACGAACTGGATCATCTGCAGGGCGGTCAGGTACTTCTTCCACCAGAGGTAAGGCTGGACCTTCGGACCCAGAGCGGCCAGCAGATAGTACGAGTACATGACGATGTGGACGAACGTGTTCAGCAGGCCGAAGAAGGAGCTGTGACCACCTGCGGGACAGGAGCGAAAACGATTCGTTATTCTCGATGTGCTATCGAAAAATAGATATTTGTATCGGTATAATATCCTTTTACGGGTACGAGAGTACAACGGACTCATTAACCCGACACTGGTTCAATGCTTTGTTTCAATGAAAACATTTTAATTAACCGAACCGAGATCCGGCCGTAATGGAAACACAAAGCTCGCGCGGCCGAACGAGGTCGAACGATTGCCAATTAAGGGTATACAAACTGAAAGCTCGGCTTACCCGGTGAGAATTTAACGCCGAACCAAACGGACAGCGGCATGATTCCGTGATGAATCACGTGGAGAGTCGAGATGTGGTCGTTCTTCTTACGGAGCACGAAGAAGATCGTGTCGGCGAACTCGATGAACTTGGAGAAGTAGTACCACCAGCAGCCGCGGGCCATTCGCATGGCCTGGGGACTGCGGGAGTAGTCCACCGGCTGACACCTGAACGAGTAGTCGCCGCCCCAGCCGGACGCCAAGCACTGGAAATCACGATAAATGGATGAATTTTCGTTTATTTGGAAATAATGTTTTTTGTTCGTTTAATTTGCTGATTTTAATGTGAAACTTTGTGTACGCTCGTTTATTTTAGGATCAAAACTGCAATCAGTCTACAGATAGGATCTAATCCAATGAAATAGATTGAACGTCACAAGATCTCGAGCTTTACACATTCATTTCGCTGCCTCGTAACAAATTCATCCGCGATCAAGAAACTTATCATCAAACGCAAAATATCTCGCATTCGCAGGAAGAGAAAAAGGTATGAATGATTACCTCGTAGAACAGCCACGAGGAGAACACGACCTCGAACAGATTGTACCATATCATAACTTTCCTGAGATCGAACGGCTTTCTGTTCTCCATCAGTTTGGGCCCAAGGACCTTGGAAAAGTAGGCGTAGAAGAGGCAGATCAGCAGAGTCGGCAGCGGTCCGCTCATCAAGAACCAGTCGTTGACCCTGGGATCGCTCTTGTTGTCCATTATGTCCCGATAGCCGTCGTAGACGGTTCGCACTAATTGCGCCATCTGGAACAAAGAGGGGAAGAATCTCGGCTTAATAGGCAATCCTCCAACTCTGGGGTACTCGCTTGTATGCCGGAAATTTAAATGCGATCGCGGTGTTTTTATTTCGATATTCCAGGAAGCGAATGGAAGCAAAGATGACGCGGCAGTTTTTTGTTTTCAAGAAAAATAAGCTCCGTGGGAAATGGAAGCGTAATTAACGGGTTTCTTTTTTCCCGAATGGATTTCAGATCAATTAATAAAACGCTAATGCTGTTTGCGCGTTCCGCCGGCGGATAATTATCGTCGAATGTGTATTCATAAAAGCGCGGGTACAGGGTAATTGCAAGGAATCCGCGCGATTAATAATGCCGGCGGCTTGCAACGGAGTCTTACATAATTCTCAGAGCATTAATCTGCTCTAATTTATCGGCTGCTGTCGCAAGTCCGTTACGATTTCGTTTTGTGGAAGGATCATTAGCGTTTTGCGTGTAGAAACGGAGAGCAGTTATATTACGATCGGCCTGAAAAAACTGTATCAAAGCATAATGTATGTACACGCGCGGCTTTGCGAAACGAAATCCATCAATGAAAGGAGGTGCCATAAAAAGCAGCTGCATATATATATACCCGCGCGCCTCCGGCTCCAGGCGTCGGAAATTCCATTTCACCGGAGAGGATAAGCTCGTCTAAAATATATATCAACGCTCGTTAAAACCCTCCTCCTCGTCTCGTCTCTCGCGGCTCGCAAAAAAAAAAAAGGCGCGCGAAGGATTCCCACCCGATCCCGCCAAACCAGATCCGGATAATCCGCGAGCGCACATCCGTTCTCGTGCGTAATTGCATGCCGCGCGCGCTCGGTAATTACCTTCTGGGGAGAGGTGTGCAGCCTCGAGAACCTTCGAGACACTCTCTCTCTCTCTCTCGCGCGCGCGCTCTGGACCTGCCGGCGAGGTCGCCCGGTGTTTCCGTTTTTCGCGCTCCTCCACACGCGTCTATGCGAATTAAGCGCACAGCGCCCCGCTTACTTATGTGTCGCTCTTTTTCTGCGTCTCTCTCCTTTCACCGCGACCGCCGAGCCGAGCCTTCGCGAACCTTCCCCGGAGAAGGAGAGACCGATTATAACCCGCAACCCCTGGAGAATTCGTCGCTGTGTACCTTCCTGGACCGAAGGGCGTTTTAGGTAAATATAAGACAAGTTCGCCCGGTAGTCGGGATTCTATAATTTAAAAGAAGCTGCGTTCGAACGACTCCTCGAGCAGAAACTAAAAAAGAAAACACGCCCGAGCTCGGGAGAATCGGCTCGAAGGGGACGAAAAATCGATCCGCCTCCGATTCCCGACGAATCTCGAAGCTAATCATGCACGCGCGCGCAAAGTTCTCGCGTTGCGCCTCGTTTGCGCAACGCGGCTCTCCCCCGAGCGGCGCTGCGCGCGCGTTATTAGAGAACGCAAGCGAGATAGAGAGAGAGAGAAAAAGAAAAAGCGGCTTCGCCAAATAGTTCGCGCGCTCGCTCGCTCGCGGAACCCGTTTGCGTCCAGGAAAAATGCCGACCCATATCGCGACTCGAGCGAGCCGCCGACGGCGGCCTTCCTTTTTCAATTTTTCGTCCGTTCGCGCGCGGGGCTGATTAGCGAGTCCGCGCCAACACGAATTACATATATATATATATATTGTTGCGGGGCCTACTCTCCGCGATTTCGACACTTCCACGCGCTAAACTCTCCGGAGATCCGGATTTCGCAAGGAGGCTTTTCGGCCGCCGTGTCGGATTTTTCGAGCGCGAAACGAAGCTCGAAGAAAAACAGAAAAAAAAACTATTTAATGAATCAATGCCAAAACGTCAACGATCATACAGGTGAGAATGGACTGAGGCAAGAGGCATCACTCGAAACTTTTTTAATAACTCGACAAAGCCGATCGTCCTCCCCGGCAATAAAAACAGTTGCATCAAGGCATCGAAATTCGGCCGACAGCCTGGAGGACCGAATTCAGCCGGCGATAAATATTCAGGCCGCTGATGTAACTTCGACTTTTAAACGCGATTTTAAGCGCGATTTGCAGGCAGCTCCACGTCCGCTCGCGTAACGGCGGCGGGATTCGGTTTGTACCGGCAATAAAGGATCGCGTCCCTCTCGAACGGGGACTTGCGCAGGCTGTATGTATATATGTATATGCGCGCGAGGCGCTAATTTCGATTTCGAGACCACCGACCGACGAATACGTCGTCGAACTTCTTCTTCTGGCTCGCCGCGCCGTTTCGGAATGCCGCGGCGGCGGCGGCGGTTCTAATATGAGAAAACTTTTATTTTTATGCTAATTAGCCGTACACTCCGTAATCATATAGTCCCGCGCTCGACCTTCGCCGCCTGTTTGAGAAAAAGACGGAAAGTGTCATTGTTTTTGTGTTTGACTTGTGAAATGAATGTTAGTATACCGATAATTTTGTCGTTTTTACAACTTTTTACAATTCAACCCCAATTGAAAAAAAAAACCCAGCACAATATTGGAACAAAAATAAAGTAAAATAGCAAACGTTCCACTCGGCAAAGACCGAAGCCGAGGTGTCCGATCGCCTCGCCGTTTCTAAAAACGGCCGAGCGTCGCGCGGCTGAGCGATTTTTGTATACGCATCACTCGCAGCTGATCCCCAGCTCTTTCCGCGCGACATTAACGGCTTCGTTATTGTCGGCGCTGGCCGATTGCGAAAAGGTGGAAAACTGCAGCAGCAGCAGCAGCAGCAGCAGCGGCAGCGCGGAGAGGACGACCTTGGCGACCGCGATAGTCGCTCGGGCGTGCAGGGCTCGGAAAATCCTTTAATTCATAGCGCGAGGCACAAAGAAACCCGCAATTTTTGCCGGCCTCGCGCGAATTAATTAAAACGCAGGTTAGCGCGAGGGGGGAGGGAGGGACTCTGATTGCCGGTCGCGCCGCGCGGCCCTCTCCGAGACGTCGATCGCCGATGATTAGCCGGTTAGCGCGGCTTAATGCCGGGGTATCGACGCTGCTTTTTAAGGACAACGTCCGGATATCTTTCTTCTTTTTTTTTTTTTTCTTCTCCGGGAGGCTCGCGTTCTTTTTTGTCTGGTATTTTTTTTTTGTTTTTTTTTTTGCACCGTTAATTCACTTTCGTTGCGTTTATCCTTAATTGGCTCATCTTGCGAAGAAATTTTTACGTTATTTTTTTGTTTTGGAATGCGTTTTTTTGCTCAAACTTTTTTAATTGTCAGCGGTGATTCGCGAAAAATCTGGTTTTTTAAATGAAAAATTATACAGTTAGAGTGATATTAACGTTTACGTTCAAAATTAGTACCGCAGGTGTTTTACATACATTATGTAATTTTAGCGTAGTTTTTAGAAAACAAGCTTAACGGAACTTAATCGGTCAATGAGTTCCGCGCACTTTGCACATTTAAAAAGGCATTTCTGCGCACTTTGACACACTAAGTGATCACTAACTTATTTCAGAATGGTCTTAGATAACTCAAGGCATAATTTCAATTTGTTCCAACCGCCGTAGAGTTATTTTTAATACGCTATGCAGCTCTAACTCTAATTCTCGGTTAACGTAATCGGCGCTTGCAAAAGAATAAACGCGTTGTATTATATCTATTACAATAAATTCCAAATTCCTTAAACCGTCGCTCGGAGAGCAGCAGAACATTCGTTTTCAGCGGCCAAGCAAATGTAGACCTTCGACGCAAAAAAGTTTCATAATCTGGGAAACACGCTTGATAATTGATTTTGAAATTTAATTGCCGAGACAGGCTTCGTATATTTTAAGCGTTCTCGCCTCGCGAGAAGACGATTTTCGGAAGTGCGTATATGAAATTCAGATGAGCATTATAAGAATGATTTTCACTTTCCATTACGCCGCGGCGACGATTAATTAAATAAATTACTGCTTTATGCATTCCGGCGTCACTTCCTCGTAAATCGACCGCGGAATCGAATAAAAAAAAATAATGTTTTTATAATGCTTTTTGTTTTTGAATAAGAGGTAAAAGCTAACAAAGAGACGGACTTCGTCGAGCTTACCGATTTTCGTGCTTTGTTATTTTTAAGACATTTGCATGCACCGCTGCTTGTCGGAGCTATTCATTTCAGATAAGAAAAGATTGCATTCATTATTTCGATTTATGGCCAACTATTTTTAAAAATAAAAATCTAGGATGTATAGGTTCTCGGGATGCACAGGTTTTTGTTATACGGAGCCGCGTAGAAAAAAAAATATTCCCTCTACTCTCCAATCTGAATTCGCTTGACTGTAAATAAATTATGCTAAAAAAAATATCCATGAGTTGTAATTTTAGGCTCATCATGGAGCGTTGCGATTGGTCTAGAGCATATACATACGTATGATACGTATAAAATTTTACGTATATTACATTACGTATATACGCGGCTGT
>JAWWEO010000001.1:10610639-10642507 GCA_035582975.1 Ormyrus labotus | reverse complement strand
ATTTACTTTTTATTGGTAATTACTTAGTAGGTATGTTTATAAAAGTGACACTAGAATATGTTAAAAATAAAAACCTTATTTTTTTAACTTTTAATAATAACTTTTTTAAATGAGTAGCAAATCGTAATTTTTCGATTCGATTAATCGAAAAATTAAATTTAGATTTATAAATAAGAAAATATATTTATTAAAATATTATATTGTGATTTGTCAAATATAGACAACAGTAAATAAAAAATCACATATAAAAAGAAAACATTTATTTATTTATAAAATAAGTAAAAACATAATATATAAAAATTGTTACTTATATTTTTGTTAATTTTTTATAAGTATAAAATTTAATATTTTATTATTTTATTTAATTTACGCATTTTTTTACTTTTATTACGAATTAAAATGAATTAAAATAAAAAAAGAAATTAGAGAGAAGTCGCAGCGTTTGGGTACCGTGCAGTGTGCTCATCGTGCCCGCCGCCGTGCCCAATTCCACCCGCCTGTCGGGCACGTTGGGCATTTTTGAAGAGGTTTACTTTTTCATTTTTAGTATACACTAAAATTGAAAAAACAATTATTTTAACTATTGATTCTAAATCTACGAGAGTTGATCTATTGATTTCTTTGTATTAATTGTTTAAATTTTTAAAATCTTAATAGCAATATTGAATTAAAGTTAGGGTGCCCGTAGTGCCCGACCCTCCCCTAAAGGCTTTAGATTGTTATTGTATGTATTCATATTTCATTTTGATAATTTAAACAAATTTAAATAAATTTAAAGCTTAAACATATATTCTATAGTATCTAAAATTAAGCTTGTTAACGCACTTGAAGTAATGCACCTGTTTTTAAAATTAAAATACATCATTTATTAAATATAATACGAAATTTTAATTAATTAATTACCGCAATTATTTACACTAATACGATTTTATTAAATTATAAACTGAATAATTAACGATTTAATTGCTACAAGTTTAATTAACCGAAATCTCATTGCAGAAGTTCCCATAATATTTTCGAAATTGAGAAGCAGAAACAAGTGGCACCTCGCGACAAGTCGGACAAAAACCAAGGTGTCATGAAAATTTATTGTCTTGTTACGCAGCACTGAATCGGCGCGCTTCAATTCGTGAATACAGTTCCCGAGGAGCGCGATTCATTATACAAGAGACAAGGTTCACTGACCGAATAAACGCCGAGATACAGATTGAGCGTTGCGTATTCAAACTAGCTTATACTCGAAAGTTCATTGTGTCAAGGTTGCGCTCGTATTGACATCGGACGTTTAGATCCTTCCGTCGGCAGGCCGAATCTCGTATTTGTTTTAATTTACGTTTCAAACCGCCGCGACAAAAACGGACGCTTTTTTTGTCGTTATTCACGCGACACTCGATACCGCGTCGATCAATTTATTATCATATGGAAATCGTAATCCGAAAACGTTACGATTCCAATTCAGCGGAGAATTCCATTATCCATGACGTTAACGTCTCTTTTTTTGTTACGTACATCGATTATCGAACTGTGGCTACCGTTCATTTCTGCCTAATGAAATTCTAATTGATCCTATCGAGTATCCGACGGAAAATTTTCATTCACTCGGTAATCCAACGTCGATATAAAAAAAGCCGCGCACCAAGTGATTCCGAGACGAACCAAACGTCTTCATTCACTCACAAGCGCAACGCACTCGAGCAAAAAAAAAACCCGCCGGAATTAAATAACACTCCGTACACACGACAAAGCTCGGCGAGATAAACGCCAGCAGGATCGGAATAAAATTTACATTGACGTATATACGCTCGAGAGAAAATCGGTTATACGCCGCGATCGGACGTCGCGATCGCTCGCGATCCCCGGCGGTACCCACACGTGGAGCCCGTTTTTTTCCCCCTGCATCCTCTAAGCCGGAATTCGCGGAACAAAGAAAACAAGCGGGGGGGATTCGTTATTTATCGGCGATCGTAAAGAAGCACTGACTCACGATCCTCCGTAATGCGCGACCGGTTTCCAAAACATGCATCTTTTATGCGCGCACTTGTGCTCTAATGTGGCTTCGATAGTAGTCGGCGGAATTAAATCCGCTTTCAAGGTTCGGGTAATTTCATGAATTTTTAATAGGCCTCAGGCGATGGTTTAGGCTGTTGCCTCTTTCGTGTTCCTGGTTTTTTTGGGTTTATTTATTCACGATTTTTTGCGGGTTCGCAGCGAGTCCGGATCTTAAATGATGAAAGTAAATGGATTTTTTATTCGGTTTAATGGCGTGTTTGAAATTTCGTAGTCGCTTACCGTTTAGCGAAAAATTATGACTGGTACCTGTTAAGGGAAGTATTAAGCTTGATTTGCAATTCTGATTTTATATTTGTATAAGTTTAATTGAAATGTTTCGGGAGACCAGAAAAAAATCGTATTTTAGTAGTAAGTCTATTTTCTTTTTAATTTCAATCCGACTAAAAATGTCAGAGTATTTTAAGACCTCAAGAAGCTTCGGGAAGTAAATTTTCCGCAGATCTAATTTACATTTCATCCATCAGTCAAGATTCTTTAAGTAACTTTCCAGATTTTTTTTCGAATACACTCGCAAAATCGATTCACGCACGATCCACATAAAAATATTAAGAACGACAGAAAATCAATTCATCGCCAAAAACAAAGTGACGTGTTTCCGTAATAAACAAGTCTCTTTTTTTTTTTAAAACCGCGTCTCTTTAAAATTTTCCAAAACAAATACCGATCCTCCTTGCTAATTGCGCTGCTTTTTAAATGGCAGACAATGCATGCAGGATTATAACATACCTCCAATCACTAGATGATTGGCCAATTCTATGCCTCGCCGTGACATAACGCGGCATAATGTCACAATCATTATGCGTCTTACCATAACATTAAGAAATCTCGAACGCGCTTCATTTGCGTCTGCACTAAATGTGCAGCTTGTCGTAAAAAAAAGTTCACGGTTAATAATTTCAGCGAGACTGAAGTGTTTTCCTTTTTTTTCTGGGTAGGAAATGAAAACAATGTGAGCTGTGACTCGAAGTCATAATTTCGCGCGGGAATTTGAGTGCTGCACTTTTCATCGAAAGCTTTCAATTCAATAGTCTTCTATTTGGTATTGTCGTTATTTGACTTCTTTATTAGGCTAATTAGATTCTTGTGTACGGAAAAAAAGGCTTGATTAGGATGAGGAATTTTTGTCGATAACTGAGGAAATTAGTAAACGTTAAATTTTTTTTACATATATCCAGTGATTTGTATTTTTCATGTGTAATAATTTGTTGTGACAATGATACAATAATTAATAAAAATAATCAATAGTGAATTTAATTGAGAGAATTACTGTTCTAAAGTTATGTCTAAAACTTTTTATGATTTTCTTATTAAATAAAATTGGTAACAGTACTTATGTAGATTTATATGTATTTTTATAAACCAGTTTTGTTACCTTCACAATTTTCTTTGTTAAATTGTTTACCAAGTTGTGTTAGTTACCAAGTCCCTATTTTTAAAATGATAAAGTACTCTTTTTATAGGAATAATTCTTTCGTTTTACCAAGAAACACTTTGTAAAGATTATCAAGCCTTTTTTTCCGCGTATGAATAGTAAAAATCGGCGACCTGAGTGGAATTCTCGCGAATCCATTTTTATTAGACAATGTGCACTCGGGAATAACTGGACGAAATTGTAGCGCGTCCTTTAATGCAGCGAATGCCCCAATCAGCATAAATAATACGTTTCGATATCAGCCTATGAATAGACCGGCAACGAGGCGGTAGTACTATATATCCGCTCCATTAACCGGCGAATTCGAATAAATGATTTCTGTAAACGAAAACAATTCATTTTCGCGCAGTCATTATAAGCTTGTCCACCGGCGGGTCGAGGGTACATAACTCTGATTTACATGACGTGTGCATTCTATTTGGGTTTAGCAGGAAAATGAAAAAAGGAACATAAACAATCTAGAAATAGGAACAGTGCATAATGCTAGTGCTGATTTGTTTTTAAGTTTTTGAAGCACACAATGTTTTTTTTTGTTAGTTAGGTACTATAGATGTATCGAAACAAATTCATCAAACACCCAACTTGACTTTAAATCATAGTAAATTAACTACAAATTTTTATATAATATTTTTCAGCGTACTCTAATTCATGTACTTAAACCTTTCGTACAAAGAAACTGAGAATATATCTTTTTTTATTATCCTTCCTATATATCCTTCTATAAATTGCTCACGTATACATCAGACACTGAAAGAAATGTAACTCTCGGTACGTCCCTAGTGGAAACTGAAAACATTTTTGAAGTAATTAATGGCCAGTTTTAAATGGCAAAGTAGTTAATGGCCATAAAAGGGAAATAAAATGTGTCCATTTTTCGTATATTAATGTAAACGTTTTTTCCAATATTTTTAAAACATTAAAAATGGAATGAATTCTGAAATTGCTATTTTTTCAGTATTTCCAAGCTAGTTTTATTGGCCCAGTTTAGGTACCTAGAAAAGGTCTAAGAACTGGAGCAAGAAAATGGCGACGAGGCAAAATTAATATTTTTCTTGATTTCTCACGGAAGGACAATTACAAACGTTCAATTAGTTTAAGCTACTTCTTTGCATTTACATAAGCTATCCATAGCATTTAAATGCTTTTTACTACATTACTGAATAACTGAGAACGGAGACTGAAGTGTAATAAAAATATGTGAGGTTATGTTCAAACTTGAAAATGCGCAAAAACCATTTGAAAAATCGTTTACATTAATATACGAAATATGGCCATCTTACATGGCCATTTTATAGATTAAAAATTCTACCAGGGACCTCCCTTTTAATATTCGCTGGACATCCTTGTACAATTAGGATTCGGTGCGAAGTCAATTTTATTGCCTCCCGGCGATGAATGACAATCGAGTGTCACTACGGTGGCCGGTGAGTATTTGTGCCTCCGCATATTATTGCCGCGGAATTTTTATGATTTGCGAAGAATGGAAAAAAATAAAGCTAATTGGATAAGTGGATTTGTGGTTGCCTTGCAGAATTGAACTGTTTCGAGTAACTTTTATTTATTCAATTAATATGTATTTATGAGAAAATTAAATTAGTCTCGTAATAAATATAATATTCAGTTATTTTCAGTCGTTTTCCAGTAATACGCAAAATCTGTCTTACATTACGCGTACTTTGAGAGGATGAGATACTTCTTTTATGGTTCATTAAAATAAAATTTTAAAAGTTTTTGAGACAGTAGATGTTGTAGAAGCAAGATAGAAAATCCACCTTCGAGTTCGTTCATCTAGATGATATCACAATCTCATTTTTTTGCATCTTGTAAGTCTAACTTAATGAGGCTGTTTTACTTCATCTGAGCAACATCTATTATGTAATTAAAACCAGTATTTTTTAAAATCTGAAAACGTAAACATATTTGCAACATTTATATTTGTATGAATAATTTATTAAGAAAATTATTATTTACGGATCAGCAACAAGATTATTATAATAACTTTTAGGTACACAAATTGTGCATGATTAATTTTTAGTAATTTTTTTCTGCCAACAAATAAAACTCAAATTTTTTAAGAAAAGCATTACGTCTATTTTGAAACTATGAAAAGACCAATAGTATCTAGAAGTATTTAAAAAAAATTTTCAACATTTCAAGTAAATCGAAAACTTTTTCCTCTTCCTGTTTATAAGACAATCTTTTGGAAGAACATGATAGTCTCAACCTAAAAAATGAATCCTCAAACAAGTACTTTAATAAGAATACGTCTATCCGAACAAATACGAAGAAACCCTGGCACAATAAACTCCGCTGGCGCTATATCCTCCTCGCAAAAATCAATATTTTCCAGCAATTCAGTTCTCGAGCATCATTCGCAGCGGAGAAGGTGAACAAATCCATCTCGCCGGTAATCTGGCTAAAAGCTTTTTGTGTGTCACGCTCGGGCAGCTCTCTCCGTTTTCGGATCGCTTGTGCGTGATTCGCGCACTTGCATATTTGCATAGGCTGCGCAAGAATTTCGTCAATCCCTCCGGGTCCTTTCAATCACTGCTAAGACATAACCTACACTAATTGCCAGGCGCAAACAAGAATTTAACTCACCAGGCTAAGAAATGCTTTAATGAGCCGGTTTTTTTTGGCTGTCAAATATTTTGAAGATTTGGCAAACCGGTGAGAATTTGGATCAAGGAGATCCACTATAGCATTGAGCGTTCAGCGAGGTTTTAGAAAATTTAAGGAATAAATTAATCTCGTCTTCCATACGACTTCCTTTTATTAATGCTTTATTTATATCACATGATGACTTTTAAAATAATGGTTTATGTCTGAAGAAGGAATCTGAAATATTCATTCATTAATTATATTCAATGGGCGATGAGCAATGTATCGGGCTGTTGCTCTAAATTTTTTTAGTTTAATTAACTCATCAAAATTGTGCATCAGGCATGAATTTGATCTCCTCCGAGAACTCCACCATCAAACAATTCACCATCGAAAAATTCTGATGACGGGGAATCGAACGCGCGATCTGAGCGACGATTGCCTTGGTAGGCATCTGAAATATTCAAAACAATTTTAATTTAGAATGTGAGAATGAAGAAATCTTAAAAATAAAAAAACTATATCTAATTGTGATGAATCTTCTTTTGAATCTTAAGACATCATTTTACAAGCATAAACAACCAATCGCAATAATTTCTTAAATCGTAACAAACAAAAAAAATTTCAAGCTCATCAAACCAATCCATAAGTTTTCAACAAAAAACTACTGCGTCAATCTTCTATCCACAAATCGTTTCATCGCGGATTATCACATCTGTCAACAAGGCGAGAAAAATGATCATTTCCAGCTCCAGCTCGATAATAACGCGAAATCCGCGCGTGCCGCGTTCGGAGAACGTCCTTCCCGTCTGTGTTTACACTCGCTGTTGCACTAAACCATTCCATGCGTGGACTTTTCCGTCGGACGGAGCTCGCGTTGTTTTCCAAGGTGCCTCCAACAAGTGCATTATAGATTGTCGAGATCAACGGCGCTGCTTCCGGGTGTTGGGTTCGTCAAACCGGTTGTCCTTGCCCTAGACTTTTCATTCTGCGACGCCTTTTTTTCTATAAGTTGTTCGATTTCTAATCGAAGAGTTTTAGGACAAAAAATTAAAATAATTAACTTATGAGAAAATATCGATAAATGCATTTAATTAAAAAAAATTAGAAATTAAAATGTATAACTTTTAATGAATTGCTTGCTCGTACTTGAACGTGAACATGCGATTTTCACTTTTAAAGTGAAGATAAAATGAGTAAATTAAAAAATGCATTATTATTTATTTCACATTTGCATTTGATTTCTAACTAAAAATGACACAAATTTTTATTAAGAAGAATTATTGCATCCATTTACGTGAAAATTGCAAGTCTTTCAAGATTTACTTAAATACTTTTCTTTTACACACGTGACACAATTAAGGTAAAAATAAATAGTGCACAATGCTCTGCTTAATCATTAGGATTCCTTGTAAAGAAAGCAATTAGCTGCAACATGTGCAATGCACTTATTTCACTGTTTTCTTTTGTATGAATCTCAAGTATAATCGTCGTTGCATTATTTACTTACGACTTTCCAGGAAATCTGAAATTTGATTTTGGTAATTTTCAACGGCAAAATCGTTTACCTAATAATATCACTTATTTAAATTACATATCTATATGATATATATGAACATAAATATAAAATTGTATTACCTTATATAATGTAGAATAGGTACATACATTTCTAGAATTTCGTGAAAATGTTTTAGAAATCGTCTCTTAATGCTTAATATGATAAATGATACTTTTTCTACATCAGAAAATTTAGTCAACATATTTTAGTCTAAATATTGTAAAGTATAAATATACACTAAGAATTCCATATTCTTCAATAATTCCAAAATGCACGAAAACAATTTCTCACATATTTTATACTTTTTTAATCTAGTAAGATACGTTTTTCATACCAATTGTTTTCAAGCAAGCATCACATCCGGTTCACGATACGTATTACACATAACCCATTTATTACATATATCTAAAATGATTTTTTTGATTGCAGATTTTAGTGCTGAAATTTACTGCGCACCACCTCCGCATAGAACGTTACGCTCGTTTAACCCTACAACCGGATTTTAGCTATTTGATCTTTGTACACTGCCATATTTGTAGTGCTGCAATCGCTGTTGCAAACATTTGTGTGTGTGCACTCTTCTAATATACCAAGCAATCTTTAAACTTCTTGTCTATTTATTTCACTGTTTATTCATATTTTCTTAAACACGTATCAAAAGTTCCATTGGAAATTTGTTTTGTTTAAAGTTTTTTACTATTTATAATTTTTATTATTTATAATTATTATTCCGTTATTATTTGTAATTATTTTATTCATAATTACTAATTATGTGATACATGTTTCTTGATTTTCAAGTTATGTATATAAAAGTAAATTTATACTAATTTTAAATAAAAACTTATTAATAAACTATAAATAATTTACTTAAATAATTTATAAAATGTGTGGCGCCTTGTGACTTCCCCTTCTGATTCTCGCAAGTGACCAAATTTCCAGGCAATTCGCATGTCAGCCCGATTTCAAAAAGCACTACAGGAAACATCGTGATCGCCTTACTGATGAGTCCAGTCGGTAACTCCAGGACGAAACGCTCTACCTTTTTCCGCCGTCCTTTCCCTTATCCGGATCAACCACACACACTATCGAGTATTCAAGCTCTAAAAATATAAACTAATTATATAGTTAAGAAAACATAATTAAAATTTTATTGGATGGCGCTTCAGATAAGTTAAGATCCAGATGGCAGCACAATTCAGGCTTTCTAAGTAAAGCATTGCGTCTTTATTTGGATTTGGACTTCATCAGAGTTCAGTGTTGTACGAGCCACGAGAGATCAAGTCAAAGTAACGTAGTATTTACGTCACCAGTGAGTACTGGTGCTCCTGTGTGTATTGTTCTAGAATAACCTTAAAATAAGATATTCAGTGACAGTCGTGACAGAATCTCCTAGATATCAGTGTAAAACGTACACATTGTTTTTATTTTTTTGGAAATTTAGAAGATTTTATCAAAATGCCACCAACCAGTGATAACGATCCTTACGCACAAGCTTTCGTAAAACCGTTGAAGCTCAAGGGTGTTGATACATCGAGCAAGAAGTAAGTGTTTTTGTTGATGTTTATAAACTAACCTCATTATTGCTTGATTCTAAAATTAGTTTTTGTTTTGATACATTTATAATCATTTAAATATGTAACAATATATTGATTATTCTTGGTTCCTTTTACATTTAAAATTGATATACAAAGTGATAATAATAAGTACTACATTTAATTTAAAAAGATTCTGAAAATTTATTTTATAACACTTGAATTGTATCATTTTTCAGAAAGAAGAAAAAGGATAAGGAAATGAAAAAACTTGTAGAAGTGGCAAAGGTTATTGAAGAAGAGACTTCTCGACCAGTTGAAATCAAGCGTACAAAAGCTGAACTTGCATTCCAAAAAATGAAAGAAAAAACAGTAAGTGCAATAGTTTAACATATAAACCTTTTCTACTGAACATCCAAATATTAATACAAAACTTAATTTTCTTACAGCAAAATGAACGGATCAATTTAAAAGCTTCAAAAACCCATAAGCAGCGTGTCGAAGAATTCAATCGTCATTTAGATAGTCTAACAGAGCACTTTGATATTCCCAAAGTCAGTTGGACTAAATAAGATATTACTAGTTATAAATTACTTCATATATTTTTGAATTTTAAGGCAATAGTAGTAAATATAATCTTTCATTGAGATAAGAAAGATACTGAGAAATGTCTTAAAATCAATGATTTATTTCTTTTTATTATTATAAAAGATAAAAGATAGATAAATTGATAATATACATACTTTATAAAATTAAAAATCTGTACATGAAATACTAAAATAAGTAAAAATCATTTAAAATAATAACATTGATATTGTTTTAAAACGATATATATCTGTAGATGTAAGCTCTTAATTTAAAATGTAATAAATTGTTTTCTTTTATAATAATTTTGTTCGTTTTTTCATTATATACCTACTATGATATTTGTCGTAAATTTTTGTTTGTATCAAAATACTTTTATTATTTATTCTTAAATATTTTAATTTAAAAATATGAAATTTTTATTTATTCACTACCTAGATACTTATTCGGCTTATACTATATCAGGCACTTTAAAACTTTGTATTATACATTTCAATTCATTGAACTGGATGGAGTATAAATAGGACGGTATCGTTTATAAAAAGTTTAAGCACTTATTTTTCTAAGAGTGAGATTCCATACTTATAAAAAATAATTGACTCAGTTTGTATAAAATTATCGTGCAAGCAATAGCTAAATTCACGATATTCGTTTTGGACGGCATATTAAGTCAATTACGTTAAAAATCTATTCATTGTAATACTTGAAATGTGTAAAAAAGAATAGCGCAGATAACTGTAACTAATTCGCTGCTGTGCATATTTGCTGAGTTGTAATAACCATAGTGAAATACTTGAATATAACTTTCACTCTTTAACCATGGATTACTACCGTCATCAAAATGCATTGGACATTGATCTCGTTCTCTTTCGTATTCCTGAAATGGATTTTTCAGATGTTTAGATTTTGAAAATATTAAATTGTATTTTATTATAAAATATTTTTTTACACCTACCACTAAATCGAGGGCGACTGCAGCACCTTCGGTGTAATTCCAGCTAGTTACGTCTTGCTTTACATCACAGAACGCACCAATGGCTTGAGACATAAGAATTCTGTTTAAATCTGCTCTTTGATATACCCAACAATGGTATTTACTGTAAGGATCGAGTTCATCAAATGTAATCAAATAAGATTTCAAATTTTCTTTGTAATAACCAATGCACTTCATTTTATAATCAGGCCAACCTGAAATGGAAGCAATGATTAATGTACTTGAAATTGTCAAAAAAAAGTAATAAGTGTTTTATGAAACAATTTTTAGAAAATCATATACTCACTGTATATATCAACAGGACGACCCAAATGATCCACTGACAAACAATAAGTTTCATCAATAGCTATTTCCTTCTGATCAGTATCACATACTGAAAAATCGGAAATATTTTGTTTACAATAAATATTTGGTCGAGGTGTATCTGTTACACCACCAATAATTCTGGTCTCAAAAAGGACGTCTCCTTTCTGTTTAAACATAAACTTTCCTGCTACTGGACATCTAACAGGAACTGGATCTTTCGCTAAAGATCAAAAATAACCATTTAGTACAAAAGAAAAAAATCATTTCAATGACTATATACAAACTGTACAAACCTAAAAATAGATCATATTTCCATTCTACTTTATCTTCGAATTGAACCCATGAACACACTGTATGGAAATTGTCTTTTATTACTGCTAAACCCTTTCTATATCTGATAATATTATGATGTTGAGGCACAAAATCAAAACAAACGTAATCTTTTTGACTGAAAGACAAAACAATTATAAATTAATGAATTAAATATCTAAATCATTTATAAAACTGAAAGATAACAAGTCTTACCATCCATCCACAGTTAATCTAGCCATCATAAACCTTGTGTCTCTCTGTTCGCGACAAGTGTAAATAGTTTTTCTGTATCTTCCAACATCAGGATACCAAGTTTCAATAATGTGCGTTTCGTTGATAAATACATCGGCATCAATGTTAGCCGTGTTAATCCAATTACCCGACATATTTTGCGGCAATCGGCATCCAGGTTCAACCACTTCCGCCTTCACTGGCGTAATCCGCAAACGTTCAGGACTTTTTTCTACAGTTTTTAAAGTATTACATTCGGCCGTGATAGAAACACCAAGATACAAATCGTCGTCTCGATTCTTCAAGAAGCACCGATACTTTTCGTCTTTTCTGGACTCTTTTGTATTTGCCACGGCAAAAAAGTGATTTTTATCAACAAACCAATCACCCAAACAACTGTATTCAACAACTGAAAGAAAAGAAAATATGTGCTTCATTAACACAATTACATCTTGCAAGATTTTAAATTTCCATTTTATTCACTCATTGTCTATTAATTATTTTTGCACTCACCTCCATCAAAAGTTCCTTTCATTCCAGTACATTGCTTGTATGTTATATTAAACTTCTGATTAGTAATGAAAAATTGTGTTCCTGCTGTTTGACAAGATCGAATTTGAGCATCTGGATTGTTACATTCTCCAGTAAACCTAAATCGATTCTATTAAAAAAAAAAAAAATTAATGTCAGTATTTAATCTGTACAGACTTTGATAAATCAGCATACAAAAATTAATGTTGACACTACAGTTCTATAAAGTGTTAACATAAAGTATTTTTTATACCTGGTAAGCAAATTGCCAAACACCCTCTAAGGAAGATCTACAATTAACAGGTACATAATTCTCAGAGAACAAAGTAATCAATTGTTGATCAGCACGTAATCCTCTGCAAACATTTTCTACTGAGGGTTCCATTCCATTTGGAAGGTTCACACAACTCACTAAAATAAATAATATTAATAGTAAATTTAAAATTAGCTTTTTATAAGAAAATATAAAAAAATGTTAACATTTGCTTACTTTCAAGCTTTTCCAAGATATTGACTGTACGAACAAGAAGTTTTACACAGTGGTAACAAACTTCTCTCTTAAAAACAAAAGTATAATTTACATGATATTCTTCTTTCATATCTACACAATACCCTCTTTTAGTCATGCTATCTGCATTGATTTCTGTTAATGTATTTTGGCCATTTTCCCAAGAAAACCATGATCCTCTAATTATGAGTGGGATTTGACAAGCACTTTGATCTTGTGAACTCAAAGAGACTGCAAACAAAAATAAATGGTTAAATAAAAAGAATCTGTTTAAAATTAAGATTATATTTAAATTCTTAAAATATTTCTGAATAAAAAAATTAAGTCATGAAACTTTTTATTCAAATAAAATAATCTAATGTAACATGGTAGATATGAATTATAAGAAAACAGTTAAAAAATTAATTATTTAATTCTGGCTTTTAAAATTTTAATATAATTTCAATTACATGAAAAACTTTTTTTTAAGAGACTTTATAAAGGAAATTTAAAAAGTATGAGTCAAATCATGAGCCAATGACTATCAGCATTTTATCAACCTGTTGATATTTCCCTAAATTTATTAATATAATTCAATTAAACAAAAGTATTTGAACTGTTAATCGTGTAAAGAAAAATAGTAAATATTCAGTTTCAAAATATAAAAAAGATTAATAAAAATTGATCGTAACAAACATAAATTATTCAATAAATAATTAGATCAAAGAGGTTATAAGTGAAGAATGACTAACCAAAGGAAAAGGTAAAACCCAGAAAAAGCAAGAATTGCACAGTCCTGGACCCCATGTTTCTAGCTCCAGTAACCGGGCAGTAGTATCCTCGACTACTGCCACTCGCTGGCGAAACTCAAAATTCCTTCCAACACACGACGAACCAAAAATACAAAAACAACGTCCAAGACAACGCCCAAGGCATGAACCATGGCATGGACAAAGGCGGCGTTTACAATCTTCACTATTTTGTCCAGTCGCGTTGCCTCATTGGACGACCGCGACCGGACGTTTCGCGAGAGCGACGGGTCCGGCTTGAGACCGCCACGACGGAAGAGACGTTTTTCGAGAACAACGTGCCTCGCTCTTTTCCCTCGTTGCTTCTACGGGAGATCGATATATACCTGGAAAAATGGTGCAAAAGAAGGTAATATTTGCCTCTGTTCTTTATTGCGCGCAGATAAGTCTGTTCAGTTGTTAATTTCGCTTCGATTTGGATGAATTGGGAAAATCATTTTTCGGCGGATAAAGAGAAAAAAGGATAATAATTTCGAAGCGAACTTAACCTAGATGCAAAACGTGATACAGCTTGGAATGGGATTTTGTTTACATATTATGAATTTTAGTTGAAAGTAAAGTTACGCTGCGGGCTGAAAATAAAATCTTTCGTTTTTTTACTTTTTTGCAATGACTATTGTTAGGTATTCAAAACATTTTATAAGGTTCATTGTTACTTTTAATGCAAAGCATGGTTCAGACTTGACTGTACTGTAGCTATGTTACCATGTGAATTTTGTTTCAGTGGCAGTAATTACTTATAGCTTTTTAAGTAAAATTGCATTTAAATTAGCATAGTACAAGTACACTTCACATTTAAAATAAAATTAAAGTAAGAATGATTATAATAATTTAAAAAATTTTTAAATTAATTTCTAATAAATATTAAGTTTTTAAAAATTACAAAAATTCTCTTTATGAAGTCATATATCAATTTTAATACAACTTATATTTTTTATTTCAGCCTAAGAAGAAGGTTGGAAAGAAGGTAGCAGCTGCACCTTTGGCTGTCAAAAAAGTTGAACCCAAGAAGCAGACCAACCCGCTTTTTGAGAAACGCACCCGTAACTTTGGAATTGGTAACTACAAAACCAAATATAATATTTTAATTTAATATTTAACTTCAAATAAAGCTAAAATGTTTGTATGTGATTACAGGCCAAGACATTCAGCCTGCCAGAGACCTCAGCCGTTTTGTCAAATGGCCTAAATACATTCGTATCCAGAGGCAAAAGGCTGTCCTTTCCAAGAGATTGAAGGTCCCACCACCAATCAATCAGTTTACACACACCCTTGACAAACAGACTGGTAAGTAGGTTTATAAATTAAAGAAATTATTTTTCTTTTAACATTCTGCTCCTATAAATGAAACTATGTTTTAATGAAATATTATTATTCTAGCCACACAGTTATTCAAAATCTTGGAAAAGTACAGGCCAGAAACTGCTGCTGCTAAGAAGTTGAGGCTGAAGAGTAGAGCAGAAGAAAAAGTAGCAAAGAAGGAAGATACTCCAACCAAGAGGCCAAATGCCGTGAAAAGTGGTAGCAACACAGTTACAACTTTGGTTGAACAAAAGAAGGCTCAATTGGTTGTCATTGCACATGATGTTGATCCCATTGAGGTTGGTTTGCATTTTAATGATATTAGAAGTAATAGGAATAAGTTTTTAATCCTAATGCAAATTCTGTTTTATAGATTGTACTCTTCTTGCCTGCCCTTTGCCGTAAGATGGGTGTACCATACTGCATTATCAAGGGTAAGGCTCGTCTTGGACGTCTCGTGAGGAGGAAAACGTGCAGTGCTATTGCCCTCACACAGGTACATTCATTACATTTATAATTTTTTTTATGTGTTAAATATAATTATACTTTTAAAATGATGAATACTATAGAGCCAATCCAATGATTGTCTATGATATATTCTTGTTTCACTGACATTTTTAAAAAATATAGAACTTCTTTAATAATTATAAACAGAATATTTAAATAATATTTTGTTTGTTCAAAGGTTGACTCTGGAGACAGGGCGAACTTCACCAAGGTTATTGAAGCTATCAAGACCAACTTCAATGACCGTCATGACGAGATCAGGCGTCACTGGGGAGGTGGTCTTCTTGGTAGCAAATCTGCTGCCAGGATAGCTAAGTTGGAGAAGGCTAAGGCGAAGGAACTTGCACAAAAGCAAGGTTAATTTTAAGTTGTCTGTGATTTTTATTAAAAAAATTTACATCATTAATAAAATCAGACAATTCTGTAAATTTCGTTTTTTTACTTATATATAAGTTACAAATTTAATACATAACAAATTGTAACAACATTTTGTAACCATTACATCACACGTCCTTTAACAAGTCCTTAAATGATTCGTCAAATTCTAAATACAACTTAACGTTACACTTTTAATGTTTCCTTTCACTTGTTGAAAACAAGAATTTTTATTAAAGATAATGCAAATAAAATTCCTTTAAACATTACTTCTAAAAATTACTTCTAAAAGTTAAAATAATTTTCATGAAGTTTTTGATAAATTTAAGGATCAAAAATTAGGTTAATCATTATTTTCCTATTGAATTGATTATTTAAAATATATGTTTAAGAAGAAATAAAAAATATATATCTATAGTTATCATTCAAAATATAGGAAATCTCTGAATCGAACACTGTGTATACCAGCAAAAATTTGTGTCGAATAAAAGATAAATTATGAAAAACATTTTTATACTCGTACATATAAATATTTTAATTTTAAGTAATATTAAATTTTTATAATTTTGAGGTATACACATTCATTTTCTGAAGTACTTTATTTTTATAAAAACGTCTTATGGTCCTTATTAGCCATTATCAAAAAGTTTCACGATACGTACTTGGATAAAATATTAAAATAATATATACATAAGAAAATCATTTTACTGTTGCCAGTATTAATTTACTACGGTTTTCTTTACATGACATTGATGGTTTTTTGCTTCTTTTGTAACCACCCTCAATTGCATTACAGTTATTTAATTACTTGCTTTTTACGTTTGTATAAGTATTCTGTTTTACAATTTTCATTATTTACGTAAATATTGAAATTATTTCTATTCTCATTAACGCAATTCAATACTTTACTTTACTTTACAATTTTATAAACAATTAAAGCTGTCGGTAGTATCAAAATATTCAACTACATTATTTATTTCAAATTAAACAGCATTGTTTTAAAAAAATACTTTATATAAGCTTTAAATCATGGAATAAAAGGTTTCATGTAATACTTCTAACTCTATTCTATTAGTCTTACATTCTCTTCTTAATTAATTTTTCTAATTTTTTAATTCTTCCGGCGTCGTGTTCCGGACTTTCTTGAGCAGTGTGTCCTCCGATATCACTTGACGCCTCTGAGTTTATTCGTTGTTTAAATTCTTCTATTAGTTGTGTTTGTTCTGTTTTTCGAAGACCCTAAAAAGGAATTCATATAACATTATTTTTGAAAATAAGTTTTATTACAATTAATATTTCATATTTTATCTATTATTCTTACTTTCATTTCCAATATTTTTTGAAATTCTGGTATTTTTAGATCTGGTAATAATTTTCTACATTGTTCAGCAAAACCGCTTGGTGAATCAGTTGGGGACATGACGATTTTGAGTATCATTTCAGCAGTTGTCATACCCTTAATTACAACCTATTAAACAAACATTTTAATAGAATTTTTTTTACAAACAAGTTTATTTAAATAATATATATATACTTGCAACGTGACGGTCTCTCGTCACTTGATAAATAAGTCAAACTGTTTTTAAGTAGAATGAGATCCGTTTTGGGAAGACTTACTTTTCTAACCGGGATTTTATTTTTAGAGAATATAAAATATGAATTGAAATAATTTGATTTCACCTTTGTGTAAGTTGCTGGTGCTTTTCTTTGAATTTGACAACCCGAAGATGGAAGATCCAAGAGGGCAGTCTTTAACATGTGAACGTCTAATAATAATTGTTCAGCACCCACTGTGCTGAGAGGCTTACATTTAAATATTTGTTGCGTTAGTTTAGGAATAAAAGAGCTGCAAAACAGATTTCTTAATTTTCTATTCATTTAAATAAATGATCAACAATAATTTAACAATCTGTTAGATTAGACGACATACCTAACAAACTTTACACAAAGTTGAGTAAAATATTTTCTACACGAAGACAATTGATCTCTAATGGAGGGAATGGTTTGACGTAAATGTCCAATAATCGTACTGACATAGCTGCTTTGATCGCCGACGCTTTCAACAGTACTCCATTGCATCTATTTTAATAAAAAAAATAACAAATTAATACGATATTGTGATTTGTTTATAAATAGTATTGTAACGATAATTATTTATAACACATCGAGCAACAATTTACCTTCGTCATGATATTTAATGCAGGTTCGCACGCTAATTCTAAATCTTGTACCAATAATTGAATACAGTTTGATATAACACTGTTACGTAAAATTTTGTATTAATTAATTTTCTTGCATAATGCAGAGCATAAAAATATTAAAAAATTAAATACCCATGAAAAATGTCCTGTTCTTGCGACAAGTTTATTTTATCTGCATATATTTTATCGGTTTTTAATCGAAGTTTTTCCTCTAATTGCTGTGTTGTTTCTAGGCAATATTCCGCAGTCGTCAAAATACTGTAAGGGTTAAATAAGTTTCATAAAATAATATTTAAACTCATTTGCTTTTAAAAAATTAATACGGACCAACAAATTCGGGCTTGCTCTTCTTTACTGAATCTACTACTTTCTCCTTCCTTCAAGAAACTTTGAAAATTCTGAATAAAACCTGAAGTAGATAAATCTCGAAATTCTCGCGTTATACTGCTTACACTTGAGCCAATACTTGCTCCACCAATCCTAATAAAATATTACATAATATTTATTTGTAAAAATACTTTTAGAACAGTTAATTGATTTTTTTTTAAAGAAGAATTTACTTAGGAAGATTATTCTGTAAAATTTTCATTGCGTATTCTCGCAAATACTTCTGGAAAGTCTCAGCCAGATTTAACATAATAGAGCCTGAACTAAGTTGCGTACATTGGAGCATGCATTTTTTGTAAAATACGAAAAGATCTGCACACGATGAAAGTACGCTGCTTGGACCTTCAATTCCTTCGTAAGCTTGAGCACCGGGTGGTTGAGCTTTGCAATCGGCAACAAACTTATCTATAAGCTCAGCTAAATTTCGGTCTAAACTTTCTATGTATATATACAAATAAGATTCAAAACATTTTCCGATTAAATTAGCGAAGGGAGAGGCCAATGGTTTTTCTTGCTCTATCTGAAATATCAAATTGTTTAATATCGTAAATAAAATTGTTTAGTGAATTTCAAAGAAAACCACTAACTTTTTCTGCACTCTCTTCTTCAAACGGATTACCAGGTACGTTGCTATCAGCAGCAGAACTTGCAGCGGCTATACTCTTTTTTTCTTGTTTGCTCGAATCTTCTAAAGTGATACCTGTAAATCGTTTACTCAACAAAGTTTCAAAATTCGCGGTTCTTTGGATAGCGTACAAAAGTAATTTCACATCGATTTCTGACGTCCTTTTGTGCATTAATTTGGATAGATCTTCACGTGTTATGTGACAAAATTGAACAGCTATCCGTTCAGAAACTTCCCAATCCAGCGGGAATATATTTGCAAATTTAGCTTCAAAATCCATCAAATGTTTCTTGATCCATGCGTATCGACGATCGATCTTATCTAACCAGGCAAATTCCTGATTTTCATCAAACAAGTGTGTGTATTCTTGTAATTGCATTGTCACAAACCAAGTTAAAAGTTCCTTTCTGAAAATAAATTATTATTATTAAAATATAACTTTTAACTGTTTAAAAGAAGATATTTTTCTGATTCTTTTAAAGGTTTTAGATTGCAAATCATTGAATAATAAAAGTGTAAGTTCAAGAATAAAAGACTTACTTTACTTTTGGATCTAAAACAGAAAGAACTAAACAAGCTTCTGTTAAATGAGCAAAATGTTTTGGATTTTGACCAGTAAAAGCTTCTTTGAAGTCAGTTGTTATTTGTTGAGCCAATTCAATATGAATTTTTTGTATCTATGAAATTAAAAAAGATTATAATCTTGATTTTTACTTTGAATGAATGCTTAAATTAATTATTAAATCTTACTTCATCAGACAGTTCTTTTATCTGAGGAATATCCATATAACTATTAAAATATTGCATTACTTCCATAATAGCCTGCAGTGGTAAATTAATCTCACCATATTTCTTTTTTAGTGTTAAATCTCTACATAAGAAAGAAATAATTTCCATTATATATAAACATCTAATATTTTATTCTTACAACATTTTAATAAAAGAAAAATATCTACTTACTTTAATGTTTCCACTCCATCAACTAACATGTGTAAGTGATTCAAAGTAGTAATAGATGATGTCAAATTTTTTTTTGCAAAATCTAATTGTTTTATATCCCTTGTTATTTCTTTTACTGTTTCTTCTGATTGTTCAGCTTTAGATTTGATATCTTTGATTTGAACAAATAATTGTTTTATAGCTTTTTGTGCATTTCCTAAAGCTGCTTTTCCATCCTGACTGTTATTGCTTTGTCCTCGAACAATTGTTCGAATTTCTTTATCTATACAATGCATTTCTTGTTCCATTTTGTTAATAACATCATCGATGTTTGACAGAGATTGTTCAGTAGGAAAAATTGAATTGATATAATCCACAACATTGAAGTCTGGCTGATCCAATGGATCATTACTTGGAATAACCTACAGAATCAACATTTTTATATTTTTACTAGAATGTCAAAATATTTAAACTTAATCTTATTATTTAAGTTAGTCCATGTTAAAAAACACTTAGATTAAAAAAGGAAAAGTAAGTTACTATTAAAATTATTGACCTTTTCTATAACTGCTTGAACACTGGGTGGGAAATTATAAATAGTTGATTGCCAATCTTCAACATTTTCTTCTTCGGCAGATGCCATTATTTTAAAAAATTATTTCAGAGGTACTTATAAAGAATTGGATTGATTATATAAAGGTTAAAAATTAGGGGGTGCTATTTTTTTCTTCAATTCAAACTAGAGCAAAATACCACTTGCTGACTGCTGTCAACGTCAGCCATGCAAAATTTCACAACCTGCCAACTTGATTGTTATTGCATCTAGTGATCTAGTGTATTAAAAGGATGTTGGCGATGTTCCATGCATGGAGATAGGAGAATAACATAAGCACAAATTTTCCCTAGATTTTAGGAATATTTGTCGTTTTCGATTGAAGTAATCTTCGGCAATAGAAAAAAAAAAATATATATATATATATATATATGTATAAGGTAAGCCAAAGGCATGTTATAAGAAAAAGTAAGTGAATTTTATTTAAACTTTATTAAAAAAAATAAATTATTGAAATGTCATTTAGTAAAGCAATTTTAAGCAATCTTAAATAATAATTAATATCAATTAAATACAAACACTTTAAACCTATAAATAAGAACTAGAAATATAATGAGGTTATGTTTTTGTTATGATACTGAATTTATGAATTTACTGTAAGATAAGCAAACGATAAATTATTACAAAATTTTAGAAGATGAATGAACGATTTAAGGAACCGGTTTTGTACTGTGGAGATGTAGGAGATGATATTAATTTATCTGTACTTCCAACAACAGGTGAAGAATATATAAAAAGAGTAATGTAAGCTTTTTTATTTATATTTTTATTAAATTTTAATATTTTTTTTATCTAATTTATTTACTTTCTAATTTTCTTTTTTTACTTATTTACTGGCCTTTGAAATCATATTGATGAATTATTTCAGTCAATTCCTAACTTTTTATTATAGGTTTGAAGCTCGACAATGTGATGATGTAGTATACGCACCAATTGATGAAAAACGATTGAAGAAACCAACTTTAAATGTTAAACCAGTATGATTACATTATTGATGAAAATAAATAAGTAAACTTTTTAGTTCTTAACTGAAAGCATTGCATTTTTTTTTGTAGTTACCAGAGTGTGAAAAAGCTCCAGAATATGCTTCTCCAACACAAGAATGGCAAAGTAATCAAATAGCAGATTTTTCTACTGTAAGATTATATATAGCACAGATAAGAGATGAAATTCTTTCTAATAAAAGAAAAGTAAATCATATAGATATAAATTTGGTTAGTCGAATCTTCTAAATAGCAAAGAATTGTATTCTCTTTGAAAAATTTATTATTTTCTATATTTACAGCCAAATACAAGTCATAAGAGTAAATGGATAGATGTGTGTACAAAAGATTCTTTATACATCGAACCCACGCTTACAGTTATTCTTTCGATGAATCAGCCATTGATTGAACAAGTCTTGGAGTATCTTACTGAATATTTAGATGGGGAAAAATCCATCCCACCACGCTTGGGTCAGTGGTTATATGCACTTTTAGTAGCTTTGGAATTGCCATTAAATCCAGATATGTGTTCGTGCTTAAGATCTTTAGCAAGGACATGCTCCACAATGAGATCTCAATTGGTAAATTTTTTTCACATAATTAATTTAATTTTTTTTGAGATTATTGATACACTTGAATATAAATCTTTAAAATGTTTCATAAATATTTTAAAATATTTTAAATTAAGTACAATAAATTTTATTACGCATTTTAAAAATAACTAATAATGAATTAGTTTGAATTTTATAAATTTATTAATATCTATAAAAACAGTTTTATTTATTTATAAATAATTTTTTAGGATCAATCAAGTGCAAGTGACGCTGTATCATTGAATTTGTTTATCTGTATAGTAGCAAGGTATTTTAGGCAATTAGATTTAGCAGATCCGTGATACTTTTATTGTCTGTTAATGAATTATATTATGAGTTTTATATAATAAATATTTATGATTTGTAATAAAAATAAATACTTTTGTACTTTAAAAATGAATTATTTTTCACTAAAAATAAGCGATGAAAGCAGTAAGTTGTTTAAAAACAAATTATATTGCAAACAAATTTAGTTGATTAAGATAATATTACACTGTAACAAAGTAACTTATTAAGTATTTAAATTTAATAAATTAAGATATATTCTCTTGATCTTGAATCAGTGCTGTTGCTAACCTTTCTAAATCATCAAAACTAAGTTGGTTAACTTTATTTTGCAGATCTTTTACTGTTTCATTTGCTATCGTTAAGGCATCAGCATCTGAATAGTAATTTCGCAGCACTTTAATAATTTCTTCTTTGAATTTATATATACCATTTTTATTTTGTGTTGTTGTGGGTTGTACAGACTTCTTTACAAGCATTAATCTACTTCCATCTTTAATGCCTGGATAAAAACTTATTTGTTTTTCATCTACAACAGGAATAATCAATAAAAATCAGAAATAAATGTAGTAGCAATTAAAAAATTTAGCATTTTATAAATACAATTTTTTAAGAACTATTACTTCAAAAATTACCTGCTAGAGCTTTGCCTGTAAGTAATAATACTTGGTTGGCTATTTCTATGCCTAATTGATCATAGATTTTTTGTTTTACTTCTAACACTGTATCCGAAGGCAATATCTGAAGGAAAAAGAAACATATGTAAAGATATTTAAAAATTATTTACAGTTTTATTTTTAACACGTTATATTTATTTTTATTAAAAGCAGAAGTGTTTTTCACTCACTTCAAAGATATGTTCATCTTCTTTTAAAATTTTAATATGGATTTTCATATTTGGTTGTGTTTCTTTCACTTTTTCAATATAAAAAATTTTCTATCTTTAAAAATTTAGTTACTTATATGAAAAATTCTTAAAATTTGCTATCAAGAACGTCTACATTTTATGAAAAAAAGGTTAGAATTCCGATGAATCGACATACCGAGGAATATTGTACAACAAGACCATCCCGAAATTTGCCGAAAATAGCGAGTTTACACACGTTTTATCACACACGTATACATATATGATGTGCGATGTCTCAAAAGCGATACATGACAAACTTCAGGTCAAAAAACGATTCAAAGCGATTCGCTTGGACTTGGATTTAGGTAGTCTGTCTGCTTTGAAAAACATTCTACAATGGCGGCGCTCAAAGATGTAGTCAATAAAGTGCAAACTTTGAAGCAGGAATGGGCGAAAACCCCTTGCAATCTTAAAAAATGTGGAGAGCTTTTAAATCAGCTCAAGGTAAAATAAAATTAATTTTTATTACTTTATTAGAATTAGAAAGATTTTAAATTTGATAAAAGTAACCTCACTTTTTTGTCAAAATTGTATTGTCATGCTTCGTTTAAACAATGAATACATCAAAAGTGTCATATTTATATAAAGTTTAGTTCTATTTGTTAAAAACGTAAGTTGCTTTTTACATATTTTAAATATTTAATCGTTAATTAAGCATTAATCATGGCAACATAAATCAAGTTTTAACAAGCAGTCTGTTATTTTTTCATGAAACTTTCTTACCTCAAAAAAATTATCTGTATATGATTTAATTGAATTAATAATATATTATTTTTACAGATTGCTTTAATAAGCTTAAAGTACTTACCAACAAAAGACAGTGCTTCTGAGCAGGAACTCTTGATTGCTCGTAAGTATTATATGTTATATTATATATATATAAACTTTTTTCAACCTTAATTACATTTTTTTTCTTTATTAGGTGATGTTCTTGAAATTGGTGTACAATGGAGTATAGCCAATGAGGATATCCCTTCATTTGAGCGCTACATGGCACAACTCAAGGCTTACTACTTTGATTATAAGTCTAGTTTACCAGAATCTACATACAAGTATCAGCTATTAGGACTTAACCTTCTTTTTTTGCTATCACAAAATAGAGTTGCAGAATTCCACACTGAGTTAGAGCTTCTTCCCGTGGAATGCATTCAGTCAAATATTTACATTAGACATCCACTAAGTCTTGAGCAATGTTTAATGGAAGGTTCATACAATAAAATCTTTCTTGCTAAAGGAAATGTACCAGCAGCATCTTACAACTTTTTTATTGATATTCTACTAAACACTGTCAGAGATGAAATTGGTGCTTGCATGGAAAGTGCATTCGACAAAATTTCAATTAAGGATGCTGCTCGCATGTTGAACTTAAATACAGAAAAAGAAGCATTACAATTTTGCAATAAAAAAAAGTGGACTGTGGCTAAAGATGGTTATTTATACTTTGGAGCACCTAGTGAAAAGAAAGTGGAAGAACCTATACCTAGTGCAGATCTTGTAACTTTGGCTATTGATTATGCAAGAGAACTAGAAATGATTGTTTAAAAAATATTTTTGTAATTAAGCATATAACTGTGAGTTTCTAAAAAAAAAACATGTGTATCATCTTTTGTAATAATTTGTCACATTGACAAACAGCAATCATTGTTAAAACTTTTAATTTGATTCATATTAAAAATTTTGTATTAATATAACAACTTAACAATACAAATCTATTACAATTAAACAAAAACATTTAATTATGATTTTTTACTTTATTATAAAAATGTTTAAATATCTATAAAACACTACTAAATACACCTTTGCTACTATCATAATTAAAAACTAAAAATACTAAAATGAATAAAAGTATTTTTTAAAACTGATATACTCTTATTTTTTATTTTTATTAATTTCCTGTGCAATAGCAATTTTATTATTTCTACATTTTACATTTTTTATGAGAGTAAGAGTCTTTTCATAATAGTATCAGCAATGTAGATAAAAAACTTTAATTTTATTAATTTAATAATGATTTTATTTAATTTCTTTTATAATATTTTCTAAATATAATACTAAACTAAAATACATTTTTATAATTATAAGTATTTAAATATTTCAAAATTAATAGCGTTGACGCCACTAACCAATCAGAATTTAGCAAACAAAAGAATTATGTTCGATTAGCTGATGCGGCGCGCATTTGCCAGTAGCCTGCCAGTAGCACATGGAAATTACAGGTGGAACGTGGAAATAAAGATTGTTCCCTTATTTGTAACACTTATATTTTTTCAGAAATGACAGAAGTTGAAGAAAAAAAGAGTGATGAAGTAAAAGATAATAAAAGGACCGGCATATGTTTAGTTAAGCCCGAGTATGTAATATTTTTTTATAAAAAGAATGAAAATTGCCTAATTCTAACCTTAAATTTTAGTATTATTTCTAAATAAATAATTTCGATTCAATTCTGAAAGTAAACTAAATTAACAATTTTTATGCTATGATAATTGTTTTCATCATAGGTTTATAATTGAGGATAGTTTAAGATCATCAAATTCAGATAGTTCAAAAGAAGTAGACAATGGACATCAAAAATCTCCTGAAAGTGATAAAAATGAAGATGATGAGCCACCAAAGAAAAAAGCTAAGGAGAATAACGTAAAAGAGAAGCCACGAGGACAGAATAAAAAAAGATCAGTACCGTTCAAAACACAAAGAGAAAATAGTTTCTGCCCTTGGATAGCAGAATTTACACTTGAGGATGCTGAGAAGCGGGAATGTACAAATCCAAAATGTAAATTTATGCATGACAGAGCTGCATTTATAAAAATAAAACCAGAAGATATTGGTACTGAATGTTATGCTTTTGAAGAAACAGGAAAGTGTCAAAGAGGTTTAGCTTGCAGAGTAGGATCAAAGCATATTACTTCAGATGGTTTCAATATTATTGATAAAGAAAAAAATGATGCATATCAAAAGAAGCCTGATCCAATAAAAAATAAAGTTTCTAAAGATCTGTTAGAACAGTTAAAAAAATATAAATATAATTTTTCTAAGGCAGAGAAAATTGCTATAAAACACAATTGGGTAATTTAATATTTATTAATCATTTATTTTGGAATTTGAAATAGGGAATTTTTATTTAAATAAGTCAGTTTTGATTGATTTATTATTTATTATTTGAACCTTTTAAGCTTCTATAATTTCAGATTTTTTTTTTAGAAAACAAGTGATAAGTTTGATAAATCAGGAATAGTAGAAACTAAGGAAGCTGAAAAAACTGAAAAAGATTCTAAAGATGATGCAGATATTACAGAAACTGCAGAAAAAGTAGGACCTATTTTAAATACAGAAGAAATAAAATTGAAACCTCAAGAAAGAAAGAAAATAGACTGGAAAGACAAGTTAATGTTGGCTCCATTAACAACTGTTGGTAATTTACCTTTCCGTAGAATTTGTAAAGAATATGGTGCAGACATTACTTGTGGGGAAATGGCTTTAGCTCCAAAATTATTAAAAGGAGCAAGAGAAGAATGGGCTTTAGTTAAAAGGCATGAATCAGAGGACATATTTGGAGTTCAAATTTGTGGTAACAATCCTGGTGTTCTCACTAGGTGTTGTCAATTCCTTAATGACGAAACTGAAGTAGACTTCGTTGATCTTAATCTTGGTTGTCCTATTGATCTCATTTACAAACAAGGAGCTGGATGTGGAATGTTGAACAGGTCAAATATTCTTGAGTCAGTAGTGAGGTCAGCAACTGAGGTGCTGGACATCCCATTCACCATAAAAACAAGGACAGGTATTTACCTGGATAAACCCATAGCTCACAAATTAATGCCAAAATTCAGAGATTGGGGTGCTTCTATGATTAATGTAAGATTATTATTTTCTTTATTCGTAGCTTTTTTCAAATTTTTGAAATTTAATTGTAAAAGTTTATGGTCTTTTTATTATTAAGATTCACGGAAGGTCACGAGAGCAAAGGTATACAAAATTAGCCAACTGGGACTACATTGAGAAATGTGCACAAGCAGCAGATCCAGTACCAGTTTATGGAACGGGTGATATTTTATCTTATGATGACTATAAAAGACTGAGAACAACCTATCCAACAGTGCAGGGCGTTAGTATAGGTCGTGGAGCTCTAATTAAACCATGGATATTTCAGGAAATTAAAGAAAAGAAATTAATTGATATTTCGTCCAAGGAAAGGTTCGAAATGCTCAAAAAATACACGAGCTACGGACTTTCACATTGGGGTTCAGATACTCGAGGTGTCGAAACGACCCGCCGATTTTTATTGGAATGGATTTCATTCTTGTACAGGTAAATTTAATCAACGTAACAAATTATTATTTTTTTAATATGCATCCTGATAACATTTATTTATTAATTTACTTAGGTATGTTCCTGTTGGTATCCTTGTAGATCCACCGCAAAGAATGAACAATAGGCCACCGTATTACAGGGGCCGTGATGATTTAGAAACTTTAATGGCAAGTTCCAATTGCGCTGACTGGATTAAGCTCTCGTAAGATTATAATTTCAATTTTATTATTTAATGTCTGATTAACTTCGAAATCTTTATAAAAATTCATTTTTACGATTCTTCTTTTCTCTCGTCTAAAACTGTGTTTTTAAAAAGTATTTTATAAACTAATTTAACCTTCTGGCTACCGAGAATGTATTTTTTTCTTTTTTTTTTTTTTTGTAAAAGCGTACCTTTGGCCACAGATTTTCATACAATTGTATCCCAACCCAACCCAACTCACCCAGTAGTTGATATGTGACAATCACCACGTGACTCCATACAGGGGGTATGCCGGTTCATGCTGGTAGCCAGAAGGTTTAGGGGATTTGAGTTACTGATAAATTACAATTATTGTAATTTTAAAAAATATTAGTATTTATCAAATAACTTTCAGAAAACAAAAAATTAATTATTTACAGGGAAATGTTACTCGGAAAAGTTCCAGACGGCTTCAATTTCCTTCCCAAACACAAAGCCAACTCATGGAATTAATTTGCAAAGTATTTTTTATTATTAAAATTGCGGAAAAATAAATAAATGTATATAAATTACATTAACATTTTAAATAATACATGCTCTTTTCGTTAATTGTCGTTATTTTTTTTATTCATTCTTCCAAGTTTTGTTCCTTTGTATAATACTGTAGATAGCTTTGTTTTTTTATATATTTAAGCGTTTAATAGTGTATGGAGACATCCCCCAAGGAAGAGACAGGCCACATGCAGTCGCAGCCGCTTGCCACGACTTTCGTTATAGGTTCCCAGCATTCACCATCCCAACGTCGTCTAACCATAAACAAGGTGCGACTTCTCTGCACACAATGGAAGCTTGGATGCGCGCATTTCTGTAAAAAGAAAATTTGATTTTGTGATGTTTTATAAAAATAATAATTATTATTTTCCTGTTAGCATACACCGTTACGCTGTTAAATTCGTTTGATTAATAAAAATTTTTAATAATATATTTCAAAATATTTTATAAAAAATTTTTAAATCCAAATGAATTTTTAAATTTAATAAAAATATTTTGAAATAAATTATTTTAAGATTTAATATAATAAATATTTTATATTATGAAAATATTTCTAAAATACTTTAAATATTTTTAAATCTTTTAGATATATTTTTATTATATACTTAGAACTTTATTATAATAAGTATTGTAATTTTAAAAAAAATATTTTAGTAAAAATTCTAAAATATACTAATTTCATTTTTGACGGTACCTGCTTCGATGGAACAACAGATTTTTGCGGTTCATCATCCATCAGAGAATAGCTTTTGCAAAAAACTTCAAAATAATGCGGAGGTTGAAATTCATACGTTGGATCGTTCTTGAGTTCGACTTTGCGCGTAACTGTTTCACACAAGTTACGATATTCCTGCAATTAGAACTATTTTATAGTTATTCTCTTACTTAAGGTGAGTTATTTATGTTTTAAAAATTTACAAAGTTCACAGTATCATTATTTGTTTTAAACAAGACTTCATATAATTTTGAAAATTATGATTTAAATCTCAAGGAAATTATTTCAATTTATGTCTATTATTTCACACAAAGATAGGTAAAGCAAATGAGTTTTAAATCTATATTAAATTAAAGAGCAAAGCTTTTTTTTTCTTTAAAATATTAATGGCTTTAAAATATTTTACATTAAAATCGTTATATTTTTTTATAAACTACTAGCTAAACGCTTCGCGCGTATTTTTCTCTTTTTGCGATTACAAACATGATTCTTTTATAAAGTTTTAATTAGTTTAATTATTAGTTTAAATTTATTTATTTATCCAAAGTACGTGAAAATACGTTACATACATGTCTGTGATCCTACAGATCAGAATAAGCCAATACCTAATATTTAAGCCTGGTATAATACATAGCGTATAACATATAGGATTTAAGTAATATATATAAATATAAAATATGCTTCGATAATAATACAATTTTTATAGAGAAAATAATTAAAGTTGTTCATTTTATTCTAATTTGATTAATCTATTTTTAACACTCAAACTAAAAAAATCAATCTTAAAAATTCAAATTTTAAATTTTGGCGCCAATTCTATGCAGCCCAATCAAATTATTCAACCAATCTATAGAGTCTTATTACTATGATAGATTTCATCCATTATTTTTTTAAGACAGTATTATCCGATAATAATACAATTTTTATAGACAAAATAATTAAATTTTTTCGTATTACTTTAATTTGTTTAATCTATTTTTAATATTTAAAAAATTTTTAAACTTAAAAAATTAATCTTAAAAATTCAAACTTTAAATTTTGGCACCTATTCTAGGCCAATCAAATTAGTCAACAGCAACCAATCAAAACAGTCTTATTGTGATGGCAGATTTCATCCATCATTTTTTTAAGATTTTTTAAGATTAAGACAGAAGAAGAATTGTGTTATGCGCTTTTAAAACATTCACCTCATTATAACGTAACGTAATAGATTTATTTATCTATTTATTTTTTTTTTAATAATTATTATTTGCATTGGAGGTTATGATTCTATAAGTAATTACACATACAGTATATCTAGAAAGTTCATTGTAGAAATGTAATTCTTAACTTTATCCCATCAAATTATAACTAAAAAAAAAATTGCATTTTTTTTTATTTATTTATTAATTTTAGTCTCAACCAGACAACATTAACTATATCATTTTTGAAGGACACAACAGCATCGGTGGTTCAGTGGTAGAATGCTCGCCTGCCACGCGGGCGGCCCGGGTTCGATTCCCGGCCGATGCAACTTTTTTGTTTTTCTTTGCAATATTTTACTAAATATAGTTGCTAATTTTTTTTTTTTTTTCAAGTTTCCCTTATTAAAAAATCCCACGCGATATTATCGATCTAGAGCGAGAATCTCGAATCGTTTAGAGATCATCAGCCGATGGAGCAGAGATTTTCTTTAGCGAAAAACAACAGTTGAATAACGAACGCGAAACATCGGCGCGCGGAGCGCATTATAAAAATACCACGCGAAATTCGTTCGCTTTTCGAGTATTTATCGATCTCGAGGTGAGAATATCGAAAAATCGTTCGAGTTTAGGGAATTATAAAAAAAAATTGAATAGCGAATGCGAATGTCAGCGCGCAAAGCGCGCCCGAATTAACTAGTTTTACTAATTTTTCTGGTTGTAAAAAGGTATAACACCGAGATAAGATAATACAATTAATAATAAAGTATATAGCACCTAGCTTCAGAATAAAGAAGTTGTGTACAAAATTTTTGCGTTGATTTTATTTTATAATTTAAAATAATGTATCAAATCAATAACTTATGGTGTATAAAAATTACTGTTCCCGGTTTTTCGCTCAATATTGGGTGTCCAATAATTTTCACTACGCCATTTGTGCCCTTGAAATTTTTTTCGATTATTTTATTCGAATATTTCGTTAGTTACTATAATATTTTAACAGTGTTTACAATATACAATGTACAATTGTATATCCTTTCAATTTTTTGTTAATGCTAGATGCATAAAAATTAGCTTAAATTTCTAATTGCAATCAAATTGTGCAAAATTAAAAATGCGTTGTAACTAATAATAATTTGTTAATAATTTTCTATGAATAATAACAAAATGTACAATTCTTAAGTGCATGAATCATTTTATACCGAAAAGGAGAACCTAGTACCGTTCAACGTCATAATAAGCACGTAAAAGTCGGCCAGGGGAAGAAGTTTTTCGCAAATTCGAATACCGCCATCAAACCTACACTCCTCGCTCACTCACTGACTCATCTCATTTCGGAGTGCAACGTCTCAATAAGAACAGTAAGACCGACGGACATCCAATTGATTTCGTTAAGGATCAAAACTTCTTTAATAAGGACGTAACTAACTAACAATGACACACAATAAAATATTACTTCCTAAATACGACTTGAATGGATCAGTTAATTATTGATAAATTTTTTAAATTTAAATCTAAATCTGGCTGCAGAATTGCTCCATCACACCAGGTTTCAGATATATCTTCACCTCAAATTGCCAAAAATGTTCCGTTTTACACTATATTGTAGTCTCTCATGTCTCTGTTTTTCAATGAAATTCCATAGTCTTACTATCATAAAATACAAATATTCCCTTTTAAAATAGGAACGTCCCTGGTAGCAAGTTTCCGATAATATCGCTAGAATCTAACTAGATTTGGACATTTTAACTAGGTTCTAGCGATAT
>JAWWEO010000001.1:10494213-10610539 GCA_035582975.1 Ormyrus labotus | reverse complement strand
TAGCCGGGTGTTGTGAAGAATTTAAAAATTGATTTTGATTTGTCAGTAAGGAATAGACGCGAGAATTTGCTACATTCACTAGATTTGAATTTTCATAAATATTTACAACTAAATAATTAAATTGAAATAACTTAAAATAAAAGGATTAGTATTTTATTTTTTAAATTATTATTTTAAAAATTAGTAGACTATCTTATCATATGTTTAAAACAAGTAAAGTAAAATCATACTGAAAAATTAAATGTATAACCTCAAAAAAAAATAGTACTCGCGAAGCGCGTTATATTTTACTAGTTCATTACGTAGTTTTGATTCGATGGAAACTATACAAACCAAATATGAGGTCCCAGACGGCAAAACTATCCCAAATTAATTTCTTTTAAGCAGAATTAACTTAAAAAGAATTCATTTGGGATAGTTTTGCCTTCTAGGGTCCTTGCGATCGCCTTATGACAGCCCTAATCAGGACCTTAGCAGGTAACCTTAGAAGGGCCTTATGATCTGGTCAGGCTACCGGACAAATTTTCTACTCGGGTACAAATATAAGCATCGGTGGTTCAGTGGTAGAATGCTCGCCTGCCACGCGGGCGGCCCGGGTTCGATTCCCGGCCGATGCAATTAATTTTTTGCTATTATTGGGAATACGTGATAAATATATATATAGCATCATGTACTTTCAATATTATTGATTGATGCAATAAACAAAGTCCCGAGTAGAAATCGATGTAGGCAAACCATATTGCAATGTTAGCCTTCTCTAAATTTACCATAATAATAAGAATTTTATTTGGGCCTCATTCAATATATAGGTGGAAAACCATTTTTTCTGAAACTCACAGACATTTCTACCCAACTAGAAAAGAATTAGGCAAGTAATGAGGCGCGAGTAAGGTCCTCCTAAGATACTCAAAATGCCTTATGAGGCTCTGACGTGAGTCCCATGACTTGCCTGATCATTTCTAGTCGGGTAGTTCCAAAATTTAGTATTACGTAATACATTTAAGTATCTTTCTAATTTATCTTTTTCAAACGTAATTATAATAGGAATCCAATTTACAGTATTTAAAATTAGACCTACTCAGATTTTAAGACCGGTGTAATCATCAATGGTAAATCATCTGCATCTGCTTTTTTTTAAAAAGAAAGTGATACCGTATCATGTATAAAATTTCCTGCTAAGATTAGATAGTTGTACACCAGTTTAATTCTCTATTGGGCCTTTCATTTACTGACTTTATACTTACTAATTAATATGTAGAGGTTTTTCTATCAAATCGGCCGCTCAAAAATATCTAAATTTTGGAGAACAAGCATCGGTGGTTCAGTGGTAGAATGCTCGCCTGCCACGCGGGCGGCCCGGGTTCGATTCCCGGCCGATGCAATTAACTTTTTATTTTGCTTTTCAATAGTTCACCACACTAGGTTAATCAGGCGCGCATCGCGCGCCGACATTTCGAATTCGTGATTCAACTTTTTTTTTAACAAAAGATAATTCAATAAACTCGATCGATTTCGATATCCGTTGCTCGATAATATCGCGTGGAATTTTTATATGGGATAAGAGACTAGCACCATTCAAGACTAAGATAGTTATAATAATAAATAATATTTCTATTACACATAACATTGAAATTATTTTTATACAACTCTAACCTCAAAATTACGACTTAGACATGATTTTTCGGCGCTCATGGTATAAAATAATGTTGGATACTAGTGTTTAAGTTGATTATTTACCTCGTGAGACATTTTTCGCCCGAGCGAAGCGAGCCACTTCCACACCCGTGTCGAAAAATAATATTGATACGTCACAAATCAACTGTGAAACGCAAACAATTTAGATTGGCAAATTTTACATTCAAACTCGTAGGTTATGTTATTAACGAATATTAAATAAGATATTTTATAAAATCTGCTTCTGCTAGTCCAACCTAGTCTTACTTTATGCTATATCCAATCACGTAAGTCCTTTAACACAATAATAACGTTAATATTGTAGCCATCATCATTTTTTTAAGAGAAGAGAATATATAAACTATAATCTTTATTGGCTCAAATTATAAAATTATCAAATAGAAATTATTTGCAAATACGTAAATTTTGATTCATCAAGTTCCACGTATGTCTCGTAACGTAAAACTTGCACGGATTCGAGGGATTCTTAAAGGGTAGATTTATGGGTGAAAATCCGCGGAAGTGAAATCATCACTGCTTAAGCGAAAGACGCGCAATCTTAATTTCGGGTATTCCAGAAGAGCAGTACTCCGTCACGCGCCGTCATTTTCTTAAATGCCCTCCTGATGTTTATCCATGGCGGCATTACCGGGCGGAAAGTACGTCTTTCGCTCTACGGATAATTAGCAGAAGACGCGATTAAGCGCAATCGCTCGCATCTCCAGTAGTATAAGCTGCCGCACGTCTGCCGTAATTTGAATCGAGCATCTTCGGTGCCTGGGCTTCGCGATCCGCAATTTTTCGTACGTGGCTCATTGCGTCGCAGATGAGGCAGGATTAATTGGGAGACACGACGATTAGTCGTGCAGGTTAAGTAGCACGAGTCTAGTTGGTTGCGGTGGTAAAGGAATTTTTTTAATTTAAAAATCCGAAAAATGTTTTTGTGAGTTCTTTCTTGTTTAATTTTTAGCAAACATAAAGGGAAGATTTGAAAATTAAGGTAATAAAGGTACTTTATATTCGTCGCATTCGTAAGTAGAATGAACCGGATGTGGTGGGGCGGATATAATTACTTCCGTCTTATTAAATGAACTTGACAAAATTTTAAAAATTTTCCCAACTTCTGATATGAATAAATATGTAATTTTTAAGTGGTCACGTACAGTGTTCGGAAGATATGACCTATTAGACTTTGCTAACATCTATCTTAAGACGTCAGCGTTATCTTTCAAACTTATTAATTTGAAGGAAATACATGTGTTTGAAAAAATGTTAGCGTCTTAAACAAAAAAGTTTATTTATAATAAATAATGGTAAATATTATGTTCCAAATACAAATTCAAAAATTAATTAAATGTGAAAATATGAAGAATGCGACCGCCGCCGTCGCTTTAATTTTTGTTTGAAAATAATTTTTCTAACTAACCGACTAACTTACTCCTCTATCGCTTGAGATACGAAAAGTAATGAGTAACAACCTCGAACTTCCAAGCACGTCTAAAAAAAGCTTTTTTTTTTCAAGCGATGCACCGCCGAAGGTAACGAAGTTAATAATCTGCTTGAAAAATACGAATATATAGCTAAGTATCTGCGAAATGAAATAGAACTACTTAAGTCCCATTCTGTTTTCAATTTCAATTGGAACGTCAATTGCGCACCGCGCACAGGATGGTTTTTCTAACGTCATGCGTATCCACAAATGAAATCTCGTGACTCTCGTTGCGGTGTGGACTTGATTTCAAGTACGGTTATGTGCATGTGTATACGATCGCAAATCTACACCAATCTTAATCAAAATCTTTTTGTCGAACTCGCTGGAAAATCCATTCTGCTGAATAAAGAGCGATTGAAGTTTGTTCTTCCTCGGCTGATCAACAAAACCGCTCTTTGAATATCGCCGATAACTTTGCTGGAAGTTATCTTATACTTTTCATCCAAAGAAAAATTGACGCTTAAGTGATTTTTTTTGTTTATTAAAAATTCCGAAATCAATGAATGAAAATTGAATTCGGCTCTAAAAAAAAAAACCTGTTAAAAAAAGGAGTTACTTTTTTACTCAACTTGATTTATCCATTGAATGTATATGTTTCAAGTGCTCAATGTCAATGCAAAGCATTGCACACTGAGGCTCTTATTAAAATCTTTGCACTCGTAGGAAAGCCAATATTCGCAATACCGCAATTGTCACAAATTTTTTCTAATTTTTCCAATAACTTCTGCCTCAGTCCATAAAAAATTTGTACCATAACTTGTTCGCTGTCCCTGCAAAAAAAAAAACTGCCGACTCATCGGCGGTAAGAAGCGAAAAAGCTCGAGAAGCTCGCCGCTCGCCAAAACTCCCATTGCGAAAAAAATGCCTCAAGACCTCGCTCTCGTCGCTCAGATCGGCAGCAGCGGCATCAGCAGCAGCAGCAGCAGCAGCGTGTGCCTCCCCTCGCAAAGGAAGCATCGTCGATGCATGGTTGCGCGCCTGCCCCCCTCCGCAAGCTCCGTAGCTCAATGCACGTACATTACGCGGCCACTTACTCGGCCACATTACCTAGCTGGCTGCTCGGGCGCTCGCGCGCCGGTCTCTCTCTCTCTCGTTATTCAATTGACGGGCGTATATACCGAGCGGCCCGAGCTCGGCTCGGCTCTGTCTCTCTCTCCAGTCGGAGGCGGACCCCGGGGCCGCGGTGCTATGAGTTGTACGAGGAGCGCGAAGAGCCAAAGTGAAAATTGACGAAAAAAAAAAGAAAAGAAAAACAACGACCATGTGCGCCTGCAGTGCGGTTTGAGAGGCTGGGTTCTTCGCCCGAGAGCAACCGAGGGGACGAGATATATATCGGCTACGGGGGAGGAGAGAGGCTGGACCGAATGGTACGCGGCGAGAGATGCCAGCTTGACAAGGCCGACATGGCCGCCGATCTCTATCCCAACGGCTCCCTCAAGGGTGCCTCCGAGCACAGGTATATTGTGGACGTGGACACGGCGCGGATCGGGTTTACCGATGTACAAAGTCCTTTCGAGGTGGATATTGCACGCAGCTCCGTTTGGCTCCGATGTCCGGTTTTTGTCGGATTAATTGTTGCATTATGTGATTGGAGAGGTACTATTTTTTGAGGATTCTTCGGAAAAAAAGTGTGGTAGAAGGTGTTTCTTTTTTTTTTTTCTTTTTTTTTTGCAGGTAGGAAGGTTTACTTCGGTGTTTCCTACTTTTAGAATAATTTACGATCTTGGCGATAAGTCGAACTTTTAAGTAGTAACATTAGTAACTTTAAAGGCTCTATTTTTTATCTGAAACTGCGCTCGAATTTCCTGGTTTCGTCGGTTATTAGAGAAACATTGAAATTACTTCGCGAAATAAGGGTATTCACAAGTTTTCCTGCGGATTTCAGATATATTCTCGATTCCAGACGGATTTTCTACTTAAGCAGAATGATTAACCCAATTAAGCCTGTATAAATTTTGATAATATAATGATCTTTATCGCGCTTTTATGTGCACGAAATAGTGATAAATATTATCGGATTTAAAAGACGAAAAAATGGATTACAATCAATTGCAAAACACAAGAAAAGTATCGAGCATTCGTCTGTGTCTTTTAACGCAACTTCGACCGGACGTTCGAAAGCACCGATTGTTACTAGAGTTCTAAAACTTTGAAAATTCAAAACATTGATGGATATCAGTTTTAATTACTTGCGTAATCAAAATGATAATTTCTTTTTTATCTTCGAAAACTTTACATTTTGTTCAAAAGGGATTAGCTTGATCAATCATATTTCTGATTTATCTTAAGTCTGTTATATCTTTGTTACCACACCCTTTCAATCGATCTCAGCCGATATATATAATAAATATCAATTACGACCGTTAAAGATAAGAAGAATAATCGAATATTTGCAATCAGAATTTTAAAGTATCAATTGTGTAGTTGCTTTTAGGAGAGAAAGTGCCGTTCAATCTTTAAATACAATGACATTTAAAAATGCATACCTTAATGGATGAGTCATCTTGAAATGTCAAAAAGATTCTGTTGATTAATGAAAAATGTTGCATTGTCTCAAGGTGACGTAATTTAAATGCCGATAACATCGCAGATTCTCAAGTTCTTTACAATTTTTCACGTATCTTTTATTGCGTACGTTATTATCAAACAAATTATCTAACTGAAGGTACTGTTTATCGTTTCGCTTACAAACATACATTAAAATCGTAAAATATAACAAACGGAAACTCTTGGATAATTAAAAAATTATCAGTTTGAAGGCAAAAAAATAAAAAAATTGATCTCCTTAAGACTCCTCAAATCTCATCTTCGCTTGCAATAAAAATCCCAAATTCGTCGCGAAAACGGAGCCGCGTGGAAAAATCTGAAAATCATCAATCAGTCCCGCAACGCGATCAATTTCCGCAAAAACCAGCGGCGGCAACAACAGCCCAATCAATCAATAATCCCCCGAGTCCGCGCGCGAATCAACCGTCCGAGAAAAACAAGACCTCTCCGCCAAGCCCGCGCAATTTCCTCTCCTCTCTCTCTCCGCGAGGAGTTTCCCCCGTGGCAAAAAAAAAAAAGAAAAAAAACAGAGTTGCCATCCGCGCCTCTTCCCCAGGAGGGCTGCTCTCGGAGTAAATAACCTTGGCCAGCAGCGCCGCCAATGTCAAGCTCGAGAGAGTGACTTCCGATAACGGTTAGGAGTTTAAAAGGCCCCCGCGCGCGCGCGCGTTCTCCGGCCGTTTTCTCTGGTGCGCTCGAAAGCCCCCCGCGCGCGCGCGCGCCGAGAGCGAAGAGGAGACGTGTGTGTGTATATAGGTGCGCGCGCACGTACACGGGGGCCGTCGTCATTGCCGTCGCGCGCGCGGCCTGCCCCCGACGTTAATAAGCAATTGACCCTCGACTCGCCGCTCTTCACTGTCCATCTCCGCCTAAATGTTCCATTGTCGGACGAGAGAGACCTGTTGGACCGCCGCTATTAACCCATTTCTTTGTGATGGAGCTTCCAGGCGGTCGCCTTGCCCGCGCGGGGAGCCTTTTGCGGGAGGATTTTGGCGGAGGATTCGATTTTTTTTTTGTCCCCCGACGAATTTATTCCTTGACATTTTTGCCTGCGTCGCACGAAGAGTAGCGAAAGAGGTACAGCATAGGCTGAACGTTGGTCCGACCAATAGAGGCGAACTTACGACGTTCATTTAGATAATAAAACAGAGAGGACGCGGCGTTAAGTAAAAGTAATATTCGCTCGTGCCAAAACGCTTTAGCAGCCAAATGTCTTTCCCGCGGAAGCGTCGAGATTTCGCGCGTTAAGCGAAACATACGTATAAACGTAAAACCCAATTTGCAGAAAGTCGTCCCAAAGCGACGGCCTTCGTTCGAAACCGTATATAATAACCGTCATGACAACAAAAGAAACGTCGTCGCGCGTACACAGAGACACTTTTTGCCCGGATAACCTTGTTTATATTGATTGTCCAAAAGCTGTCGCCATTGTCTTCCCTTTACAATCAATGGTGTCGGCGCGGAAGGAGGGCGGAAGGCAACGGGGGTCTTTCGGCTTTCCGAGCGGACCGAGCAATTAAGGTCGTAACACGGCGCGTGTTCGGTGTGCGTTGGTGTGTATTGCGAGCACATATTCGGTGATCTTCCGCGATATTTGTAATGCAGATGTGCCGCCTGTATTGGAGAGTATCGTGATTAGTGCGGTGATCGCAACGACAAAGGCCATGGGTGCAGTACAATTATCGACGGTGAGGTAAATTTCGTTCGAATTCATTAAAGTTACTGGTTCGTTGAAGGCTTTGATTATAGAGTTGTTTTGACGTTTCGAATTCGAGAGGTGCGGTGTGAAACTTCAATAACGTCTGGGAATTGTAGCTTTGTACCGCGGAGAAATATAGCAGTGTCCGTCGACGATGTTCAAATGAAAATCGTTTTTCTACGGTGGGAAATTCAGCGGAACGATAAATTTTTTTCGAAGCAATAACCGGAGAAAACAAAGCGAGTAAATATAGACGGCTATCTTCGAGGTCACTGTCCACGCAATTGTGCCGAAGTGTCAGTGACCGCATTATTTACCCACCCCCCCCCCCCCCCCCACGAGCCAGATTCAAAAATATTAAATATTCTAATTAGGCGCGAGTATTAACTCTCGGCATCGCTTGAAACGCGCGTAAAAACTGTTCGGAGCGTAGATTGAAGTTTTTTTTTTATATATTCGTATACCGGGCGACGCGGCAATGACATTTTCTCCGGTTCGCTAATTTTTAACGTTATGCAATAAAACGGTAATTATATCGGCAAAGAACCCAATGCTTCTTACGGTTTGGTGAAAAAAAAATTGCAATAAAGATTAGAACTTAGCCGTGACCTAATGCAGTTAACGAGGGATTCTAGATTATGCGATGAGCGCACTGAGAAATTGATTGCGTGAAAAAGGAAATCATCACTTAAAAGTTCATTGTATACTTTTATTAGTAAAGCTTAAAATATATTTACATATATATGCAGTGAATTGTTGTTGGACAGCAAGAATGTTTTACCAGATTTTATTAATGAATCGTACGTTCTTTAAATAAAAATAAATTGACGGAAAATTTTATAATTAATGAAGCTTCAAGTTTGATAAGAAATCGCTTTACAAGGTCAAGTGTATTTTTTTAAAATTTTGTATGAACATTATTTTATAAATCGTTTAGCTATAACTAAAATAATTTTTGTACATGCCACTTTTGTTCGTAAAAAAAATAAGTTACACGATTGTTATCTACGTGCCGTTTTCTTATAAAAGTCATACTTCGCTAGTTCAATACTTTTTACATACTTCAACCTTATTTTTATCTCTCCTATTACGTCTGCGAAACTAACAGTTAATCGTCCATTCATTAAAACCTTCGATAAAAATCAGCTATTTATACAGAAACTTTGTAAATAGATATAATCCTTCGTGCATTCACAGTCGCGCGGATTCAAGCGAACGATATCGCATCTCTCGACCTTTCGAAAAATCCGAAACAATGGTACAAAGAAAAGCGACGCCTCTCGGCCTTCGGCCCCCGAACGCGATAATCGCCCGTGCAAACTTTCCACCGCGCGAGCCTCCTCGAGAGCGGCCTAAAATTAACGTCGCGCATAATCCAGCCTATATAAAAATAAGAAGAAAAAAATGTTGTATATCATCGCGCTCGAAATAGAAGGCAACGGCAGCAGCAGCCGCTGTAGAAAACAAAAAGAAAAAAAAATAGCTCGACGCGCCGTTATGTGCATTCGCTCGTCTATCGAAGCGTCGTCGACGAGTATCGTTAAGCAGTTGAGGGCTCGTTTTATCGGAGGAGCCGATACGTGACGGTTCATTCATCCGGGGGCGGAAACTGGCGAGCGAGCGGCGCGCAATTCAATTGCACCCCCGACGTATATACAGGGATTACTATCTCCGCGCGGATTCTCGCGGATGTTACGCTGGACGATGCTGCATTCGGGGTAGCTGATCGAAAGCGAGTTTTGGACGATTGCGCAACGCAGCGATAAATTCATTGTTTACTTTTGATTTTAGAAAAGAGGCTGTTTTAACGAAACATGATTGCAGTTGTTGGCGTTCACGTAATATTGAATAGCGAAGTTTTCTATATTTAGAATTATCAAAATCTCTTCTTAATGTAAGAGCACGCGCGTAGATTTATTATAATGCTTTGTTGAGACATTTCGACTGTTTCACATTTAAATCCTAATAAAAGTGTCATCCAACGACTTGTCGGCTTTTTCTTGTAAATTCGTATTTGAGTATTATGTTTTTCGTACGTTGCCAAAACAGGGCTCATTCAGACGTCTCGAGTCGAAAAATTAAGCGGTCCTCCAAACGTGTAATTGGATCAAAAAGAAGAAGCTGCACTGAAACATTGCTTCCTTCCTCAATAACATCATTAGCCTCAAAAACGCACAACCTCCGTCGGAGCGAAAGCGTTTCTCCTATAAATTCTAATGAGCGTCGGCGCCACATCAGACTCCCAGATCGGCACGATTAAACCCCTCTGGAAAAGATTAAAAGTATAAAAGCCTCGCCGCCAAATCTAATCTGCGCCGAGTCCGCGCGTTGCACAATACCGTTTCTTTTCGCTCGGTCACTTTCGACGCCGCCGCCGGGCAATTTTGCGCGCCAGACGAGAAGAAGCGCGAGAGAGCGCGCGTAAATCGTCCCGAAAACGAGACTTTCAGGTCAATTTGAGGCGAAGATAAGCCGCGCGCGCCCGACTTTGATTAAGAAACGGCATCGCGAGTCACGCATTTCCGTAATCTGGCCGCCTGCGCCAAATGCGCGCCTCGGGAGAAAGAGAGAGCTTCTTAGTTGTTGCGACACGCGACAGATTAGAGCTGCGCTGCGTTTATATTTTAATTGCTTTGAAAACGAAAGCATTTTCTTTTTTTTGACTTTGCTAAAACAGGGGAATTATGTTTAAAAACTCATTTTGTGGGTTGTTTAATACATATTTATAGTAGAAAAAGGATCGATTCCCAAACGTATAATATTCAGTTTATTTTATAAGGATTCGTATTATTTGGAATATTTCGCTTATAAATGAAATCTGACGCCAAAATGAAAATGACTAGTTTTCGAGAAAGGAGATTGTAATAGTCACGAAACGTCAGTTACAAGTTTGCAGTTGATGGGGAAGCAAAAGTTTGGAATCCCAAATAAGTCAAAACTTCGGTAGATCAAAATCTCGTCGCAGAAAGTCTAATTTTAACTTCGAAAAGGTTCGCAAACCAAACTCTCATTACCTCGCCACTACGAATATTTAAAAAAAAAAAAAAGAATTTTGCACAATCATAATCACAGTCTTCAACCCTCCGCGCGCTAATTACCTCCGCGAGCTCATTTGTCCATCGAAAAAAGACAGCCGGCCGCTCAGTAAATCTAAAATAAGGCAGGCGGAACGTTATTTTTGCCGGTAACTCGTCGGCGCGCGAAACAGGTAAAAGCCGCCCGAGTTTTATACGGCGAGAGACTGCAAAGTCCGCGCGTGCCTTCGTCGTTCTCCCCGTGTGTACAGAGCGAATTAGATCGAGTGCGAAGTAACCGAGGAATGTCAGAACGCCAAGGCTCTGGGACGTGGTAGTCGCGTCGGCTTTGAAATGAGGTCGGAAACTTACTTCGAGGTGTTTTTGCAGATTTTCAGATTTCAAGGGTGGACGGGAATTGGGAATTAGTGTTTTTTTTTGGGGGGGGGGGGGGATTTTCGTTTCGTCGCGGATTAAAAATTGCAAATTTAAGGTGTGATTTTACCCGATTTTAATTATTACAAACGGGAAGATCGATTGCCAGAGATATTTTTTTATATATCATTTTTACATGTAGATCTGCAGATAATAATTGAAAATTTTTAGCATAAAAGTCCAAGAATGACGCAATTTTAAATCGTCCGCACATTAAGAAACGATCTTTTTACCGTTCGTTCGCCTTCGTTCATTGCTTTTTTTGCGCTCTTTCTTTTGCACGGCAGACGTCTCCCGATCGAAATTTACTCAACCCAAGCTGTATACACCGCAAAAAGAAATCGCATCGCGCGAGTTTTCAACGGTGAATCATATTTCGTACACGACGGAGGAGGGTAAAGGGCGATGGAATATTTCTAAATTGACGTTCGGCCGATCGTCACCTAAATACCTTAATGGAATAATTGGAACCGGGGTTGGCCTTACTCGACGCTATATTTAGACAATGCAAAGGGACAAGTGCCCGTCCTGTCGGCTAAAAATATATCGCTTTGTACGGCAAAGCGAACCCTGCACGAAAAAACATATTGCCGATTTCAGAATCAAAAGGACAGCTGGAATATCGCGTTTGTCGTTAATTATCGACCGAGTTTTTCATTTAGAAAATTGAATAGGATAAAGCATTTTTTCAAGTAAAGATTACGACTTTTAGGAGCTGAAAATTACTTTGTTTTAGAGATCATAATTAAGCACTTCTAATACAATTCGTATAATATACGTGTTGCAGTGAAGTAAGCTTTACGATAGATTCTATAATTTTTCGGTTAAAATTAATAAATAAAGTAATTAAATTAACTAACTGCTTTCAGATTCTGTACAGAACTATCAGATAATCGTATATTAATAAGCTACCCCCAATTATCGTTATAAAAAAAAGTAATAAAATCACATCGACTAAAGAACAAAAAAAGCAATATACATATAATTAATAAAATAAATAAACAAACAAATAAATATACGTATCCTTAAATCTTCACCCTGCCCCTGCAAAATCGCAAACTAAAAAAACTCGCTCGAAATTCCCCTGGCGACGGCAACCGCGCCGTTCGGCGATAAACTCGCCTGCCGATCCGCAGCCCGACTAACTCGGCGTCGTGTCCGGTTCGCAGGGCCGCGGGCGACATGAGGACGCAGCAGCATCATCAGCCGGCCAAGAGCCCCGCCGGTGCGCCGCCGCCGCCGCCGCCGACTTCCGGCCAGCAGCAGACGCGGGACGACGACCAGCGGCTGCGCTTCCAGGACAACCGGTTCCTCACCACCCTCGTCCTCGGCAGGAGCAGGTATGCTGTATTTTGCTTTCCGTTAATTTTTTCGGCTGGGTTTAAAGGCGCGCTCTGGTTTTACGATTGGCTTCGAGAATTGACTTTTTTTCTTTTTTTTTTTTAAGGGTTCTCGGTAGAGAAATAATGCTTTCTGCGAAGGTTGAGGACTTATTTTTTTAAACGCGTGGCTCTCTTCGTAAAAGAGCATTGTTTCCTTTGAAATCTTAGGTATATGTGCGTAAAAGTTCGATTTATTGATTTTTCGAGAAAGCCATTGTCGACATTCGTCGTACTGGATCCGTTTTATAGAAAATCAGTAAGTAGAAAAAACAGGGTGCGGTAGGACATGACTTTTGTGCTCGCACAAAGAAAGAAACAACGGGCCGCGCAAACAAGCGGACTCTGTACTTCGCTTGAAAACGTTTCTAAAAGATATTTGTAAAGAATTTTCTGCATTTTGTGCACGCGTGTTTTTTTTAAAGCCATCTTGTTGGACAATGCGGGATGCACGAAACACAGCGCGTAAATTACGCACGGCGTTCGGAACAAAAAAAAAGATTCCAATACTTTTGACGATTCTTTAATATAAACGTTTCCACTTATCTGCGAACAGTTGTTCGATGTTTGCACGTGATCGGTGCACACGAGTATCGCGTAATCTCGACGAATCTCGATAGTTCTTTCGTTCTGTTTTATCGCTGATTTTTTTTATGTTATTTAAATTTATTTTGTTTTGCGTGCAGTGTAAATAACGGCATGACTAAAGTGACGTTAAGTTTTTTTATCGATTATTTATGAAAAATTTTAAAAATAGTTGTAGTTAAGCACAATTTAATCGGGCTTATTTCCTGTCATCCGCAAGATAAGGGAGTGTTTACATTTTGCAGAAATTTCATTTGTTTAGTGACGTATATTCAACAAAATTTTCTTTATCTAATATATAATAGTGTTTGATTAGATTGTAGTTTCAATATCCAATATAAATAAAGTAGCAAAGAGTCGCACTATGAAAAAAAACAAGCTCCAAAAATTCTATAACAAAATTAAGAAATGAATAACTAAAAGCTATATTATTATTTTTTTTTTATAAAATCATTTTCCGCAAATAAACTAAAAGTTTTGTTCGAAACGAAATATCTCAGTATTGACATACAAAAACTTGGCCTAGAACTCAGCGTCAGCTGCTTATGTCCCCATTTTTTGTCTCTCCCAACTCCGCTGCTTACCCACACACACACTTATTTATCAGCCGAAAATTTGGATCCTTGAAGTTACTTTAAACGCGATATGGAGCACGAAGAACAATAAATTGTACCTTGACAACTTTATAACTGTTCACAGTGGCTTGGCGGTACGTAAATTTCGAGCGTAAGAATAATTTAAATAAAAGAATATTTATCGAATCAACAGAGGGTTTATTCTTCCTGTGCAAATCGTTCGAAAGGATTTAAAGCCCGTTGGCGGAATGTCGAAGGCGCGAATCAATGTTTGCGAAAAGGTTACGCTCGCTTTCGTTAACGAACGCCCGAAAGCAACGGATTCAAACTCCAGTCGCAATTCCGCTCCTGGAGCAGGTGAATTTCGGTTGGACCCTCGCGCGTGCATACTGACGCAATTGCGTTGTAGTCGGCTATATTAAAACGCGTCTAAAGCGCGAAAGTTCAGTTGGTCGAGAGGACGTGTCGAGGAAGCGATACTTCGTTGCAGAAGCGTGCGCCGATTGGATTTATTTATCTGTTAAGGTAAAAAATTGTAGGAAGTACATAGAGATGCAAGAATGTTGCGAAAATTTTCCTGATATTTTTTTACGAATTGTAGGGAAATTTCATAAAAGAGGAAAATTATCTAATTCAATTAATTAATCGTTTATTCGAATAGACACTGAAAATTACTAATTATTCATCGTTCCATCCAAGTAGTGCGTAAATTAATTTAAAAAAAAATAAGCATACAGTTATCATTTGCAAAACATTTAATTATAGTACTCCGTTCCCTCTGCACATCTAGTTGAGTAACAGATCATTTGAAATATACTGATTATCGAAAAAAAAAAAAATTCATTCATTCAGCTTTTGCTTAATTAGTCTATTTATAACGTACGAAGATAAATTTTCCTCGTTACTTATGATAATGACGTACGCGAATAAAAGGGTTAATCATTTACCAGCTCATAAATCATTTCGCTGCGATTTATTTACAAAGCAATAAATAATTATAGAGTTTACTTAAAATAAATTTACCAAAAATAAATTCTTCCCGTCCTAAAATTCGACTACGGCAACAACGAATGACGCAATATGTTTGACTAGAAAAAGGCGTTAATAGCTGCTCCAAATTTTGGACACGCTCGAGCGCGGGTAATTAGTGTTAAACGAAAACTTTACGCCCCAAATTTATTTTTCACACGAATTGTCCGCCGTAGAAAAAAAACGTTCGAGATCGTCGATTTAAAAAAACTTTGATTGAGCCATTGTTGACGAGAAATAATTTGTAGGTTTTAAATGAGACTTGACGGCTTCTGCTGCTACGTGTTTTTCCATCGGAAAATGTTGTATACTTGCGATAAATCGCTTGCAGTTTTTCTTGTAATCGAAGTTAAGCACAGTGTTGGCAGACTATATAAATCTAATTCGAGACGGTGTGAAGGCTTCTATAAATAGCTTCTTTTTTGAATCAATGAAGAAGATTAACATTCGCGTCAGAATTCGAATAAATAAGAATACTTTTAAGGAACTGCTTTTGACTGCACATCTTTTTCGCAAGTTTATATATATCTATATCACACAATTTTTGTGTAAAAATACATGAAATACTATAATTGTTTAAACATCGTTTATATTTCTGATAATTATTAGCAAATATAATTTTTCTATAATCATTTTTTTTTCAAGCAAAATCATTCAACCTATGTCAAATCTATCCACACAATCAAAGTTCTCGCAACTAATTATGCACGTTAAAAAGCATATTCGAATTTCGCTCGACTCACCATCAGAATCCCGTGCGATCGTCTCATCTTTCCGCCCGAACCTCCTCGTCCGGCACATAAACTATCCTTAAAAAAAAAACTATATAAAGTCCGTCCAGCCCGGACCGCCCAGCACCTTATACAACGCAGCTCCCCCAAAAATCAGCGCGGCTCCATCCTCGACACGGGCCTTTATATCCAACCCCACGCGACATCCACGTGCGCGCGTCACGTCACGCACGATATGCAATATCGCCCCGGTGGGTAGCCTACCTGTCTGTCGATACAAAAAATCCGCGAGCAAATAGTGTATCGGCGCCGATAAAGGATTATATTAGATTTCTCGCGGCCGCGGCTTACGACGCGCCAGGACTTTATTGGACTGCCTAATCCGGCTAATTGGAAAGAGCTGGCGCGATCGTCGGGGCCGAGAGCGTTTTGTATTTTAGGCGTTTGCGAGCGAACGCGACGAGATTGCGGGAGAAACGAGTGGAAATTCCTGGGTGTGAGTGTACGGAGGATGAATGGGGTGGATTTTTATTAGTTATAAGTTGAGAATTGGATTTGGTAAGGTTGGGAGAGGTTTTTTAAAGGTTTTTTTTATAGAGATGGTTGGAATTATTTGAAGTATATGAATGAATTGACATCCCTTATGTGGTATCTTAAGTAAAAATCAATGATTATTTAAATAAGTTTTTTTTTTTTAAATCCCAATTTTAAATGTACAAAATATATAAAAAGCAATAATTTTACAAAGAGAACATTTTGAATTGGAAAATTTTTAAGTTCAATGAACAGAAAACAGTCTTTTATGCAAAGGTATTATTCTGCGTTCACAAATTATGTATACAAGAATCACGTAAGTTCAAAGCAAAATGCATGTGTCTTTAGTACCTTGAGCAATTGCAAATTAAGTACCCATTAACAGCACGAAAGTAAACATTGTACTTGATTACTCGAATGACATTGCGCATGCAAGTACTTTGTTGCACAATTTCTTAAGTATCCAATAATTAGATTGTAAAGCCAATTCATTTACGACCTATTATTTTTTACAAATACAGGAACTGTTTTAAATAATAATTCTTAGGGTTTTTGTGTTTTTTAAATTTTAAATGGGTTATAACGTGTTTTTTTTTTTTTTGTTTTTTTAATAATTGTAAATCATTGTTTTATGAAAAATTTCAGTTTTAAAAATAATTATTTATCAAGATTGAGAAAGGTGAATTTTTAAAAATGAAACTTTAATAGTCTTTTAACAGATTCTTTGCTTAGGTTAAAAAATATTAAACGCCCATCGTTCCTACTTTCACTCATCATTTAAGGAGGGCCTTGCACGAAATATAGAGTATATTTGAAAAACAAAAAACATTCCATTTGTTGAATGATATTTGCAGCTTTTAAATTTTTATTCGGTTCGTAGGGAACACCTCTTTAACATATATTACGAACCAGATTATTAAACTTTACATAGTTGAAATATAAAATTAGCAAATATAGTCTATATTTCGTGCAAGACCCTCCTTAATTCTACACCAACTCTAAAATTCATTTAATTTTTCTATCCCACCCCCCACGAAACCATTCGAATTCGATTCCATTCGAAAACCAGCCGGTCGGCTCGCATCTCCAAAAGCCTCCGTCATCAATCTAAACCGTCTCAACGACCTCTCAATTCCCCAAGAATCTGGTCGAAACGCTCGTCCGTCCAGCCGTCTCGCGCGCGACGACGACGACGATCCTCCCGCGAGTCAACGAATTTGTTTTGATCCCGCAAAGCACCATCTCGACTGTCTCCAGGCGCTTATTACACTCCCCCCCTCCCGCGGGCCGGCGATTGATCTTACGCTACTTACTTGTCTCACGTGCTTCTCGTTAAGCCGCTCTCGCCCGCCGCCGTCGCCGTCCCGACTCTCGGGAATTATTATCAGTGCTCTTCGCGGGCTCTTCTTACCACGAGTGGCCCGAGGTCTGTGTAAGTCGTCTGGCGGAGTCTGCGGATTTCTAATGGCTTCCTTGCGCGGCGAGCTTTTTGCTGTGATTTCCGGATAGCGGCGCGGAGGTTATCCGTTTTGTCGGCCGACCGGTGTGTTAATAAAGTCCGAGATTTCGTTGCCGGTGTAACGAGCGAAAATAGGAAAGTCGTAAGTATAGACAGGAGGGCTGGAGTGCTTTTGCTATAATGGGGTCGGAGATTGGTTTTGCAAAAAATTCGGTTGGATTTCTGGGATGGATTAATTAGAGTGTAAACTGTAAAGAGAAGGTAATTTTGATGGCATAAAAATGTTAAAATAAAGGTCTTATTAATAAAATCTACGGAATTACGCTATTCACGGTAAAGTGTGAAATGGAATTTTTTACATTCTTATTTTCTCAGTAAGAAAAAAATCCCATTACGATCGATTCGTTCGTTTAATTTTCATCAGTCGCTGTTGAAACGCAAGAAGGCTGTAAATTACGCTTTATAACTTTTTCGCGGAATAATTCAGATTCGCTTAAGACTATCGATTATTATTTTATCATAAAATGTACTAAAGTATATCGAATGTCATTGCATCATCCGTTAGTATCAATCTTATCGAATCTAAAGCTGTCGAATTGCACCATGTGGACACCCGCAGTAGTAATCATTGGATATACATTTGATTGATTTATATTTTCATCAGATGTTCGAACTATTGTAATCTAACAAAGAATTTCAATTTTCGCCGTATATACCTCAAACGCGGAAATAAAACTCGTTATTGTTACAAGTGCTTTCTGCGGTTAATTCAATGTGTGACCGATGTGTAAATAGTATAACATTTACAAAAATTAAAAAATACTAAACAGTTCTATTTTTAAAGTGTAACATACTAATCAAACAATACTTTTATTACTGAAGGAAAATTATGAATTAAAATCATCCTTTTCGCGCTGCAAGCTGAAAGTTGAAAAGTTACTTTTCTAGCACTGAAAATTCCCGAAATCGAAGTAAAAGTTTGAAATCCAAGTAAAGGCTCTCGTATCACATGAAAAAAAAAAAAAAAAAAAAAAAAAAAAAAATCCGTTCTGCTTCCAGGAAGATCTCCCCAGACATCCTGCCGTCGTGCTCGCAGGGTGTCTTCAGGCAGCGCTCGTTTCGCTCCTCGTCTCCGGCGCCGACAGCCACGGGGATCACCTCGACGACGACGACGACGACGTCGCCTCGAGCTCAGCTGCTCGCCACCTCGAAGAGCACGCTGAAAAGCTCGCTGGCCACGCTGCTGGCTCCCGACAGCAGCCTCGCCGGGGTGAAGAGCGCCAGACGCACGCCGTCCGATCGGCAGACGGTGAGAAGGACTTTTTGTTGTGCATTGTGCCTTTTTTAAACGAAATTATTTCACCGGGGTTTATTTGGTTTAGAAATGTAAGATTTTATTTTTTATACGAGAGTGAAAGGAGGTTGATTTTACGCGACGTCTCTTGCTCAGAGGTGCAGAGAGCGTGTGACTTTTTTTTTGCCACGAGTGATGCCACTTTTTAATTACAAATTTTATAACTCTACGCGGTTTTTTTACCTCATCAAGACTTCATTTAATCAGGATTTGAAAATTTCCAAGTGAAAAAGTAAACCTTCAAATTTAATACATCTGTACGTGCAAAATTTATATTTAAATCTTACTGTAAAAAAATCTTACTGTAAAAAAAAAAGGTTTAAAAAGAGCTTCGAAAAGCAAATTTTCAGTATTAGTTTAAAGTGAAAGCACAGTTAATTGTGACTCTCAAAATCCTTTCATTTAAAAAGTAGGTTCTGCGTTGAAAACAAACGCGACGATTTATTTTCGGAGTTTTGAGATTCAAGTGCGCAATGAATACATGTCTTTTGCACGCCGGGGTTTGTTCTAAAGCTATACATAACGACTAAGTATTGATCGTACTTGAATAATTACACGCGTTATAATACCATATCTTATTCATAATTCTACAAGCATTGGCACCGTTATAAGTAATCGATAAAATTAGCCTAAATCTTGAATATCTCCTCAGTCGCGACTTTAATATCCCTACCGTACTAATATTTCAATAAATAAATGACTTTTCAAGTAATAAAGACAATATTTTTAATAGAGTATAAGTTCAATCTAACGAGTTAATTGTGTTTGTACGACGCGTTCGCGATTTTCTAAACGAAGTACGGTATTTTTCAACTGAAAATAAAGTGCAATTAGCCGGTCGAGCCAGTCACAGATCAGTTAAGACCTACTTGGCGCTTGGCACTGATTATCTTATAAGCAAACAAGTAAGCATGCAGCTACGTAGTTACATTATGCATCGTTTGAATGCGTTTTATTAGAAAATTATGAAAATTTTCCTTCATTTCAATTATTTATTTATTTATTTATTTATTATTTTATAGATAAATCTGCCGTTTTTAACGTTTTATAAAAGGGAATCTTAAAACTAATTTGTTTTTAATGATTTCTTGAAAAGAAATAAAAAGAAAAGGAAAAAAAAAAAAAAAAAAAAAAAAGTTTAAAACATGCAATTATGCATTACAGTAAGTTTAAAACTTTAAGCGTATTAGGTGCGCATAAACTGAAAAAATATTTGAATCTTTATCAGTAAAACGTTTAGGGAATATATATCATTATGCGTCTGCAGATAAAAATAATGTGCGGAGGAACAAAAATCATTTCTTTAAATTAGGTTTTTGAATTTTTACGCTCGTGGTGCAAGTGTATTTTAAAGAGCAAAGATAACGACATTGTTGCAACATTTTCTAATCGATTACAAGTGCAAATCTAAAAAAAATTTTATCTATAATTCAAATTCAAACAGCTGTAAAGTCGACCTACTTTTTTGCCGCAATTCGCTGCAAGCTAGTTTTTAGAGAAGTATACCGCATCGGGGTAAATATTTAATGCGCGTCCCTTATAAACTTCTTAAAGTTTTTTTTTTTTTTTTTTTTTTTTTTTTATTTTATTTTTAAAGAAAAAGCTAATTAACAAGAAAGTAACTGGGCCATTCGTTTTATAAAAATAGCGCTGTTTTTCAAGTGAGCTCGAAAATTTCAAGTTCAGGGGAGGCAGCACCCAAATATAATGGGTGACATTCTATTTAAAAGCACTAAAATCGCAGCTTTCCCTCCAGAAGGTCCCTCACTCCCAGTCAACGTCGGTGCTCGAACGCAGCTCGAGCTCTCGTTCGGCGCAGTCTGCTAGCGGCGGCGGCGGTGGTGACGTCGGCGGGGGCGCAACGAGCATCAGTAGTAGTAGCTGCTCCTCTTCGTCTTCAGGCAGCGCTCAGCGCAGCAGCAGTTTCGCACGGCGTTACTGCACAGTCTTAGCGAACAAGATGGCGTCGACAAACACGAACGCTAATTCAACTCAGCCCGTTCAGGGCTGGCCCAACACCAAGGACGACTACAAACTGCGGGAGGTCATCGGTGAGTAGCCCTTACTTTGCCCGAGCACGTCGGCCCCCCGACTGTGAGGGCCTGTGCGTACGTACTTGTGGGGGTTATGGGTCCGCGTTCGTTATAGCTCTGTCTCTGTCAGCCGCGCGCGTGGAGAGCTCCCGGAGCTTTCGCTGTTTTTCCACTACAGGTGATTACGATGACGGCTTCGGTGCCAAAGAGCGCGCTCCGAGAGATAATAACATAGATAGGAGCCAAGGTCAAGACATGTAGGACAGTCTTGTTTTTGGTGGAGAGTTCTTTTTTTTTTTTTTTTTTTCTTAAGTTATAATTTCGCATCGCCCTTTCGGGGGTGACCTGATTAACTATGATACGATTAACTATCTAGGTTTCGGTACACGTATTTTTCTGTAAAGTCAACGAGTTTAATTTTCGCCAACGAAAAATCCGGCAAATATTTTTTTTTTTTTTAAGCGTTCCCGAAAGTTCCAGACTGACGCGCGGATTTTAATTCTGAAAGCTTTGTTGAGGATCCTTTTAGATGTTATTTGAATAATTGGAGCTGAGTGTCTTTGGCATCCACACCTGCTCTCTGGCTACCTGTTATGTGCCAGTTGTGAAAGTCATCGCTGACATTTTAGAAACTTGCACTTTATCATGTTGAGCGGGCTCTGCAAATTTATGTCTGCTGCAACAGATGGGTTTTATGATGTTTGGTTGAGTCATTTAGCAGATTAGAAAGGCTGTTGACATTGTTTCTATATAACAAAAGATGTTATAAAGAATTTACGTAATACAAGCTGTTACCAAGTCTTTTTTTATTCTAGAGACTGTTTTTTATTGTCTATATTTAAAAACTAATATACATTTGAAAAAATTCCATCTTAAAATTCTATTTTTGAAATAAAGTAACTAGAAATACTTATAAAAAAATAACTTTTAGTTATTAGCATTTAAATTGGTAACAAACGTCATTTTAATTTCAATTATTTAAAAATGTTTTATTTATTTGATTTTATTTTTAATAAAACAAATCAAAACTTATTATTGAAATGGAAAGAAAAAATTCTAATTGTTTGATACTTTTTTTGACATTTAAAAAGAAAATATAGGTTATTCTATACATTTTGCTAGAACATGTGTATATCACTAAAAATAATAAGGTGAAAATTTATTTGAATTTAATTAAACAACAATAAATTACATCTAACGTTTGAGGTTACTCAAACAAACATTTTAAACCACTGTAAAAACAGCTTAAACTTGTCTGGCTTTAGTCCATACATTAATTAATAACATAAGAAAAATAGTAAAAAAAATATTCTATTACTCAGAAAAATGTAAGAAATAATCAAATTTTTGAAAACTTAAACAAATAAATATTTTGATAACTATTTAAACATCAAAGACTGAATGTTACAATGAACACTAACTTTTATTATTTATCTTTCTCTAACTATTATATAGTATTTTAGCTCTACCTTTGCTTTATTTTGGTTTGTGATGTCTCACAAGCTTGATATCGTGATTTCTTGCATAAAAAATGTCGCTGCGAAAACGCGATGTTTTCGCGAAAATGTTACATGTTTCCTAATAGGCTAGGAAACTCAAAGTTCATTGAACCTGTCTACTAATACATTTAGCATAACAAACTTAAAAGACATAGGATGTTAGACTTTTTTTACATTTCCTTTCTTAATAATTTTAAGTAATATAGACTATACCTTTATTAATTAGTTTTTACTGATATTTACAGGTGTTGGAGCAACAGCAATAGTGCACGCTGCATTTTGCTTACCCCGACAAGAAAAATGTGCAATAAAACGTATAAATCTGGAAAAGTGGAATACAAGTATGGACGAATTGCTGGTATGTTTTCCTTTATTAAATATTATAGAAAAAAAATTTCGATTGCAGCTTAAATTATGTTAAAATACATATAATATATTTGTGTTTCACATTTCAACGACAAACGTAAAGCATTATAAATTGTAAGTTATGTCATTAAACTTAAATATTATGTTTTTACAGAAAGAAATTCAAGCAATGTCCTCTTGCAATCACGAAAACGTTGTAACATATTACACATCGTTTGTCGTAAAAGAAGAATTGTGGCTAGTACTCAGATTACTTGAAGGTGGATCTCTCCTGGATATTATCAAACATAAGATGAGAACTACGAATTGTAAACATGGAGTGTTCGATGAGGCAACTATAGCAACAGTACTTCGAGAAGTACTCAAAGGCCTAGAGTATTTCCACAGCAATGGACAGATACACAGGTTTACTATTTTATACAGTATTTTAATAAATGTTTAGTATGTGTCTAAAAAATCTGTTATAATATTTTTTTAGGGATATCAAGGCAGGAAACATACTTCTAGGTGAAGACGGAACAGTACAAATAGCGGACTTCGGTGTGAGCGCTTGGTTGGCGACCGGACGCGATCTTAGTCGACAAAAAGTTCGACATACGTTTGTCGGGACGCCTTGTTGGATGGCGCCCGAGGTCATGGAGCAGGTGAGAGAGGAAAGTTATATTCCAGTTTCTTAGCCTGCGCGTAACGTACCATACTGTTCACAGTCAAAGGTTATAAATGTTTCATTGTTACTGTTACGTCCTTGATTATTTTACCCTTTAAAGTAGCTTTTAACTAAGAGTTTTTTTCGTTGATTCGGTACTTCCAATTCTAGCTTATTATTATAATTATGGATTGTTTGCTCATGTTAAGTTTTGCTCCATTAAGCGATAATTTTTAAATGAATGATTTTATGTATGATTTCCACATTTTTGGGAATGGATACACCATTTTTTATAAACATTGCTTTAAACGCTGTGTATATTGCAAATCTTTTGTTGCTATAGTCTAAAAGAAACCATTTACTTTTTCTTTGAAAATGTTGCTAAGCATGAAAAATCCCGTTTGCGGATGATGGTTTGCTTTTGCAATGAATCTTTTAATACGTATACATGTTGGAACGTGCAACTTTGAGATACGCATATGTGTGTGGCAAGAAATAATGTGTAGAAAGAAAAAATAAAAAAGCAGCGCCTGTATATATGCTTTTTTATTTCTTCTGCTAAAGCTGTATATAACAATATTATTATAAATGCAAATCAAGTAATTTCAAATTTTAAAAAATAGGACCATGGCTACGACTTTAAAGCGGATATCTGGTCACTGGGCATTACAGCTATTGAAATGGCTAGTGGTACAGCTCCATATCACAAGTTTCCGCCGATGAAGGTACTCATGCTCACATTGCAAAATGAACCGCCAACTTTAGACACTGCAGCCGATGACAAAGATCAGTACAAAGCCTATGGAAAAACCTTTAGAAAAATGATTGTTGACTGCCTTCAGAAAGATCCAACGAAAAGGTATATTCTGCTGATGCTAAAGTTTTTTCCACTATCCAGTGCCTAGATTAATAATATAAACATAAGTATTTTGTATCCTTATTCCAACTTATTTATTTTTTAGACCTACAGCAACAGAATTGTTAAAGCATCCGTTTTTCAAGAAAGCTAAGGATAAGAAATATCTACAGCAAACCCTTGTTGCGATTGGACCTAGTCTAGAAACTCGAGTACAAAAGGTAATTGCGTGTGGTGAGATTATTTTAGTTTCAATTATCGATTTCATTCTCTTCAACTCGGAAATTAAAATAGTAAATTTCGATACTAGTGCGAAACCGATGAGTCTTACCTGAGTGAGTCTCATGAGAGTGAGGTCGAATATTTTTGGCACTTTGAGCACGTATCGGACAATATTGATTTTATATTTTCACAGGCATCGAAAAGACAGCCTGGAACCTCTGGTAGACTTCACCGGACAGTTACAGGCGAATGGGTCTGGTCTTCGGAAGAAGAGAGCGGTGGTTCTAGTGGTGATGAAGGTAAGGAAACTCTGCCCATTAATCAGATTGATCGTGATAGCAGTGATGAAGAAGGTCCCGATCATGATGATTATTATGGTCATGACAACACTGCGGAAAACCGCAATGCCATATCCGCTGATAAAAATGTTCCTATCAACTTAGTGCTCAGACTTCGGTAAATTTTTTATCTTTTTTCTTTGTAAACATAATTTTTTACAGTAGTAATAATTTAAAATTTCCATTTGTTTTTTCAGTAACCAAAAACGTGAACTGAATGATATTAGATTTGAATTTGCCGTGGGTGTTGATTCAGCCGAAGGTATTGCCGCTGAATTAGTTGGCGCTGGACTGGTCGATAGTAAAGATATTGTTGTTATAGCAGCAAATCTTCAAAAACTCATCGATAGTACAGGACACATTCGCACTGTCACCTTCCCTTTGGTGAGAAAATTTTTTATTTTAAATTTAACTTTTTAAATTTGTTTTCAAGGATAAAATTAGAAAAATGATTTTCATATTAATAATTATTTTCAGAATTCGGGACACGCTGCAAATGAAATCCCTGACGATAAGGCGTTAATTGGTTTTGCTCAGATCTCCATCACGGATTAAATTCTACTCAACGTTCTCTGTTACGCCACTTTCTGAGGACGTTACAAGAATAAACGGAAAGAGATTTTTCTCTTTTTGCCCACATCAATGACTGTATATCGATTTAAAGTATTATGAGTCAAGAATTCATAAGTGCTAAGAGAGACGGTGGATTATTTTGTTGAATCTTTTATACGATTCATACAAAGCTGCATCTTGTTTAATTTATAAGAAATTGTGTTAATTTTCTGTTAGCACGTCAAAGTGAATTTGTACTCGTACATTGTAATGAACTTTTATCATTCACACTGATCCTAGGTTCTAAACCACGAAACAAGATGTTACAATTTCTCGTTATACTAGATTTAGAATTTTAATTTTGGGTTTTGCCTTTTCTGTTTCTATTTTCATAAAAGTCTCAACTGTGTAAATACTAGCAATAAACAGACTTAGCTTTTCGCCTCTTATTAAACGGAGTGTGTCCAAAAAACGAAGCGATAAATTAATATGTATAAGAAATTGGGTGTTGCATAAATTGTATCGAGCTTGAAAATAAGCATCTTCAATGAAGCTAATAATTTATAAAGTTACGCGCACTTTTCAAGAATCACCACCACTTCATATGTACGAGGTGCAATTTTATCAGACCCTACTTCATGCTTTTTTGTCTTAGGCAATAAGAAATACGCGAATAGAAGTACGATAACAAATAAAAAAAACCTTTTTGTACTTAATACGATAGAGTCGATTAGGCATCCATCGTTTGCCTCTGTAGATTAATAAACTTGTAGAATAGTGATGATGTGAGCAAGTGTGTGACAACAAGTGCTCATGCAAATTTTAATTTTCCACTTATAATTTGTATATTTCGAGAAGACACAAAATACAAAACAAAATAGTGTACAACTACTATAATACATGAATTCCCGTTTCAGATGTATAAAATCATTCTGCCGTTCCATAAAGACTATATACTTAGCTGCTATCGTTACCTTTATTGGTCGCTATTTTTCAAAACAATGTTTTTGAAATTTCTATTTATCCACTAAACCGTATGTGGTCTATTTTAAGTATATCATTTTTAAGTTAATCGTTGAAAATTTTTTGAATGATGTATTGAAGATATCTCCATATGGACGTACTGTTTATTTGAGTCAACGTTTACTTAGTTATTCTTTCGATATTTTATTAAATTTAACAAATCTTAATTTTGAAACATGACTGAAAATCGATATAGATTATCGAAAAATTGTCAAAATATTTATTGATCAAACTAATCAAAAAATTTTTATAAAACGTTCATTTCATGTTTAAAATATATCTATTCAAGACTATTCTTAACTATATATTATATATAAAAAGAAATTTTTGTCGATTTATGTATTCAGCGCACTTATTTCTGTTGCATAGATCGAAGAATCTAAGAACGAAAAATGTACACGTGCAAAATCCAAGCATAATTGTAGTTCAGTAAGTCGCGATTGCTTAAAAGTTTCCTTGAATTGATCAATGTATAGCTACATTGCGAATGGCACTACGAATATATAATTAAATATTGTCCAGTATAACAATTTTCAATTTTTTGGAACGTTTGACAAAACAAAATAAGGGAAAAGAAAACTCGCTTTAGGCCTATATAATCAGTAATATAAATATCGTGCCTTATTCGAAACATTAATTCCAAAAAATTTTAGACGAACAAGAATATCCGGAAGACAAACATCGGCCCATAGCACACACACAGCGCGCGCGAAATAATCACAAAAAACACGCAGCTTCGCCGAAGCAGTGCCAAAAGGAGTGTACTGTATGTAGCGACTATGAAAAAGTCAACTATTTATTTGTATCGATGATTAACATGAAACAACGTTTAGCAAGTAAAGGTTCTTGTATATATTTCATTTTTTTCCTGTTTACAAGTCTCCTACAATTTTTTTGTGTATCTTTTACAAATTCAGATCCTCACTATTTATTGAAATTAAGTACTTTTTGAAACAAAGTATTTCATAATTAATGAACCAATGGTTTTATAAGGTGTAATGTAAATACAACCTGCACTTTTGATATTCACGCATCGCTAGATTTTTAAAAACCTACGAGTCAATTTTTCTAATTCAATTAATAAAACCATGAATAAGTAAAATGTAGTTTTGGATTAATTTCACGTATTTATATCACGTGCATGATTTATTATTCACGAACAAAATATTTTATAGAAATAAATTAAGTTTTGTATACTTTGAAAATGCATTACGCCCAGAACCTGGGTGAATTTCATTTTATGCATTATATTTTTTTCATTTTTTAAAGTTTCTTAAATAAGTAAATTATTTTATTACGTTACCCTTTTCATCTAATTATCTCTCAATTTAATTTAAAAAACAATTTTTTATACGTTTGAAACAACCTATCAGTTACAGGCCGTCAAGTTTCTTATTAGTACTTCCTGCATGTATAACTGAATACCTGCATAAAAATTTATTTCACCTGTAATAAAAAATGTTTTCACTTTCTCGGAAGGTAATTACGTTGTTGTCTATTGAAATATACCTGCAAATAAAAACGCCACAGCTCTCTAAACGTAATTATTCTTACTGGAACTAATGAAGACCAATATATAGATAAGTTTTCATAAATATTTTCCTCAATCACTGAATTAATGCGTTTTACCAAGCTGCTAATATTCCATTATTTTTAAATACAAAGCTTTTTTGGCTAAAAAGTTTAATTTGCTATAATTTAACTGTAACATCTTAAAAGGAATTAAAAATGTAGGATAAAAGCTATTTTTAATCTTTATAAAATTATTTTCTACAGTTTATTCATTTGCAATATGTCAATATTTATCGTGAAAAATTATTCAAGAATGTATTTATACAAATAATATAAATAACTCGTAAATCGTCGTATTTAAAATTCAATAAATTTCGGATAAAAGAAAGTTGAAAAATTCAGATAATCAATTCAAGACAAAATAAAAAAATGATGTTAAAGATGTAGCAACGAACTTTATGCAATAATATTTTAAATACGTCTACACGTAGGTATATTTTGCACAGTATATGAAATTTCTTATGCAATTCAGTTCTGCTTTGCCACTCAAGCATGTATTTCGCGAGATATTTATACAATAAAGTTCTTGTATTTTAGAACTTTTTCTCTGAATGCTTATCTCATGATATATTACACAAAGTTGTTTTATTCCATCAGCTATATGTATTCAAAGATTAAAAATGCAAATTTGATTCACGATTGAAATTGAATTTTTTCGATATTGCGAATATTATAAGTGAAATATTAAATTAATTTTTTTTTCGTTTATTATTATTTTATTATCAAGAGTATTGCATTTCTTTTATAATTTATTTTAAGTTTAACATCGGCATTATTTTTGTAAAAGAACAAATTTTCCGTTGATAATTTTAAAATAAATAAATATATATTTATATCAATGAAAATAGGTATTCAATTCTTATCGTTTAATTTTTTATAAATTAATTAATTGTAAAATAATAAAGAATGAATTGATCGCCAATTTAAAACATAATTTTAACATTTCTAAAGCTTTTTTGGACATAAAAGCTTATCTCTATATAAAAAAATCGAGTCATCAATTTTTTGTACTCTGCCTAAGTATTCGGCACACCGGCAAGTTGCGAACCACATTATTTAATTTAGCGATATGATTTCAAAGACAGATAGGGACGAGCGCGGTTCGCGTCGACGTCATCGTATATCAAGCATATTCTGAGGGAGTCAAGAGTGTATACGTGAGCGCAGCCTCGTTTTATTACACTACATCCACGGGTTCCTCTCGTGCATGTATAATCAGTGGAAAAGGAGCAAACGCGTGCTGCGCTGCTGCTGCTGCTGCTGTTTATCGAGTTAATTTTCAACGCACGCCCATACAGCTCGTCCCCCACGCGACTTAGCCCCGTGCCCGTCTAATCCCACATACGCACAGTTCTGCTGCTACAACAGCAGTGAAAAAATGGAAGACCGCCAAAACACAGAGCCGCTGCTGCATTCGACGACTACGTCAAAATAACTACGCGATAAGCGCGGAGCTCAGGTTACGGATTGGCGATTCGGAGGCAGAGGCTGCTGCTGATGCTGACATTGTTAACCAAATAGTAAACAATCGACAGTCGTTGGGCGGACGACGAAGGAAAGCTATCGGTGCAAGCCTTATAAGGCCAAGCTTTGGCAGCTTGCTTTGACCTGTCAAGTGAAAACGCTGACCTCGTAGAACAGGAAATTGGAAATATTACGCACACGACCCGCGGACGCTCGAATTATGCCTGAGGAATTAGGCCGCACGCGCTTCCTCCTTCAATAGTTTACTGCTCGATTGAATTTGCGCGTGAGTCAATTATTTACATTATCTGTTGATTAAGCTTCTTTTGAATTCTAGCTCGTTCGGTGTAAACAGTGATAAGAATCGGTTTTTGGCTGAAGTTTCGCGTTTTGTTTGCTTAAAAGCGGAAGCTGATTTTTATTTTAATTTGTTTACAGAAAGCTAAAATGCTATGGCTGCCCCAGAGTCACGGACTGCAGAGGAGGAGGTGAATAATGTAGATACAGAATCAGAAGGAAGCAGTGTTTATCAGTGCAGTTCTGTGATATCCACAGTCCCTGACAGACATGGGTTCTTGGGTGGTTCACAGTACAGTCCTGAGAGGTATTTTATTGTTTTTCTTAAGATACTTTGTTGAAAAATAAAGCTTAAATTGTTTATTATTATTTTTGTTCAGAAAACAAGTTATACCATCAGAAGTGATTTTAAGACGAGAGAGAAAATGGATTCGAATGTTAGACAAATGGAGCACATTTATGAGCACAAATTACAGAAAAGTGAGGGAACGATGCAGGAAGGGTATTCCGCCTTCTGTTCGTCCAAGAGCTTGGTTGAATTTATGTGGTGGTGCTCTTTTGATGAAACAAAATCCAAACTTATACCAAGAATTAATCAAACAATCAGGGGATCCAAAATATATTGATGATATTAAAAAAGATCTGCATCGTCAGTTTCCACATCATGAAATGTTTGTGGAAAATGCACCTGGTCAACAAGAACTATTTCAAATACTGAAAGCTTATTCTATTTTAAATAGCAAAGTAGGTTACTGTCAAGCACAAGCACCTATTGCTGCTTTTCTACTTATGCACATGCCAGCTGTCCAAGCCTTTTGGTGTCTTGTGGCTATCTGCGATAAATACCTTGTTGGATATTATAGTCATGGCATGGAAACATTACAGAGAGATGGCGATATTTTGTTTGCCTTGCTTAAGAAAGTGTCACCTGTAGCTTACAAACATTTGGTAAGCTAATTCTTCTACATTTTATGTGCTTCATGCATGCTTAGATAATCAATATTAATGTTTTGTATTTCAGAAAAAGCAAAAAATGGAGCCAATTCTTTACATGACTGAATGGTTTTTATGTGTTTATACTCGAACACTTCCTTGGGAAAGTATTCTTCGCATATGGGACATGTTTTTGTGTGAAGGTGTAAAAATCATTTTTAAAGTGGCTCTTGTTTTATTAAAAGGTTGTTTAGGTAGATCTTGGCAAACAAAAAAGTGTCCAACATTGTACGAAACATTACAAGTTCTAAAAAATCCTCCACAGCGAATAATGGAAGAGGAATATTTAGTATACCACGTAAGTTTAAGTTTATTAAAATTAAAAAACTCTAAATTGTGGCAGTAATTAATTTTTTTAATTTATTTTAGATTCTAAAATTAAATTTAAGCGAGGAAGACTTTGAATACGAACACCAACGACAAATAATTAAGCGCAGAGGAAAAGACCAACCCCAACATCAAAGTGGCAATAATTGGACGAGTTTGTAAAAACAATAATTTTGTTAACACAACGCAACAAGACGTTATGAGTCGGCGTGCCTTTCTATCGCTCACACAAGTCATATCACGAGGTGGAATGTAATTAGCGTTGACGTTAAAATTTCCAAAGTGGGTCGTGCAATTTTCCACGAACTTAATAATTTAATCATTTTCCATATTCGAGAATTCCATATTTTTTACAAAGTATATAAATAAAGCATTTCCTTATATAACTAGGAAAAAGCCTTTTCCATGACACCTTTTTAAAGGTGAATGTGGTTAAGGAAGCATAGTGGAATGTTGCCATTATTTTAAAAAATGGTGAGAATGAGACTTACTAACATAAATATTATGGTAAACAAGTATCAAGTATGATTGTTATATCATCTTTTACGTCAATATTTATGTATGTACAAAATAGTTCTTGTATGATGTATTTTTAAAAAATATACGATTATGATAGTGTTATTTATAAAATTATCTACTATCAATAAACCAACACATTATTTCCACAAAAAAATTAAATCAATTAAATTTCAAATAAACAGCTGCTTTCATAATTGCCGAATTTTATGGAAATACGCCTTATGATTTTATGAAGCGGCAAGCAGCGCTTATTTATATTCGTAAATGTGTGCGTTAAAGCATGCACGGACGTACAAACACACATACAAATGCCTATATTTGTCGTAAGTTTTATAACGTACACACTATACAGTGTACGGGTAAAAGATGTTGCTGTTTTATAAGTTTTAACGGGTTTTCCTTTGAAAAAGACTACTTGAACTTCACGAGTGGTGATTTACTAAGTCAGTGAATCTTTGTTTGTGTGCACTCAAGCTCTGCAGCAACAAGTAAATGGATGCCTCTAGAAGAAGTAGATCCATTCAAGCTCTCAGCTGCTCCTGATTTTAGATGATCATAGGTTAAAAGTATGTTTATACTTAGAATTTGATTTATCTAGCAAAGGAATTTCGTTTATTATCTTTCATTATCTTGAGTAGAGTGACACATACATAACCTCTTGAAAAAAGAATTTTAAGCTTTATTGAGTTAATTGATCAAAAACATGTAAGATTTTAGGAGTATAACAATGAAGATGACTCATGTAACATGCAGTGAAGATTAAAATGCCACAATTCCGAAGGAAAAAATCTACCAAGTCTTTTCCCGTTAAAGTTTGTACATTAGATGCTGAACTTGAGTTTAATTTAGAAGTAAGTTAGTTTTTATTGACTGTAACATACATTAACTAGTTTTAGTAGGAATCTGTAAATTTAGAAACTGTTTATTTTTAGTGGAGAGCAACGGGAAGGGATTTATTCGACCTTGTATGTCGTACAATAGGACTCCGAGAAACATGGTACTTTGGCCTTCAGTACGAAGACTCAAAGGGATTCATTTCGTGGTTAAAGTTAGACAAAAAAGGTTAGTGATTTATTCATTAAAGTTAGTTTAGTTAAAACATAACTTATTAAAAGTATAATTTGTTTTCAGTTCAAGATCAAGGCATTTCTCAACAGTCAACGACTCCTTTTATGTTCCTTGCTAAGTTTTATCCAGAAGATGTTGCTGAAGAACTCATACAGGAAGTAACACAACATCTTTTTTATCTTCAAGTGAAACAGGCTATTCTTTCTATGGATATATATTGTCCACCAGAGGCTTCCGTACTATTAGCATCATATGCTGTACAAGCTAAGGTATGTTTACACATTAATAAATTTATAAATAAATTAATTTGTTTCAAAATAATTGTTAAAATTACATCTTTCTAGTATGGAGATTATGATGAAGCATCTTATCAACCAGGAATGCTTGCTAGTGAAGATTTACTGCCTCAGAGAGTTATTGATCAGTATCAGATGACTCCAGAAATGTGGGAAGATAGAATCAAAATTTGGTATGCTGATCACAGAACAATGTCAAGGGATGAAGCAGAAATGGAGTATTTAAAAGTTGCTCAAGATTTGGATATGTACGGTGTTAATTATTTTCCTATCAGTGTAAGCCCAATTTATTTTTCAAAGTTTCTTTAAATTCAACTTTAAAGTTGTTTATAACTATTTCTTTCAAACAGAACAAAAAGGAGACAAATCTTTGGCTAGGGGTAACGGCTTTGGGGCTCAATATTTACGAAAAGGAAAACAAGCTGGCACCAAAGACGACGTTTGCCTGGTCGGAGATCCGGCACATAAGCTTCGACGACAAAAAGTTTATCATCAAACCAGTGGACAAGTCTTCGCCGAACTTTGTCTTCTTCTCGCAGAAAGTTCGCATGAATAAACTGGTAAAGAAAAAGTCTGATGTTGGGCGCTGGGTGAAGGGTGGCTTACAGGTAGCTTTAGGTATGGACGAGCGTAATAGTGACAAGGCTACTCGCGCCTTATTTGTTAAGATTCTGGACCTGTGCATCGGTAACCACGACCTGTTCATGAGGCGCCGGAAGCCAGACTCCATGGAGCTCCAGCAGATGAAAGCCCAGGCCAAGGAAGAAAAGTCTCGGTAATGTCTCGTGCGATTTCTATTATCAAAGCTTTTTGTCCCTGCATTGCGTGAGTACAAAATAATTTCAATTTTAAGAATGCTTACTTATTTACAAGCTAACTGAATTGTAAGTTACTTATACTACTCGTAATTATTATATAATGCGAGCGCTTACTAATAAATAGTAATTTTTAAAATCCTGTTTTTAAAAAAAAGTATAAGGTAAAAATAATACTAATAGAGTTTAAGATAACATTTTGTCGTTTTTCTTTCCATGTGGTCTTAGAGCGGAGATTAAAGCACGGAGCTATTATTAATCCAAGCCATTTAAATAAGTATAGAAAGATGGGGAAAAAATGCGGTCATTAGTGAGGGGGCTTAGGGTATATATAAAACACATATTTATACACATTCGGTTTTGGTAAAAGAACCGATTTTTTCTAAGACGGGATTTGAAAAATATAAACTTTTATCTATTTTTATTTTAAAATTCATAGAATTTCTAAAATATTAATGAATTAAGATATTTCCAACAAAAAAGTTTTAAATGAAAAATCCAACATAATATATCGAACTCAAAATCGGTAGAATCTTATCTTAAATTTTAATAAAAGTTAAGTGCATGTCTATTTTGAATTTTGGCTTCCCTATTATTCCGCATATATTCTCTAAAATTTATTTATACAATAAGCGCAGAGAAAGTGATGTGTTAAAAATGAAGCTTAAGAAATACAATTTTTATAATTGTAATTACTAAGAAATATTCAAATAAATGATGAAGGTTGGTAAAGTAAACCATTATTATAAAAAAATAATAGAAAATTTAACTCATTGTATAAATTTTAGCAAAATGAAATTCACTTCTTTTAAATTTATATCAAGCCTTAGATCTGAGTGGTATATAATATTAAAGTTACAGCTTCTTAATAAAATTGGTCATTTTTATTAGGAGGCAAATTGAAAGGAATAAACTTGCACGCGAAAAGCAACTTAGAGAAGCTGCAGAAAGAGAAAAAGCAGCGATGGAACAAAGGCTGTTACAATATCAAGAAGAAATACGACTTGCTAATGAAGCACTTGTAAGTAAAATATTCATAAACGAAGTAAAGTAAGCAATGTTTAAAATTTAAGTATTAACAAAATTTTTGTCAAACAGAGACGTTCCGAGGAAACGGCAGATTTACTGGCAGAAAAAAGTCGCGTTGCTGAAGAGGAAGCTATGCTTCTAAGTCAAAAAGCCTCTGAAGCACAACAGGAAATTACTCGAATTAGGTTAAGCAATATGAAGACAGAAGAAGAAAAAGTTCATTTAGAACAAAAAACTAGGGACGCTGTACGTCTTACAGAAATGTTAGTACAAGAATCCGAAAAACGTGCACTTGAAGAAAAAAAGTTAAAAGATGAACTTTTACGAGCTCGAATTGCCGAGAAGGAAGCTAAGGAGAAATTATTAGAATTTTTAAGCAGAAATGCTTACACTTCCTCAATAACTGTATGTATTTGATTTTTTGTTTAACTGACTTTTGCTCTTTATTTTATTACGTTTTTTGATTAATATTCTTTTTTTTAGCCTGTACCAAATCTATTTCCGTCGACACAAGTTCTTCCTTCAGATTTACAAGCAGATTTACAGACTCTTCAGTTAGATTCGGAACCGTTATCTTCTGAAGTTAATTGTTACGATTTAATTGCCGATGGAGATGTTGATCAACTTTCTTTGGAAATTGAAAAAGAAAGAGTTGATTATTGGGAGAAGAGTAAAAATCTACAAGATCAGTTACGTGAACTTCGATCTGAAATAGAAGTGCTGAAAGTGGGTGAAAAACAATGTGAATTAGATCAACTTCATGAAGAACAAGTTCGACTTGGAGAAAATAAGTACAGCACACTAAAGAAGGTTAAATCAGGTTCTACAAAAGCCAGAGTTGCCTTTTTTGAAGAATTGTAGATTTATCCAAAGTATTCAATGCTATAATTTTGTATAGCAGGCTTTGTATGTTCCATAATAATAATTATTTTTGAAAAATGTAGAATGTAGCTAAGCTAATTTGACGATCGTGGAATTTTGTATTATACGTATAACGGTGTAATTAGATGTACTAATATACCGACATATCGTTTGGAAAAAGACGCAGTGATTTAGGCTGTGGTATCCATACGCATATGAATTCGCACATTTTTTGAAAACTGCGAAATTAAATTAATTACAGTTTGTTACTTCGATCTAGAAGTTTAAGCTTTTTATACTAACTATCGGCTTATCTACTTTTAAACGAAAAAAAGCTTATAAAATATAAGCTGCATTAATGATAGGCAATTTTTTTATTAGTCATGTTATTTGCTAGTTTGCAAAATTTGAGTCTGTATTTGAATTGTACAATTTGAAGTCGACAAACTATTCGGCAGTGCCTTTTAAAATTGTTTATACGCGTATAAAATAATCATATAAAATATTAAAATCAGTGCTGTATTGAACAAAGACAGAATTTATTTGTCCTTATATACATGTATTTACTCTGATAATATATTTTGTTATACTTTAGAGAGAACGACTGACGAATTTTCATAAGATAAAATAACCCATGTTTATTAATGGGTAAACATCTTTAAAAAACATTGAGTGCCTTATATTTTGTCTTGTAATTATATCATACAATAGTCAGTTTTAATTAATAAAATCTATATATATTATATACAGCATTTTTTCCACAGCATCCTTTCCCTAACCAATAAAAGTATTAATATAAATCATCCTTTATCACAATTGCACCTTTTATATATAATTTAACTAAATTATTACTCAGGATATGAAAATTCCATACCTGTTGAAACCTAATATCCCTTTCAAGCATTCAACATAATTACATTTGGAATGCTTTTAAACATTATTGTATAAATAATCTAACAAGATTTTCTTCTTTGGCTGGATAACCAGTAACTGGGCATTTCTTGTTCTTTCTTATTTCTGTTAATATGCATTGATAGCAGTAAACAAATCCAGAAGTTGAAACTGCTGTGTGAATCCAAGGAGGTTTGTGACAAATTGGACAGATTCCTTTATATTGTTTTGCAAAATCAGGAATCTGAAATTTTATGTCATTGATAAAGTTGAAATATCAAAGTGAATTTTAATTTAAATTTACCTTTGGTGGAGGTGGAATTGGCAGCTTGGTAAAGTTAAAATCATAATAATGTTCTTGGTTCCACCATCTAAGAAATTGAAGGAAGAAAGCACTAACTTCAATAGAGCGTACAATAGAAAGTCGAAGAATTTCTAATCCATCACCAGCATTAAAATTTCCATGTCCTAATTTTTTCAATAATTCAATTAAACCAATCTCTTCACTATCATTAGCATACGTTAGAGAAATTGAAAGTAAACGAAGAGAAAGTGTTGGATACTCAGACTTATTTGACAGATACAAAAGATATTGATACAGAGTAAGTACTTCTTTTATGCCTTGAAAAATTTTGTATATTTGGATACAATAGTTTTTCCACCTATTTGGTTGGACCTATAAAATTATTTTATATTTAATGAATTATGAAAATAACATTAATTAAACCATCTTTTTTATAATTTACATACAGTATTTGAATCATGATTTGCATTTTCCCAACTTTCAATTTTCCTCTGCAAATATGGAAAAACAACTAAAATTATCAGTGAAATGTTAAGTCTTTTTTGATCTAGTTTTAATTTGACTTTAGAATCTTTTAAAATAATGCGTTTTAAGCCATAGAAAGTTTCTGAAAAAGATGCAGCTGAAAAAAAATTAATTTTTTAGTAATAACAATTTTTTAATGTTAAAAGGGAATTAAAATATAACAATAATTACAATAATGTTTTAAATAATAATTCTGCAGAGTAGTAATTAATATGAGATAGATCTCATCTGACCATTGATACAGCCAAGAGTACTTATCCGGATTGACTGATGCTAAAATCTGAATAAAAGAGCAGTTATTTTTATTACTTATTTCTATCGCAAAATTACGCGCAACTACTCACGGTCAAGATCTTTTTTGCGGCAGGTTCGAGAGTTGCAGCAAGTGATTTCTGAGCAGCTATCTCAAAGATTGAAGGTTTAGCGAAGGCTGTTCCTGTGAGATGCGCACCTCTTTCTGCCATAATGTGTCGTGTAAATTTTTGTTAACCATCACAGTCAAAATTTTTTATTACTTCAACTCGAGATCTATTCAGTATTTGGTGACCATATACTTCATTTCAAAACATAACCTTCCCTACTGGTTCTGGCAACCTAACCTTATCTATTATATGCGCTTGGGTCGAGCATGCGTGCTCGCTAGATGCTGCATATGTGCTGCTTCTTGGCGGCACGCATGCTTTTCAGTTCATGAAGGGGTATCCGGAGAACAGGAAGCGCGAGGAGGTTACCAATGAACCTACCTCCTCGAACGACTATCATACCTAGTAAGTATATGGGATTTCTCACTAGATTTCATTACACCTATAAGAGATATTATGTGATTATTATTTGGTATATAACTATTTTTTTTAATTTATACAAATGAATAAAATTATAATTTAGGATTTAAAGTAAGTACTTTTATTTAAACTTTTAGAAATATCATACAAAACAAATTAATATATTCGTAAACGTATAGATTAATCATTAAGTATAACAGCAGAATAAAAGAACACAAAATTGATTATTAAAACTAGCGAAAAAGTATTGCAGTAAGCATCAGTAATACTAGCTAAAAATTATTACACGCAATTACAGCAATTGATGCACTTAAAAAATAATATTAAGAATAATTTTAAATTACCAATCACATTTTTAACGCGTATTAGGTAACTTTTTTTATTATTACACGTTCAAATTACAAACAATTGTATAAAAATTATTTTTTTTATAAAAAATCCTTAAAATTACATCTTGTACTTTTTTAAAACCGCAATGTCGTAAAATTAAAAGTACGCGAAAATAATATCCCTCCGTATTTACAACGAAATAAATATAATCCACAGTCTCTTTAAAAATCTCCTTGAAGGGCAGCGAAAATGAATTTTCTCGAGAATCGAAACAAAAAAAAAACAACCAGTCAAAGTCACCACATCATAAAGGACGCTCGTTTGCTGTTCCTTGCCAGCGGGTTCAAGCACAAGTTGGACAAGACGCGAATGGCCTCCTCCCCCTCGGCGTCCTTCGCGTAAAGCGTCTTTCTCTTCCTGTCGCTGCTCCGCGTGCTGACCACCGAGGCTCTGGTCGTGGCGGGGGTGTGATTGTGCTCCCTCGTCAGTTTCGGCAGCTGCCCGTTGCTCCTCGCGGTGTTCTTCGCGAATTTCGCGCCGTGCGAGTTGTACTTCTTGAAGTTGTTGAAGGTCTGGCTCTCCTTGGCGGTGCGAGCGAACAGTTGGGCGCTCGACTCGGCGTCGATCGGCGCCGAAGGGGCTCTTCTCTTCGTTCGCGGCCGTTCTTTATTGCGCGGCTCGTTCGAGTTGCAGGCAGCTGGTTTGCGCGGCTGCTTGTGATTTTCCGAGGCGGTGCTCTTCCAATTGTTGACGGGGCTGGCTGCCGAGAGGCCTGGGAAGGTCAGGGCTGCGTTTTGCATTCCCACCAGAGGCACACCGAGGACGGTCTTCTTCTTCCGCTTGCTGTCGTTCAGCTGCTTGTACGCCTCGTTGGCGAAGCCCAGATTCTTCTCGTAAACGCTGATTTTCGTGTTGACCAGGCCGGACTTTTGCACGGCTTTCAGGGTGTTGGTCCTCTTTTCCTCGAGGGTCGAGCCGACAGTTTTCGGCTTCCTTCTCGACTTGGTTCCGGAAGCAGAGTGAAAGCCCGACGAGTTCTCGATGAAATTGTAATGGCCTTCGAGGCTACAGTCCGTGCTGACGTTCAGGTCCAGTTGCCTCCTTCGTCTTCGGCGTCTTCGCGCCTGGTTCGACTTGATCGTGGAGATGCTCATGACCTTCTTGGACTTGCCCGAGGAGAAGTCGCTCTTGAACTTGCTCCTCAGGGGCAGATGAAAGGACTTTATCAAGACCGCTCGCTCGTTCTCCTCCTTCTCGGTCGCGTCCTGTCTCAGGTAGTACCTCTCGAGGTCGTCGTTCGGCACGTCGATAGGATTTCCCCAGGGGTTCGGGTCCGTTTGCACCTCGTTCGTTCGGCGGTCGGCGGAGTTCGCTGTGCCGTTGGTCTTCGCGCTTTGCTTCAGTGAATTATCGCTGCCCTCGAGCCACCTTCAAGATTTCCCGGCAAACGTGCTGCCGCGCGTCATTGACAGGCGGTTCTCCAGACTTCCGCATCCGATTCCTAAAGCAGATATATTTGGTCATAGGGAGTCGACATTTTTTTTTATTAAACTGAGAACGTTTGTGTTGAAATAACTAGGAGAGGACAGGATCTTTGGGTCACGGATTTCATTGTAACTTTGGAATATGTTTTCTTATATTATTATAAAAGAAGCCGCGTCCACTCAGTCTAGCTAAAATTACATAAATAAGATGTTTTTATGTATTATTTTAATGGTCATTCTTTGTTTGACTATAATTTGTGAATAAATAAAGATTTTTTTAAGAAATTTTTTTTAATCGATATTAAAGTTTGATTTCACCTTTCAAATTAATGACGGAAGTTAAAATATTCTCCACGTGACAGTTGAAAAGTTATATTTGGATTGAACAAAAATCGATTTTTCTTACCTTTTCGCTAAAAGAGCCCATAAATTTTAAAAAATCAAGCGATAGACTGAATGGACGCGGCTTCTTTCACATCTTAACATTAGAAAACATATTCCAAATTTACAAGAAAATCCGTGGCCCAAAGGTCGTGTTCTCTCCTAGTAAGCTTTAGTTTTTCGTATAATCCAGCATAAATCAGTTAGCGATAGAAATTTAGTGAATTTTGGGCAGCCTTTTTTTTTCAAGCAACACATTTATCAAATTTCGTAACGAGCCACGAATTTTTCGCGAACGGCGCTCTTGAATTTCACTGCCCGATTCAAGCGCAGAGAGTATAACCGTAAACCGTTTCCTGAATTTAGCCGCGCGCTCTCGAATATCATTACCATACGCTCACCGTAATCGTGATCATTTTCGTTAAAAGGACTCAGCGTCTGCGTGGAGGTGAACGTCGACGTTTCGACCTTTCTCCTGTTGCGCTTCTGCTTCTTCAGTCTCGAGCAGGCCAACAATGTGCTCAGCAGAGCGCACAGCTCAATTAAAATAACGCCCAGTCCAATCGCCAGTAGGATCAGCGCCTGGTCCTGCACCCAACTCTCGATGAACTCCAAGCAGCCCTGATTCGAATTCAAAAAGTCAAGCGTATATCAGTATATATTCTTCGAACCGACCGGTCATCCCTTTTCTCGGCGTAATTCTTACAAAATTTATAATAATTGATATTAAAAATATGTCAACATCAATCGAAACTTTTTAATCCCAATTAAAAAGCTGCAATTGACCGGAGAACTGCACGAGATTATTATATATATAAATTAACCGAAATCAGCCTACCGCGGTGTGCCTCGCCTGCTGATGCTCGGCGGGATTGAGAGCCTGGCACAGAGTCAGATTCCTGGGCTGCGGGTTGAGGAAGCCGTCGGGCTCGTAGGAGTTGTTGAGGAAGCAGCAGCTCAGCGGCACGAGCAGATCCCGTCGGCCGAGCTCCTGGAGCCGCCACCACGAGGTGCCGTAATTGCTGCTGCCGTTTATGCCGCAGCACGAGAACTGCGAATATGTATAATAATTGAAGCGCGCGCTCGTGTGTAATGTATGTATGATGCTGGACGCGCTCGATGATTAAAGCCTGCAAAAAGCGACTGACCGAGATTCGCGGCGTAGCGTGCGAGAGTGCTCCGCGCTTTAATTGGGAATGGATATTGCTTCTTGCGATTCGTTGGAGAATCCATGTTCGCTTGGCGGGAAAACTGGGTTGGCAGGACGAAGGAGATGTAATGTTTTATTTGGAACGATCGTAGTAAATAAGAGTGCGGGGTGAACACTGTTCTTTTTTTCTTTTTTTTTTGGGAATTTTCAGAGCGAACGCAAAGGAGAGCAGGAAAGAAATTTGCATAATTTACGTAACGCTTCTGCGTGCAAGGCTCAATTTTTGAAAGCCGGCATCCCAGCAACAATCTAATTAAAACATTCTTAAATTATTCCAAAGCCCGCCACCAACTACAAAAGCCACGATAAAATCAATATAGCTGAAAAAGAAATTGCGCGCATGCAAGTAGGCGCTACCAATTAAACCCCCAATCCATATCGCACAATAAAGAAGACACGATATACTTACGGAAGTCTGGGCGAGATCGAGGGCCGCGGTGAACTGCTCGCGGCCCGGAAGGGCGTAGTTCCTCTGCAGGGCCCGCATGAGCCTCGGCGCTCGCACGTCGACCCCCAGCAGGTGCGGCCAGAACACGACGATCAGGCACAACGAGCACTTGCCGATCAGCAGCAGCAGGATCACGCTCACGTACTGAAAAGAGACAATTTCACCCGGTATATGTATGCGGCGATGGTTATTACATATACTTTCCTGGAGGAGGACGTTTGCACGCATCGCTTGTTTACGCGAGTAATTAGAAATCGTATACAGTTTTTTTTTTTTTTCATTCGCTGCGCTGGATACGGACGGAGTTTGATTTGGTTGGGCAGTGTCGCGGGTAATTTGGCCGCGCGCGAAAGTGTAAGGAAATCTAATTATCGATCGGTTGTCGATCGTGGCGGTTTGCAAAAAATTATACTTTATGATGAAGCTCGAGCGAAAATTCTAATTAGTTCGAGGATCTTCGTCTACGTTTGCCCCGAGAAACTTCATTAATGATATGTATACTTTCAACTTATTATGCATATTAATCACGAACTTTCGAATTTGAAAATAAAAAAAAAAAAAAAATACGTTCTAAAACGAATCCGCGCGATTCAAAAAAAATCATCCAACCACCTACAATTACGCGCAACAAAAACAAGCAGGGCTCGAAGGGACAGGTGCAGCGGGCGAACGGTTCCGGTTTCCCTGTCATCCACGGCGTCCACCGACACATATAACATCGCAGCAGGGGGGGACAAATGAAACGCCATGTGGGCATAAATATATAATTTACGCGTTTACTCGCAGAAACGCGCCGCGGCTTTTGTGTGCTTTTCCGTGTGTCGCTCGATGGGCACCGCGTTAAGCTGACGGTGGGAGTAAATCGGTTTTGTCGTCGGGATGGATTTCGAACCCTGGGTTCGTGGTAATGAGAGTGATTGTGGGGAGTATTGTTTGGCGAACTTGTTATTACGCAATGCTTGGGAGATTTAGCTTTTTTTGAAGTATTTTTACGTAATTGAAGTGATTAAATTATAATTACTACAATTTATCTTAAGGCGAGTTGAAATGATCTATCAGTCCGCAGATTTCTAGAAGTTTAAATAGCTTTGTTTAAGATTATAAAAACTAGTCGCAGTGCAAAAATCATTCCGATGCGGGTTTTACGACAAAGCCCCATTGTCGTACGTCGAGCATAAAAGCTTTCAAAATCTGTAATACAATCCAAAGCCGCGGCGTTTAATTACATCCTCCCCATTGTGCACGCAGCCGCATAAAACAATGCCTATATATATCCACAAATCAAACCCGCGGAAATTCCTATATATCTATAACATTATACTCACGGAGACGGTGATGCAGCAGTTGTAGAGGCAAGAGGCCCAGCATCCCAGGATGCCGGCGATCGCGATGACGAAACCGACGCCGACGACGACGAGGGCGACGTAGTAAAAGAGCGGCTGCTCCGGATGCACGTCGCTCGTTCCCAGCAGCCGCGACAATAGGACTCTCTCGCTGTCGGCCAGTAAAAGTGCTCCCAATGACATCAGCACAAAGCCCGACATCTGAAAGCGAAACGAAACGTATCCGAGAGCCTGTTTCCCGACTCTGGCGCTCCGCGCAACTTCCGCCCTCGAGCCAAATATACATAATATAATATATAACTCACGAGGAAGATGATGTTCGAGCAGCACATGAAGGCCTTCGACAGGCCCAGCCTCTTTTTCTCCTGCATCCTGGATACTGCTCTGGCCACACCGGTCGATCCTCGAGGATTTCTACGCTCGCTCCTTCGGACACGCTCGCCGCATGATGCGACGCAAAGTTTATACCCGCTTGTACCGGAGCGACTTACAGAATTTAGGAAGGTGTTGTCTGTCGGTGGTTGTAGCGCGCAACATCGTCCGCGCTCCGCGGTGGAATGCCGGGCAGCGCCGCGATAAATTCGTGCTTGGCGCGCGTTCGAGTTTCCTACCTGGATTACCTCATGCGCGACGCTATCCGAGAGCTGTTGGGGCGGCCAAATGGAAACGGAAGGAAGTGCGCCGCTCGCGCGGGGGGCCCTCCCCCCTTCTAGATTACCTCCGCGCGCCGGAATCGCGGAAGAGAGACCTGCCCTTTTTACCTTTGGCAGCTGCTTATTTTCTAAGTCTGTCTTGTCGTATTGACGCTGGTTTCGTAATACATGACACCACGATGCTAAAATGTATCGCTGTTTAACGACAGTTTTTGATTATTTTTTGATTGATAATTCTCGGTTTATGTGAAATTTTTGAACGCGTAGGCGTGGCTTTTGAAAAACAAAAGTAGGTAGAACTCTAACTAATTTTTTGAAGGCATCAATGAAAGGAACAATAGAATTTTTGAATAAGTATTTTCATATCATAAATAATTTATTTGCATCTTATTATATATATATACCAAATCTTATACCAAAAGATATTTATAACAAAATATCACTCATAGAAATTGATAATGTATGATACATCAATCATAAATTCAACAGAACAACAAACGCGCTCTCAATCAGAGTTTAGCTCGCGTTCCGCGGTAAAACGTGCGCCGGAGCGGATTTCATGCACATCATTGTAGGTGTTCAGCCAGCCTATCTCCTGCCTTTACATTAATTCAGCAGCGGCCGACTCTTGTTTCTTTCTGGTCACCCATAAATGGGCCACGTGTGTGAATGCCCGAGCGCCCGAGCTTGGCGTATGTATGTGGCGCACTTTTTGCAGAAACATTTAAAAGTCTAATTTGCCGCGGCCGCTCGACGTACCTCCGCAGCCACTCGTCGACGTATCGTCTTGCTCGCGCTGCGTCGTCTCCCCCAGCTCCGGAGGTAAATGCAGGATCTGCGAATTTAACGATGTGGTTACTCGCTGGTTTTTGCATAATTGCGGGCTTTAACGGGAAAATTACCTCGACAAGAAACTTTTTCCTACGCATTTTGAATGCCAGATCCGAGAAGAGCGAGTCCTGATTTACTAAGGTGTTGAAGGCGGGCAGCTTTTTTATGTGGAGTAAACCGTGGTAGTCTTTGAAAACTGGATTGGTCTCTTTTGGTGAACCGGCGAATGATTCTAAACCGACTACGACGTCGGATAAATGTTCTATCCTTTGCACTATTCCCGTCTAGAATAAAAGAATATTTTAATATGATAATTTAAATTGGAATTTTTAGAAATGTTTTTTTCTTATTCTTACTGAATGATCATCAAAATTCACTACTGGAACTGTAATGACAGCAACTGTAAAAGATTCTCTTAATAAAGCTCTAAACAAATATAAAAACTTTAGGAGATCCTTTACAGTTTTTTCCTCCGAATCTGATAACCACATTCTGGATCCCAAGGCATTAATTGCTACTCTTAGAATGTTTCTTTTCTGAGATGCTTGCGAAACTAAGAATTGCCCATTTTTTATGGTTTTTTCAATATTTAATAAAAGATCCATGTAAGCATTATTATTAAAAATAGATGTTTCACACTTTACATTTTCTCCGTTCCATAATTCAACATTAGCTTTTTCCAAAGTTTCCTTTTTCATTTTTTTAGTGAGGTCATAATAGTGTCCAAAAATTGATGCTGTGTCACCTGGAGATGAATCTACTACTTTCATATTTTGGTATCGCCAAGCAATTTTCATTTCATCACCTTTATTCGAACTGTCAGTAGACTTTGAAATTTCTTCTTCCACAGCTGGTAATTCAGATAAAAGCTGTTCAGGATTCAAATCTTGAGAAGCAACAAGTACTGAATGAGAAGTAACAATTCCTTCAGCTATGAAATATTTGTACATAACCTTTGAATAAATACTGTATGCATCCTCCTCTAAAATACCAAATATCTTATTGAATTATGTTTTGCAAAATTTAGATTTTAGTAATTATGGTTTAAAGTATTGAAAATATACCAATCAATAAAATTGATCCAATTGGTAAACCACCTCCTGTGAATGAAAATGAAAATGAGAACTAGTTCTATAGTAATCAGTTAGTAGGTAACCATTATTGCATACCTATAAAATGATCTAGGGATGGAATTCCAGTAGATATTAAAAGTTGAGCATTACGAGTGGCAGGTTTCGTGCCAGGAATAACTGGCATTTGCACTTTTGCTATTCTCACATTCGACGACATTTTTTGTAGTTGATTGCACACAAGGTCTAACAAATTATCTTTTAATCATTAAACTATGAAATCAATATATAAAACAATAATGCTTAATAACCTTAAAATTTTTAATTTTTATTTTAACAAAGTACAACTGCTTTATCTCATTATTATCATTATTTGCTCTTCTTCGCATTTGTTACACTTTATGAATAAATATAAAAACTTCCGATTTGCAGCTTATTATCGCAATGCCATCACTATGAAACTATCAATGATGTCGGTGATGAGCACACGTGCTGAAATCGCCCGCCATTCGCGTCGTACGTCGTACGTAAATTGTACGCTAGCGACAGCGGAGGCTCTAAATGAAATTATAAACATCAACAATGCAGTGTCGGACGGGTAGGCGGGTAACCTTGACAATCGGATCCCTCGATGTTATTTAGAGTTGTATCCAAGTGCTTACGCACCAATAGCCACGAAATTTTCGGCAGGTGAGTGCGATAGTTAGTTTCTCATTATTTTATCGAACAATCATTTATTGACACCACGGGCAACATGTTAGCAACGAGGTAAAAACATATACCAGACGCTCTTAAACGCTGCTTGAGTCGAGTGTTCACTATCCAAAACTTTTATTTTAAATAAAAAAAAAATGGCAAGTTCGTCTTTTTATTTTAAGTTTACAAAAATAGGATTGATTTAATTTTTTTCATTTAAATAAGAGTTGTTATTTAAGTGTTTTATAAATTTAAATTTTGTATTTTAGCTTGCAAAGAAGTCAGCTACTGCTATAATACCAAGAAAAAAGCCGTTTTCTAGATTTGAGCTTACCGAAGAACAAAAGGCAGACATCAAAGAAGCATTTGATCTTTTTGATCCTGATGGTACAGGTAAAATTGCTACAAGAGAATTAAAAGTTGCCATTAGAGCTCTTGGATTTGAACCTACCAGAGAAGAGATAAAGAAACTGATTTCCAATATTGATCCTGAAGGTATTGGAAAGCTATCTTTTGAAGAATTTCTAGATCTCATGTCAAGCAAAATGGCAGAAAAAGATTCTAAAGAAGAAGTTTTGAAGGCTTTCAGTTTGTTTGATACAGACGGTACAGGAAAGATAACATTTAAAAATTTAAAGCGTGTTTCTAAAGAACTTGGTGAAAACCTGACCGACGAAGAGCTGCAAGAAATGATTGATGAAGCTGATAGAGATGGAGATGGAGAAGTTTCACAAGAAGAATTCCTTAGGATTATGAAAAAAACTTGTTTATATTAAATATTTGTACACATTTTTACAGATTTTTCTTGTATTATGCATGGATTGTGTGTTTATGCCTAATATTTATCTTTTTGATGAATGCATAAGTATAAATTTATAATTATGAGAACAATGAAATCTGATTCATAAAAATACTTTAAAAATTCTTTAAAGATCTTTTTATTAACTCTTTTCACTACTTCTCATTGTTGAAACTGCAGCTAATATAAGCTTTCTGACTTGTTCTCCATGGGTTTTAGCTTTAGAGACACATTTACTTAGCATAGTTTGTGAAATTGGAATACCTCCAGATTTGTGAACAAAACACATATCATCTTCAGTGAAAACTATAGTCAATTTACTTAAAGAATGGTTTTCTTCATCTTCCGTTGGGTCTGTAATAAGAAGTTGACTAAAATCAAATAAAATATTATTTATTAATTTATATATATCTAGTCTGAGTATAACTATTTTATTAAAAAATAACTTACTCTTCAAAAATTGCAAAAGTTGTACTGACAGCTAATTGTCTTAATGGAATACTAATTTTTTGTTTTGGATTAACTTTTGTAGCTCCAGTTTCTGGAGTGTATTCCACACTTGGTAAACTTACTGTTATATTTAAATCATAGTTAATAATTTAGAAATTATTTAATAAAAAATATAAATTTTTTATACTACTTACAAATTTTTAAAGCTGACATTAAAGCTCCAATACAAGCATCTATTACAGAACCATCATAATCAATGCAGATAAGATCACAGTATAAAACCCAAACTAGTTTATCTTTATGAATACAAAGATCTTTTAAGTCTATGGCTTCTGAATTTACTAATATTCTTTCTACAAGTTTTGAAGTTTGTTGAGCTTCTTCACCAGGTGGTCCAGGTCTGAATTTAGGAGAACATAGCGGTATTAACTCAACATTTGGAACAATAAATCCATTTTCTGGTGTTTCAGCTTTAGGAGTTGCAAGTTCCTAAAAATAAGAAAATTACAATTTTTTCGAAAAGATGATAAAAATTTAATTTTTTTGTCTAGCAGGCCGAACTATTTTCTCGCCCGGCGCCGGATCAAGAACGTTGTATTTTCGGCCTCGCTAGGCAAAAAAATAGTATACACTCCTCGGGAGATAAAACGGCAAACCCCCCCTATTGCAAAGACCTCATAAATACCGATAAAAAGGAGCAGAAACCTCATAGAATCCGATAAAATTTTATCGGGTTCTATGAGGTTCTGCTCCTTTTTATCGGGATTTATGAGGTCTTTGCAATAGGGCCATAGCTCGTGTTTGACACCCTCGCCTTTGGCTCGGGTGTCAATTTACACGAGCTATGAGCATGCCAATTCTTTCTCTTCCTAAGGGCGTAATATACTATTATAAACTTACAGCTTTAATACCACAAATTACAGATGTGTTTCCAATTTTAAATACAGCTGAGCTATCAGCTTGAGCAATTGATCCAACATTGACACTTACAGGACGAAATAATAAAAAATCTCTGCCATCGGGTCTTGTATCGGAAGCCTTAAAACAAATTAAAATTTATAAAAATTAAAATTTATAAAAATGCGACAAAAACCCTTACAGAGATTTTAAATAAAATTACTTACAAAGTGATCCCGGAGATATTTAGATGGGTGAATGGTTCTAAAATATAATATTATATCATTCTCTTCAACTAACGAAATATTTAATAAATTAAGAATTTAAAATTTCTTACTTAAATTGAGATTCCATTCTTGATTTTGAAGTGCCAATTCATACCATGCTTTAATTGTGTACTTGTGAAAGGTTAGGTTGCAATATTGCGCGCGCGCGCCAGCATCGGTATCGTATCCACGTGCTCAGTAACCACATTAGGCACATACTCGTAAAAATGGCAGCCGCTTTCAGATTGCAAAATTTACTCCGTTTGGGGAAAAAATCATTTTCCCTGCCGATAAGTAAAATAAATAGGACATCTAATTATTATTTAATAACAAGATGTCAGCAAAATGTACGAGGTATGTAAAAATGTCAGAATAAGTTGTATCGTCATTTAACAATATTCAAATGGGTTATGTTGGAATTTTTTAAAATTTTTTTTATCAGATTGCTTGCGTTAATTTTCATGAATGACAACTATTAAATTAATAAAAATCTATTACATTTTTTTATTTATTAATCTTTTTCTTATTATATTACGTAAAATATCTTATCAGAAGTTTCTAGAAATTTATCCATCACTCAATTTTTTAAGGGGATGTGAAATGCGGACTATTACAAAGTTTTTCATCATAATTTACAATTTTTTAATAGATCGCTTTCTTGTGTCCTTAGTTTTTAAGGACACTGTAAGGAAAAATTATAAAAAAATTCCAACATAAAATTGAATTTCAACATAAAATTTAGGAAACTGCAACATTAGATAGTATAGAACTGCATACTTATAACAAGGGGAGGAAATGTGGGGAGAAAATGAGGGGAGAAAATGCCTATTTCGGGCGCCTTCGACTCCGACTCGTGCTGTGCAAGTGTGCACCTCACTCACTCTAGAAATAGCTTTTCTTTCCGTCTTATACACTGTGTTTTTTTCAACGAAGGCATGAAAAGCCCTCTTTTGGTGACAGAAAGTTGGATAGATGAACGTGCATTTCAAGTTGTACACAACGTTTTTTCAAAAGCAAAAATCAAATGTTTGAGTCTTTTTATGTCGACTTTTACTCTAACCTTTTGTCGACTTCGGCTCTAACCAAAAAGTTTTCGTCGCCGGCGACATCAGTAAACTTTAGCTTCTGCTGTGTGTTTATTTAGCTTTGCAAGCATTTAATAAAAATGTCAATCTTCGAAGATGAGAAGGAAGTATTATGTGCACCATCAGAGATGCAAATTGCTGCCCAAACATCTGCAGAAAATGTATTACCTGAAAAGTCTAAAAAAAAATATTATAAATGCTACCAAGAATTTATTGAATGGAAATCATCACAAAAGGCTATTACTTCAGAAAATTCTATGTTAGTTTATTTTCAAGAAGTCATAGATAAGTATAAACCAACTACTGCATGGTCCATGTATTCAATGTTGAAGAGTATGATCAAAGTTGAAGAAAATATTGATATTAGCAAATTTCATGAACTAATTGCAAAATTGAAGAAATATGCAGTTGGCCACGAATTAAAAAAAGCTAAGTGTTTTAGTGCAGAAGAAATTCGCATATTTTTATACAATGCTCCAGATTCAGTTCATTTAGCAAATAAGGTTAGTAGAAAATGGTGAAGGCCTATAAATGTTTGGGAAAATACTAACTACTATTACTAACTACTTGTTATCTATTATTACTAATAACTCCTACCTTAAAAAAAACATTGATTAAAACATTAAAATCCGAATGTTTTGAAGTCATTTGTTTTGAGTCCACTCAAACTCAATGTGATTGGTCGTTGAATTAAGGCGGTAAAATTTAAAAAGTTATATTTTTAAACGTTTAATAATTAAAAGTATTAGAGAGCTTTGAAAATTAAAATAAAATAAAAAGACTTAAAAGTAATACCATGTTCATATTGTTATAATTTTTATTTTCTATTTAATACTTCATAATAAAGAATATTTGAATAAATTTCGGAATTTTTAACTTCAAAATTTAGTACGAGGTGTACGTGAAGGTTGAAAATTCTAAATTTCTCAATTATTAAGGATTCATGAAATTATAATAGAATAGTACATTGTGCAAAAAAGAGAGAAAATGAGCTATTTTTAGTGAGGATGAGGTATTCAGCACGAGTCGGAGTCGAGGACGCCCGAGACAGAGACGAGTGCTGAAAATACCTCACCCAAGTCTGAAATAGCTTTTTTCCCCGTGTTACACACCGTGTTTTTATCAACGAGGGCATGAAAAGCCCTCATTTGGTGTTAGAAAGTTGGGTAGATGATCATGCATTTCAAATTGTACACAGAAATCATACAAAATAGTTTAGAACAGAGAAAAAAAAATTAAAAAAAAAAATTTTAATTTTAAAAATTAAAAAAAAGTGACTTTTCACCTTCACAAACAATTTTGTCAAACGTTGGAAATACTCGATTTTCTATGCTACTTTCTAGCGTGAAATGAGGGCCATTTCATGCCAACGTTGGAAAAAATATTTTAAACGTATATAATGAATGAATTCCTAATATAAGTGATAAAAAAATAGAGCGCATGAAGTGTACATGAATGTAACTAGTATATAAAATTTTTACAGGTTATTATGATTTTTGGTTTGATGGGGTGCTGTCGCAGTGATGAATTGGTGGAAGTTTTGACGGATCACATTAAACAAGAAGGCTCATTAATCAGAGTGGATATTCTAAGCACTAAAAATAATAAACCTCGACAATTCATTATTGATGAAGAATTTAGCAAGATTGTTAATAGGTACCAAAGTCTACGCCCTTATGTACCAAATAATCGCTTTTTTTTGAATTATCAAAAGGGAAAATGTACCAAGCAGCCAATTGGTAAAAATAAGATGTGTAGTGTTCCTAAAGAAATTGCACATTGGTTGAACTTAGAAAATCCAGAAGCTTACACGGGACATGCTTTAAGAAGAACATCTGCTACATTGTTATCGAATCCAAGTGGACGCATAATGAATCTGAAACATCTTGGAGGTTGGCAGTCGAATCAGGTTACACAAGGATATGTTGAGAATTCTTCAAGAAATGAAAAGAAGATATCAAGTTTGGTTGCAACTAAAATCCGTTCAAAATTAAATAAATCTATAATTTATGACGATGACGATGAAGTATCTATAGAATCAAATGAACCCCGAACAGAAAAATCTGAAGAAATAGGTGCTTTACCACCTTTGAAGAAAATTAAAGAAGAGCCTTACACCGAAGAAATTGTAGGTTGGCAGTGGCCTGAGGTTACACAAGGATATATTGAGAATTTTTTAAGAAATGAAAAGAAGATATCAAGTTTAGTTCCAACTACAATTTGTTCAAAATTAGATGAATCTATAATTTTTGATGATGACAATGAAGAATCTATAGAATCAAATGAAGCCCAAACAGAAAAATCTGAAAAAATAGGTGCTTTCCCACTTCTGGAGAAAATTAAAGAAGAGATTGACATCGAAGAAACTGTAGTACCATCATTAAGTACAAATTCGAATTTTATAACACAAAAATTAATATTCATGAACAATTGTACAGTTCATATTAATTACTGATTAATTATTATTTTTATATTTAAATATATCAAATTAAGATTATTTAAATCAATAGAATAAAGCTATTTCAGACTCGGGTGAGGTGTAAGCACGAGTCGGAGTCGAGGGCGCCGAAGGCTCACCCGAGTCTGAAATAGCTTTTCTTTCCATGTTACTTACCGTGTTTTTTTCAATGAAGGCATGACAAGCTCTCTTTTAGTGTCAGAAAATTGGATAGATGATCTTGCATTTCAAGTCGTGCACAAGTATTTATTTTTTTAAAAGTAAACACCTGTGTTTTTATTTAAAATTTTTAGAACAAAAAAGTTAATCGTTCAAGCCGGGAAAAACAGAAATCGTAAAAAATAGCTTGAAACAGAAAAAAATGACTTACCGCTTGAACTCAAAATTTTCTGAAACGCTTGAAATACTCGATTTTCTGTGCTACTTTTTGGCATGAATAGAGGGATATTTCATGCCTGAATTAAGAAAAATAAGTTACTTTTTTATTTTAACTTATAATAAAATTTTTTTTAGCTTTATCATATAATCAGAGCAGACTTTATTCATCGCAAACTGCAACAGAAACGTCTGCAGAAGCAGAAGAGCATAATATTATTAAGAACACTGAAAAAGCTACAGGTATTTATCATCTTAGATATGTATTTCAAATTTGTTTATTATATTTATCATATAAATTTATTTTTAATTTTATTAGGGGATACTGCCAAGCATGAATTTCAGTCAGAAACTCGAATGTTATTGAATATTGTAGCTAAATCATTATATTCTGATAAAGAGGTAATTTAATTTGCGTATTGAATACTTTTTTTTATTTACACAACATATGCCATAATTATTTTTTCCTGGAAATATTTTACAGGTTTTTATACGAGAATTAATATCTAATGCTAGTGATGCTTTAGAAAAGTTACGTTACATGAGATTAGCAGAAAACTTACCCGCTGATGAAGGTGGAGATAGAAATTTGGAAATTCATATAGCTACAGATAAGCAAAATCGCACTATAGTAATTCAAGATACTGGAATTGGTATGACAGAAGAAGAGTTGATTTCAAATTTGGGAACAATTGCTCGTTCTGGATCAAAAGTAAAGTTTAAAAATTATATTTTATAAATAATAATGATTATTTTGCTAACTATTTTGAATTAATCATTTAGGCTTTTTTGGAACAATTGCAAGATAAAAAAGGTGCAGAAGAAGCTTCCAAAATTATTGGTCAATTCGGCGTTGGGTTTTACAGTGCTTTTATGGTTGCCGATAAAGTAGAAGTCTTTACAAAATCTTTTAAGAAAGATGCAGAAGGTCTTTATTGGGTATCTGATGGGTTAGTATGATTAATAATAACTATTACGTTAGCTTAGTTCTGTTTTTTTGATAATTGCTTTTTATAGATCCGGTACGTATGAAATCGCCAGGGCAGAAGGGGTCCAACCAGGTACTAAAATTGTTATTCACTTACGCGGAGATTGTCGAGAGTTTAGCGATGAAACTGTTGTAAACAGTATCATTCAAAAATATAGCAATTTCGTTGGAAGTCCTATTTTTGTTAACGGAAAACGAGCCAACGTGATTGAGGTACTTTTATTATCATTTCTAAAACTTGTATTAAATAATTTTCGGATGGTAAACAAATATTTCATTTTAATAGGCGTTATGGACTCTTGATCCAAAAGATGTAACTCCAGAACAACATATTCAGTTCTACCGTTTCATTGGCAACTGTTATGATGAACCAAGATTTACTCTTCATTATTCTACCGACGTTCCAATAAATATAAGAGCTTTATTATATTTCCCAGAAGGAAAACCAGGTCTTTTTGAAATGACTAGAGACGCTAGTGTTGGAGTCTCACTTTACAGTCGAAAAATCTTAATTCAAAATAAGGCTGATAATATTTTACCGAAATTTCTTAGATTTGTAAAAGGTGTTGTAGATTCTGAAGATATTCCATTAAATTTAAGTAGAGAATTGCTGCAAAATAGTGCATTAATTTCGTAAGTTTATATCATTTACTCCAAAAAATTGTATATTTTTTTTAAAAATAATTTTTTTTGCAGAAAATTACGAAATGTCTTAACCACTCGTGTTATTCGATTTTTGCAAGAACAAGCTAAAAAACATCCAGAAGACTATCTTAAGTTTTATAAGGAATACAATACCTTTTTTAAAGAAGGTATTATTACCAGTGAAGATGATACAGGAAAGGTATTATTTTAATTTTTCTTTTTTATTTTCATTTAGTTGGGTAAATTCTTATTAAGAATTTAACATTATAGGAAGAAATTAGTAAGCTTTTACGATTTGAATCATCTATAAAAAATCCCGATGAAGTTATCAGTTTACCAGAATATTGTGAAAGACTTGTTAAAGATCAAAAATATATTTACTACTTAGCAGCACCAAGGTACAGATTTAAATATTATATTTTATATTTTATTTCAAAGGATAACGAATACATAATTAATGATCTTAATATTTTAAACTTGGCAGTCGAGCCTTAGCGGAGCAATCGCCATATTTTGAGTCATTTAAAAAACGAAACTTAGAAGTTCTGTTTTGTTATGAACCGTATGACGAGCTTGTGCTAATGCATCTGAAACGATTCAAGTCTTATGATGTGATATCAGTTGAAAAGGAAATGCATCAAAATGCAGATCAAAATGAAGATGATAAAGCTAGTAAGTTCTTTATTTTTTTTTAATTTTTAATTAAACATGAATAATAAATTACATAATCTTTTGCATTTTTAGATATATTAAATGAAGAAATGAAGGAACTTCTTCCGTATATAAAGCAAACATTAAGAAATAAAGCTCATGACGTTAAACTAACAACTCGCTTAGAACTTCATCCATGTGTTGTAACAGTTCAAGATATGGCAGCAGCTAGGCATTTTATTCGAACTAAAAGTCACCAATTTAGCGATGAAATGCGGTATAGCCTTCTTCAACCGCGATTAGAAATCAACCCAAATCATCCAATAATTAAAAAGCTCGCCATACTAAAAACTTCAGATCGTCAACTTGCTGATCTCTTAATAGAACAGGTACATTTTGATTAATTATGTTCAATTTATTTCTAATATAATTTTGAAATTTATGGTTAATGTCATCAATGACTTTTTCAGCTGTTTATGAGTTCGATGGTTGCAGCTGGTCTTATTGAAGATTCTCGAGGGCTATTGATATCTATGAATCAATTATTAACACTTATTCTTGAGAAGCATGTTAAAAATTAATACCTATGATGATTAAGTTAAATTAAGTTAACTAATTTCTTTTGTAAATATTTCGATGTATGAATGTGAATTTTTTTATACAACATAAGTATTGTATCATAAAGTGTAAAAATTAAATTGTAAACGTGATTTAGGCAAATATTGTTTCATTTTATTACAACAACTTGACCTTATACAAATTAATTTATTAGTCTTAAATTTACAACAATTTAAGCTATTTTCAGAAATAATTGTTTTAGACGATATGTTATTTGTTTTAATCTTTTCTTATAGTTTTGAGTTTTAATCATTGCTTTACTTTAGGCCTAATGCAATAATTAAAATGTGCTCAGAAATAAGTTCATGGAAAAGAATATGTACAAAACGTTTTCACAAGCTATTTTTTTTAGATCTTTTGTAGTTTATTATAAAAGAATTCTTTCTGCTTTTATGCTTTATCAATTGCTAATAGGTAATATTGCATTGATAAAGTCTACTTCTCAGATATTGAAAAAAATTTTATTCTCGATACTATCTTAAACATATTAAAAATATAATTATAAATGATTGAAATTATAAGACCTAAATAAAAATTGCACACTGTATTGCAAATTGAAAATTACTTGTTAATAAATTTTTTCTTACCTCATATTTTTCATGATAAAAATGTTGTTCATTTCATATTTAGATTATCATTAATAGTAACGTGAATGTATGAAAAAATATCTAAAAATTTTCAAATTATATTTATAGAAATTCTTAATAAACTTTAGAAATATTTTTGATAGAAAGTTAGTATAGCTTGACCTGTAGATAAAATCATCTAGATTAATGTTCCCGTTTAAGATCATTATAATTATTAATTTAGTGAGAAGGAGGTTCACAAATGAACAGCTTGTTTAAATTTCTCTTCATATTTTGTTCTCTTATTATTTTACATATTCATACGTTCTGTTTCTCACTCGTACAGATTATTCAATTCACTCATCTCTCAACGCAAATATTACATAAATCACCCTGTTTTGCGCCTTTTCATAAGAGCATCGATGGCACCGGAAATGAGCAGAGTTCATTTTTAAGTATAATATAATGATTAAATTACAAAAAGCAGATGTGTTCCGGTGCCATCGTGCATCATAGGGCGAGAACGCAGGAACATAATAAACGTTTGATTGACTTTTAAGTCTAGATTCGCTTTACATACTAAAGTATCATTCGCGGTCATTCATTATACAAAAAGTTTTTTTATATATATTTTACATATAATTCGATAAAGCTGCCTTCGACATTGCTTACTGACTTTGAAATCAAAATAACGCAAACCGAACATCTATGGTTTTCAATACTTCTAAGGCGGAATGAAGTGCAAGTCGAGTCGAAAAATAATGAAATGATAGTTTTTCGCTCAATTTGCTTCTTATTACATTTCTCTTTCTAAGAAAAAAATAATCTTAAAATTATTTCTATGGCATAAATGCGGCGGAAATGTACAGTAACAAAAGTATATATATATATATATATATATATATGTATGTATATATATGCGCGTAATGTGTTACAATTAATAAAAAATTGGCAGTTTAAAAGATAAATGTTCTGAAGGAATAGAAATGCTACCAAGTGCGTTAATAGGAATTTGTAAAAGTTTTACAGTGTAGCCAGTCTTATAAAGAGATAAACGATGTAGACTCGCAGAATCTTTTTTGGAAAAACTCATGCAGTATCATTTTCCATACTTTAGCTCGAAATATTTTGGATAAGGCAGTAGTTACTTCAGTAAGTCATATGTTTTTAAAAGAAACAATGATTGATAGTTTTTGTTTTTTTACATAAACACTGTGATATGAAGTATAACGATAAAAATTTTACTAAACTTTTTAATCAGAAACTTATGGATATCAAAAAATAATTTAATAATCTAAGTTTAGAAATTGTTGGATGGCCGACTTTACCAGATCGCACTTGATAACGTGAGTCGTAGTCGAATTCACAGACATAATCCGGCTGATTATTCACCATGTATCATTATTGTACAATAATAGTTGCAGTTATTTGATCATCGACGTATAAACATTATTATCATCACAGTAAAAATAATTTATATTTCTCATTTACTATTATATTACCCTAGGAAACTAATGCCTGCATCTTACTTACATTTTTGCAAATTAGGTACAATTTGCTTGATCTACATTTTATACACGCGATTAATCTTACACATTTTAAATTCATTAGTGCAAATAGTATCGTTTTTACGCCTAATTGTATCGACAGAAGTTATTTCAAAACCTAAAACAAAAGGTTTATTGTTGCACATTTAAAAAATGAATGTCTTATAAACGATAAATAAGTCTTTTTTTCTTTTCATCGCTTGAAAATTATATAAATAATATTTTCACAAATAATATACATATAGTCGCATGACTTACAAAATTGCGATTACGTTTCAAATATATAGAAGAAAGCTCGTTTATCATTCATAATAAAAAGCTCTAAATAATAGTCATTGGTCTATTTTTGCAATCGAGTTCTACCGGTAATGCGTGTTTAGAAAGTCTTAAGTGATTCCGGTAGAACAGTTCCGAGAAGCAACTTTTGAAAAATTTAAAGCTTTTGTAAGCTCTGAGATATGCTTCTTTTAAGTACCAAAGAAGAACCGAAAAATCGAAGAAAAGACAAGATAGAAAAGGAAGAAGATTCATGTTTTTTTTTTTTTTCTTAATCTAGTTAGGTAAAGTTCTTAAGAGCTGCCTGTACAAAGTCTCGATTTACCAACTGCAGTAATACCTTTGTTCTACTATTTACAATGAAAAGCTGTCCCGCTTAAAGACAGTGTGTATTAACTAAGTGACTCGATAGCAGAGGACGATTCAGTCTGTTTCGTCAGACAGAGGTTTGCGTGACGCCTCCTCCACCGAGCCAAGCCCTGCCGTTGCTCTTCTGCTGGGCGATTTCGAACTCGGAGTCATCGATCTCACAGAGATTCGTGGAGAGATCACTGTTGCTGTTCGCACCGCCGAGCAACGAATTCCTCTCCTCCAGACTCGTGATGACAGAGCCGATCTCCGAGCCATCGTCGAGACGCTTGCGGGGACAGCGGTTGCGCCGCGTGCTGGGAAAACCGTAAGGCACTACGTTGTCATCCTCTTCCTCCTCTTCCTCCTCGTCGTCGGACGCCAGAGTCCCGAGGCAACCGCCGTTAAGCGGTATCGTTGTTATCACCTCGTTCTCCGTGTCCGTGTGGATGTTGTAGTGGGGCAGGTAGGAGTTCGGATGCCTGAGATAGCTCTCGGAACTCTTGTACTTGTACTCGGCCTCGCCGCCGCTGTCTAGCGGATTCAGTCGCTGGCTTTCGGAGAAGCCATGATTGTGCGAGTGATAGTGCTCAGACATGTCGGTGCCGCATTCCGAGTCGCCGACGTACTCAGACTCTTGGTCCTCGTTTAGAGTCTCGATATCTCGTGTTGGGTCTATTGCGCCGTGTACTGTAATGGCAAAAATAAAAATGTTAGATCAAGTTTTCAGGCACTTGCGAGCTAAAAATAACTAATTTCAGCAAAATACGTACGCGCAGGCACTTGATGAGAGTTTGATTCGTTACTCTCATTGCTGTGGAAACTAGACGAGTCCGGTACTTCGCTTCCTGGTACTTCTGTGATATTTGGTAAAGGATTTTGACTTGGTCGAACCCAATCTGAGCAGTCCCAGTGATACCCTGAAAACGTTGCAGACAACAAATGTATTGAAACACGCTCATGTGGGACAGCTCATTCTTCAATACACATTTTAATATTATTATTATAAAGTTATTTAAAAACAATTAAAAAAAATAGTGACAACCCAAGAACTGAAATAATCTTAATTTTTGTAAGCTAAAGATTAATAAAATAATTAAAGAGTGAGTTCTTAATGCGGCATGTAAGAACTTCTTTATGAATGAAAGCTGTCACACTTGATGTTTGACAATATGTTAGAATTTATGTATTGGTAGTCATCAATAAAACTTACCACCAACAATGCGAGGGTCATCCTCGATTGATGAAAGTGAAGCTATGGAGGTTCCACCTCCGTGCGTATTGGTACGACGTATTGAATTTAGTAAAAGTCCTCCAGTGGTCGGTTCTGATACCACTGGGCTCGCTCGTTTCAGGTCTGTAAATACCAATCAGACAATTAATTACGTATCGAAAAATATTACTTTCTATTCGTATGCCACAGAAATATTATTATTTCTAAAAAAACATTGAAAACCCTTAGACAAACATCAAAAAGATCTCGTCTACAGCTCTTGCTTAATGCTCGATTGCTCAAAAAATAGTGCTGCAGCGCAAAGAAACGAAAAATAAGAAATAAAATCAAAATAGAAATTGGCAGCTTCTAGGACTGGAGGAAGTGTCGAGGAAGGAAGAGTTCCTTACCATTCTTGATTTTGGTAGCATCGCTAATAAAAGAGGCGAGCTGCATTTGATCCTGCCAGCTAGGCTTATCGAGCGGTGCGAGGTCGGCAGCCGTGAGCGCATTGCTCGCATTCACGCTCGCGCCCGTCGGCACAGCGGTGCTGCGATTCAAGTTGCGCAAGTAGTCCGGAGGGAAGTTCTCGAGCTCGTCGCCGGCGCTGCCGTAGCTGCGCAGGGTATCGAGATTGTTGAGAGCTACGGCCGCGCTCGTGCAGCCCAAGAGCACCTGCTCGTTGTTCGACGACGGGGTATAAGAAGCAGGACGGGGAGGACATTGGGGAGGACATTCTCTCTGCAACAAAATAAAAGACTATGTAACTAAACGAAAGCTTAAAATAGTCAGCCAGCCAAAATACTGCTCTTATGCGAGAAAAGCACGCAGTAACATCTAATAGCGAAGAGGATGTCAGAGCCACGTTTAAAAGTGTTATAATTTTTTTTTTTTAAAAAGCTTTTGAGAATTGAAATAAAGAAAAGTAAAAATATGATTTTTCGCGAAGGCGAGGAACATAGATCCAACATCCTTACAAAGTAATGGTGATAACTTACTTGCACAACTTCGAGATTGCTCAATTTTGAGCTACGTTTAAATTCGTGCTCGTTCGGTTTAGCAGAATTTAGAACAATTTGTTTTCTGGTTTCATTATTAATGTTGTTAGCTCTTGTACGCGTCCTCTTACTTCGTATTTTTCGGAAAGTCACAAATAAGATTACTAGGATGATATTTGCTAGAATGGCAATTCCAATCCACATAAGTTGCTCCCAGGTGATGTTCAAATGATTGGATATAAGGCTGGTTGTGTATTCTGCTGGATTACCGCAGTTGTTACCAGTCATTGATGGTGGACAAACACAGCGGTAAGAGCCGCGTTCATTCAGGCAAGTGCCGCCATTGGAGCAGGGATTCCTTTCACATTCATTGATGTCCAATTCACAGCGTTCGCCAGCATATCCATGACACTTACAGATGGGACCATTGTTGCCCTCTTCACAAACACCGCCGTGTAGGCAGGGATTTGGACTGCAATATCTGAAATAAAAAGTTTTTATGAATATTTGTGATTTGAACTTTGCCTTTTCAATACATTTAAAATTAAATCAATCGTCTTAATTTTACCTTCCGAATTCACAACGCTTTCCAGATAAGCTCGGACCAATGCATTCGCAAGCAAAGTCGCCAAGCTCATGTAAGACTCTGCATCTGCCTCCGTAAAGGCAAGGCGAGGAAGCGCAGGGATCGGTATCGATTTCACAGTTGACGCCACGGAATCTGCTATGGCACTGGCATTCATAACCACCTTCTTCAGACTTATTTTCAGAGCAGGTGCCGCCGTTCTGACAAGGTTGTGAGCCACAAACTCCAGGTGGTGCCAGTACTGTGCTGGCTTCACAACTGAACTCGACGTTGGCGAAGCGTTTGAGAACAACAACGCTACTTGTTGAGCCACTCATGTGCAAAGGAACGGAGACCTTAGCAATTCGCACATCATCCATGCATCCGACAAAGCCTCTCTGAACGTCCTCGAAGCCGAGAATCGATGGATGTTGATGGACCTCGGCACCAAGATACAGTTCATCAGATTGAAGATTGAGAATATCATTGACACCAGGTGCTGAGCCGTGAGCACGATGCTTTCCATCAATGGTAAGACTGGCGGTGTTACTTTCGCGCTCGAGCTGGATTTCGTGCCACTGACCGTCGCTAATATAAAAACTGTTGACGCGCACCAACCCTTCACCGCTGCCAAGATCGAAACGGTACTGTACTGCTCCATTGACGATTTCTAGAACGTTGTAATCAATCTTTCCTGCTGCGTACATCAGATTTCCAGTTGGTTGTACGCTGCGAATTCTGAGGGAGAGGCTTAATTGGTTTTCTATAGTTTGTCGAACAAGGCTCTCATCGATTTTGTAACGAGCGTAGCTCTTTCCACTGAATGATATAGGATTTCGAGGAATGTAACAAGACTCGTCGTGACATTTTGAGATATCTATATCGCAAGTTTGCCCTGCGAAACCTTCGGGACACTGGCAAGAGTAGCCCTGTACTGATGAATCGGGTACGCATACCTGAAAAATGCAATTATTGATTATTTATTTTTCATGTTTACAATAAATGTTTTTCTTCGTTTTTTTTAAACTTTTATTTACCTTAAATACGGGACAAGGATTTCGAGCACATTCGTTTACGACAATTTCGCAGTGAGTCCCAGCGTAACCTTCCTTACACGTACATTCAGTGCGATGTCGATGCCTTGGTGAAACGAAGCTAACAAAATCTGTAGCAATTGGACTTATTTGCTGGGAATCTAGGGCAATCTTATCATGACATTCTCCATAAACGCAGTAGCCTTTGCTGCACTTGTATCGAACAATTTCTTCAACAACCAATTTCGTGGAAGCTTCCAATTCTTCAATATGTTGATTTAAAGCCTCCCGGATGCTCTCCGAAGTATAAAATTCGTTTGGATTTGATTTTTTAACGGAAAACAATACGTCTAGATCGTTGTGAACAACTGTTTGCCTAATTGCTCGAGATTTTATCACATTAATTTCAGTATCTGTCGACGGCTGAATGCTTAAAATTACTATGTCTTTTGTTCGGCAGTTCATCGCATTGCGTACTGTGCGTACGAATCCTTTGCGATGTTTCAGTACAAAGTCCTCCGGACTAACTTCGCGGAATCTTACGATAACCGAGTTCTCGAGCATGGTATCGGTGACTAGTTCGACTGTTACTTTGACTATGGAGTATGAATTGAATTTGCCATCGGTGACGCTAACATTAACGCGATATTCGCCAATGTCAAGGCGCGGTAAAGCTACTAGTGTACCGTCTACTTTATCTATCTGGAAGAGATCAGTATTCGGGCGCATCGATGAAGTTGGAACTAGACTGTAATGCAGCGTATCATATTGGTCTTTATCGGAGGCATGAACCTTGCCAATGATTCCACCAGGGTATTCATCCATATAAGAATTAATGTTGATTTCCAAAAGTGTAATGACGGGCGGATATTGAGACTCCTCGATTATCTTAACGAGCACCCAACAATCGGAGTAAAGAGGCGGGCTTCCATTATCGAAAACTCTGATATGTAACAAGTATTTATCTTTGACACGATTGCTGAATTTAGTGGCGGTACGCAAAGTGCCATCTTGCTCCACTCGGAAAGCTGCGCCCTCGTTGCCGGAACGAAAATCGAAGGTGTAAGGTGCGGCATTGGGTTCGGCGTCCGCGTCGGACACTTGCAATTGAAGTACGGCGTAACCCAGAGGTTTATCTTCTTGGACGACGGCGGTGTAGTTACTCTGGGAAAACAGCGGCGGGTTATCATTGGCGTCAAGGATCTCAACGTTAACGATCACGTAGTTCGACATTGTTGGTATGCCATTGTCGCGCGCGTGTACTTCTAGTACGTAGTTGGCAATTTGCTCTCGATCAAGGGGAGCGAGCACTGTTATTTGTCCGGTTTCAGAGTCGATGGTAAATTGCTTTTGTCGGTCGCCTCGCTCGATTGAATAAGTGACTTGTCCGTTTTCATTGCTATCAAGATCATTTGCAAGCACCTGCAAAAAACGATAAATTAGCCTTATTAATTCCAAGGTTCTTTATATATAATTTACACTTGAATAAAAAGTGATAATCAATTACAAAAAATTGTAGAAAAAATTTTAAGTATTTTATTGTATTGTATTTATTTGAACTAAAGAATAATTTTTTAAAACTCACCTGAACAACTTTTTCTCCTACTTTAGCGTCTTCTCGAACTGTTGCTCGATATGATGCTTGACTAAACATTGGCGTATTATCGTTGCTGTCCAAAACTGTTATGTTGACAGTGGCATGATTTGTCAGCGGAGGAATCCCACCGTCAATTGCCTGAATGGTCAAGAAATAATCTTTGGCTCTTTCGTAATCCAGCTGTTCGGCTATAGAGACGGCTCCAGTTTTTGCATCAATTTGGAATTTCTTGTGTTCATTTCCTCCAACAATTGAGTAATAAACCTCAGCATTGACTCCAGTATCCTTAGATGTCGCCAATACACGAGCAACTTCCGTACCCACGACGTCGATCTCGGGCACTCGAGCAAAGTAATATTTAGAAGTAAACTCGGGAGGATTGTCATTAATATCTTGAACGTTCACAATTAAGAAGGTAACGTTTTGAAGCTGAGGGGTTCCTTGGTCCATTGCTTGAATGCTTACGTTATACATAGCCTGGGTCTCTCGATCAAGTGGCTTAGCAAGAGTTACAATACCACTATCCGGAGAGATGATGAACTGTTCATTCGCCGAATCGATGAATTCGTACCTTATTTTTCGGTTAATTCCGATGTCATCATCTGTCGCATGAACTTTAGTCACTAGAGTTCCAATTTCTACGTCTTCCGGTAACATTGCACTGTACGATGGCATGCTAAATCGAGGAGCATTGTCATTCAGATCCGAAACAAGAATTTCAAGCTGGGAAGAGCACTCCCAAGCAGTTTTATCGCGATCTTGCACGTGAGCTGTGAGTACGTATTTGGCCTGGGTCTCGCGATCGAGTTGTCCAGCAGTCTTTAGTACTCCAGTTTCTTGGTCTAACGAGAATTTTGAATTATTTTCACCAGTCAAGTAGAAGCGAAGTTTTGCATTTGGTTCGTCGTCATAGTCAGTAGCAAGTACTGTTAAAACGTAACTACCCGGATGAGAACCCTCCGACAATATTTCTCTATAACGGTATCGTAGGCAATATGGCGGATTATCGTTGACATCCAGCACCTGAAACAATATTAAAAAATTATATTAATCAAATAATTTTAATTTAAAAAATTTTTTCAAATTATAGAATAAAAAATTCATTTTCTTTTATTTCTGTACACACCTGCACTGTGACACGAGTTTCGAAGACGAATTTGCCGTCCGTTCCCACAACTGTAAGTTCATATCGATCGACAGTCTCTCGGTCCAGCGCTTTTGCTACGTAGACCTGCCCGGTAGAACGGATTGAAAATTGAGAACGAGGGTCGCCGGATACTATGTAGAAATCGAGTGGCGTATTGAGATCGACATCCTTGTCGACTGTCGTCAATTCAACTACAACTGTCCCCGGTAAAGCATCTTCTTTCACGGTCGCTTGATAGCCCGCGTCTGCGGCTAAAAAGGCCGATGGATGGTCATTGTAATCTTTCAGCTTGACAAGCACTGAAGTGCGAGCGAAGTGCCGGGGATTTCCATTGTCGGTAGCAACGACCTGAAAATAATTTTGAGTTATTTAATAATTCATTGTCAACAAATTTATATTTGTTTACGCGTACAATTTTATTATTAATTATGAATTGAATGAAAGCGTTATTATATTTCGTAAAATGACAATCGTGTGTTATTCAAACAAAAATTAACAAATGCATGTTAAACGTAATTGCGAAATAAAATTACCTGAAATTTATATTCTGGCTGCTTTTCTTTATCTAACTGTACCAAACTCGAGATCCAACCCGTGTATGAATCGATTGTAAAAACATTTGCAAGTTCTCCAATATCTGTGCCAAACGAATAACGAACTTCCCCGTTGCTGCCCAAGTCACTGTCATGAGCAACGACTTTCAAGATTGATGTACCCTCGTCAATGTTCTCCGCAACAGCAACGCTGTACGGGTTGCTTTCGAATTTCGGTGCATGATCGTTCTCGTCTAAAACTTGCAGGCTAATTTCCGCTAGAGCTGTCAGAGGTGGACTGGAGTCTGTCTCGGCCAACACGCCTATCAGGTAACTGTCCTTAATTTCTCTGTCCAGAGCCGCTGACAAAGTTACGCGGCAGCTTTTTGCGTCAACGAGGAAAGGAAAATCGTCGCCTGCTGAGACTAGTCGACATATCACTGAGCTGTTGGTGTTCGTGACTGTTTTTAAGCGAGTGATCGGAGTGCCTAGTGCCGATGACTCGGAAATGAAAAACTTGTCTTCTTTGCGCTCGAAAAGAGGTGGCACGTCTTCGGGACCCATTATGAACACATCTAAAGGTACATCAACGTGGTGGGGATTCGATCCTCTGTCTTCGGCTCGTATGAACAATTGGAATAATTGGTTTTCTAAATCGAAAAAATTAATTCAAAATTAAATTTTAAAAAATTGATAACTATAGCTGCAATTTTTTTATTAAAATTTATTACTCACCAAAAAGTTTTGCACTTTCTTTGAGGAAAAGTGCTCCGGTGTCTTGATTGATGCCAAAAATATTCTTGATCTTCGAATTTTGAGGTTCTGAGAAAGAATATTGAATTTTCGCAGCATCGCCTTCATCGGCATCTTGAGCTTTCACCTTCAAGAAGACTGAATTGATCGACAAATTCCCGTGTATGCAAGCCTTGTACTCTTTAAGTAGAAAAGTCGGAGCATTGTCATTTTCATCTGCAACTTTTACGCGAACGATAATGAATCCAGACTTTCCTCCCCCGTCACTTGCCATCACAGGGATTTCGTAGAGCTTTTGTTCTTCTCTATCCAATGACTTCTTCGTGACAATTGCGCCGGTTTCTCTATCAATTTCGAATGTCTCCTTCAGATAGTCCGATGTGATAGAATATTGAATTACTCCGTAGTCCCCAAAGTCTTTGTCAGTAGCATGTACAGTCGTAACGAGTCTGCCGGGTAATTGATTTTCGAGCACCGACACTTCAATGACTGGATTTGGGAATTTCGGAGAATGCCTGTTAGCCGGCAAAATTTCAATTTTCACTCGAGCGAAGCTCGTGTAAACCCCGTCGCTCACCGATACATTAAGTACCGTCATCTTTTCCTCGCCAAAGTTCTGCATATTAATAAGCGTTATTATCCCAGTGGATTGATCGATACTGTACGTTTGCTGATCGTTGCCGCCGACAATCGTAAAGATGAGCTTGTCGTCGAGTAAATCCGGATCAGAAGCCGAGAGCACGGCGACAAATTGGCCACGCTCGGCCTCCTCGGAGAGGAAGCAGCTGTAAGAGGGCTGCTCGAATCTCGGCGGATTATCATTCATATCTATCACGCTTAGCCACACGTGAGCAGTGCTCGAGAGGCTCGGTACGCCCCGGTCCATCGCAACCACCGTGAAATGGTGCGACTCGGCGCTCTCGTGATCGAGCGAGCGCTTCAGGTAGACGATACCCTCCTCCGGGTCGACGTGAAACAGATCCAAGCTCCTCTCGCCGGGCTCTTCGTTCGTCTTGTTCTCGATGGCGTAGCGGATTTTCTGGTTGATTCCGGTGTCATTGTCACGAGCCACGAGGCGCAGGAGCTCGGTGCCGAAGAGCGCGGCCTCCGACACGGAGATGTTGTACGAGTCCTGAGTGAATTCAGGCGGGCAATCGTTAACGTCGACCACGAGAATGGACACTAGAACCTCGGCGTAGACACCCGATACGCTGTCGGTCGCTCGGACCGTTAGCTCGTATTGCTTCTTCTGCTCGTAATCCAACTCGTCGACCACGTAGATTACACCTGTTATTAAACGAGTCTATCATCGTGGCATCTAGAAGCCAGTTGTTTATCTGGAGGATATAATTAAACTACTGAGCAATATCGCGTGAGATAGAAGAAAAGTTATTTTCGAGAATTTTTTTAGCGTTTGCATTTGCAAAGAAGACAATGGAAAATTGTTTTATCTTTAAAAAAAATGTGAAAAATATTGCTCGGCAGAGTTTATACTGTCTTAAACATATACTAAGATATTAATAACTAAAGCGGTTCTCATGATTCTTTTTGCGTCTGTCTAAGCTGAAAATTACGTGAGAACAATAAATAATGACTATTGCAAGAGAGCAGTACATTAACAGCGCGAGAAAAAACTTTTTTGAATTAATTACTAGATTTAATTAGTTACTTTGTTACTCGGAACTATTACACACAGTAATTTTCTGCTTAGTAAATCTGTACATAATAAATCTATTGCTACGCAATTTTCATATTGCTTTTTAAAATGTTCATAGCAATAGATGTTAAATAGATATGATGTTCAAAAGAAGTAAACATATATGAACATGTAGCAGTGCAAAATAAAAATTGAATGCCCAAAAAGATCTAATAATAGAGACAAAGCTGAACGCTAAAATAAATCGTTATTATCGTAATTATGAGTTAATTGCAGTATAAAGATAGTAGTCACCGAAATATTGTACTTTAAAAAAATCTAAAAATCTTCTTTTCATAATAATTTTTAGCGTTTGAATAAAACTTAAATGTAATGTACTAAAACTATTATATTTGTCATTTGAATTTTAATGAGCAAAAAATGTAATTATCGAAAAATGGTATATTCTGAAATTTCAACATCAACGGAAAAGTTGTAATCATTTATAAATTATGAAGAAAAAAAGACTTTTAATATTCGTTTTTCTTAATTTTATTAAATAATAGCGTGACTGACGGGTGAAAGTCTAAAATTTCGGTATTGTGCGCAGTTCTTTTGTCGTGCAAATAAAGCTAGCGTTGTAGCGTATCTGGTGTGTGAATAAGTATGTAAAAATTTTTTTACTGCAATAAACTTTTTTTCGAACACAAAATTTTCATCCATGCAGAAAACAAAAAAATTTGTCAACATCTTAAAAAAACACATGTTTGAAAAATCATAAAGTTCAAATGCAGCTTTATTCAACGAAAATTGACCAGTTTTGTGGATGATTTTAAATAAACATAGAGTAGAACTATTTACATTGAACGCGCGAGTGTTTATTGAGTTGTGATTAAAACGGAAAAAAACAATCATGCGCACGTAGAAAAATATAGCAATGCTATAGCATGGAATACAGCAACACAGTAGACCGATATATTTGTTTTCTTTTTAATACTCACAAGGACCATTGTTATTGTCGAGGGCTGTGAAACAGGGAGATAAAAAAAATCAAATTTTATTTACACTTTCTTCGTCCAAATGTATTAAAACGTTTTTATCGAGAGAGCGCTTACGTACTACATAATTTTAATGCGTGTTAAAAAATACTTTTAATTTAAAAATTTTAATTTGCGCTCAGTCGATTAATTTAAAAAAAAAAAAATTTACGTGATTTCTTTCAACTAACTACACGCATATTAAAGCCTATTCAATTAAACTGTGACTATTTCTATTGGTTATGTGCTGTGTAAAAATCGAATCAATAACGGTCTTTACCTGTATTGAAGTCCAGTGCAAATTCTTCGAAGTCGTTGCCTTTAGTAATGCTGTAAATCAATTTTCTATTCAAAGGCGATTGAGCTTGTATAGACAGGGAAAGTGGCGAATGGACTTCGATGTTTTCAAGAACGCTCTCGGTGTAGAACTGTTTGTCAAAGACAGGCATAGAGCGATCAATGACTTTGACATTGACGGCTACCTCCACTGAGCAGGCAATAATTCCTTTGAAAAAAAAAAAGAATAATTTATTATAGCATATGAATTAGCATAACAAACGTAGGAATGTAACAATAAGAGGTAAATCAGTACCTCCGTCATAAGCAGCAATCATTAATTGGTATTCTCTGTTGTGGCCTTCAAGGTTTTGTTTTAACGATATTTCTCCAGTTTTTCGGCTAACTTTAAAGAGTTCTCCGTGACCCTTCTTTAATTCATATCTAACTTCACCGTTATCGCCACTATCTAAATCGATAGCGTGTACCTACAAAGGCGATTTTCTCATTTATTTGTTCACTTTTCACGAAAAAAAAAAAAAAATATATATATATTTTAAAAATGTGAGACATACCTTCATGATAACATCTCCCTTCTGCGCGTCAACCGAAACGACGGCGTAATATGGCAAATTAACGAAAATTGGGCAATTGTCATTGATATCCGTAACCGTAACGTTCACAATGACATGTGCAACTCTTTGTTTAGGCACTTGACTCTTAGCTTCTACGATGAGTTCGTATTTGTCGCAAGTCTCTCGGTCGAATCGAATACCCGTAGTACTGATGGCGCCAGACGTTGGTCCGATAACGAACATTTCCGTGGGATTCAGAATACTAAAGACTATGTGTTCATTCAAAGCACTTCCCAAAACGTTCAAAACAGCCACAGTCGAGATCTTTGTGCTGTTTTCTACGACTGTTCCCTCGTAAACGTCCTTTTGGAAGACGAGACCGGAATTCTCGGATTTTTCGACTTTTATGCTAACTTGGGCGATGCTCGAATATTTACCGTCGGAAGCCCTCACGTGGAGCGTATAACTTTTCCTCATTTTCTCGGGATTGTTAATTGTTACCGCACCACTCTGCGGATCGATATTGAAGGCCTGGCCTTGATTGCCGTCAATTATGTCGTACCTAAAACAAAGTATAACAAAAAATATTTAATTAATAATGTTCTGAACATAATTTTTTTATTTAAAAAAAACAAATTTGTATTAAAACTTGTATTTAATGAAAAAGAGATCGTTGAAAAAAATTGAAAAAAGGAAGAAAAAAAATGTTTAGTACCTCAGAGAAGGCTGATTGGATAACGCATTGGTGGTGTCGGGATCGAAGGCCTCGAGCTTAAGTACGGCGACGTTTTTCCAAGTTGGCAGTAAAACGGTGGCATTGTAGTCGTTCTGCAAGAACTTGGGCGGGCAGTCGTTAACGTCGCTGACGGTGATTATGACCTTGGCAGTGCTCTCGGACGACAATTTCGGTTTACCGAGATCCGACACCTTGACGTGAAATTGGAACTCGGGTATGGTCTCGTGATCGAGGAGCATGACGGTCCTAATTGCCCCGGTGCTCGAGTCTATGTGGAAGAATTTTCGCGGCAGTTCCTCGATGATATCATAGTTGAGCAGGGCGTTCAACTCCGAGTCCGCGTCCTCGGCTTTTATGACGAGGGGCGAGCTCGTGCTGTTGGCGCTGAAAACGAGGGAGCCGATGCTCGCTGCCTCGCTCACCTTTTACGCGCGAAAAACGAAGATTAGAAAAATAAATTAAACATAACAATTATTGTTCACAACTTTTCTAATGATTCTTATACTTTTTTAACGCGTCGAACGCGCTTGTGGATTAATAGACTTACAATGTATTTTTCAAAATAAATATTACGATTAAAGCGCGAACTTTTTAATTACATTAAGGGCTCAGAGAAATAACTCGATTAGCGCGGTATTTAATAAATTGAATAAACGAATTACCTGGCCAGCGTACACTGCTTGAACAAACTGGGGCGCATTATCGTTCCTATCGAGAACGTGGACGATAACGCTGCACTGAGCAGTCGCCCCAGCCATGCTCGTCGCCGAGACAGTCAAATTATAAAACTTGACTCTCTCGTAATCGAGCCTCTCTTGCGTGCTGATTACCCCGGTGCTCGGATTGATAAAGAAGACGTCGTCGATGTTACCGGAGACTATTTCGAACTGCAGGGACGAGGTCGAGCGGGCTTCCACGTGTATGACAAAGCTGCCGGGCTCCTCGTTCTCGTAGATCTCGGCGGCGAGCTCGCCGTTGTTTTTGACGAAACGCGGCGGAGCGTTGTCCGCCATCGTCACCATCACGTGGACCGGAATGCTGTTGGATAGCGCCGGCGAGCCGTGATCCGTCGCTTTTACTAAAAGGATGTACTCGGAGGAGGTGGCGAGATCGAGCTCTCGGGCTACGCGGATTATGCCCAGCTCGGGGTCGATGGAGAAAACGTTGCCGACGTTGCCGGACGTCATCGAGTACGTCATTTCTGCGTTCTCGCCTCGGTCCCTGTCTATGGCTATCACCTGAACGTTCGAAATGTATTTTAATGTTTTTTTTTTTTTTTTTGTTCGGTATTGTCAAAAAGTGATTGATGTATTATTTTGCAAAAAATCGTATCGATTATCTGACATTTTTTTAGTAAAAAGTATAGCGAAGATTGAAATATTTATTAAATTTAAGAGTTATGGGATTTTCAGAAAATTTAAGATAAGAATTTTACATTAATAAAATTGCTACAAGAAAAATATAGTGAAAAATAAATATTACTTTTCGAAACATTAACGTTACATAATACGCTTTCAGATTAATGCATTATATTTTAAATTTTATATTAAAACAATCGAAAAATAACAGTGGAGCAATCAAAGAAAAAAAATTCAATGCGAAAGTACTCGATCGAAGATCGAAATTCTCTCAAAGAAAAAGAGCGAGCAACGAACCTGAACGACGGCGGTGCCCACGGGCGAAGTCTCAAAGACCTTGCCCTGAATGATCTCACTGATGAAGAGAGGCGCGTGGTCATTGTGATCGTGCACGGTGACGAGTACCCTCGCGTAATTCCTCTTCGCCGGCGTGCCCTGGTCCTTGACCATGACCGTGAGAATGTGCTCCTGAATGGTCTCCCGGTCGAGGGCCTCGTTCAGCCGGACGGTGCCGGTCAGCGAGTCGACGTGAAAGATCGCGAGGCTCGCCTGGCTCTGGGCGTTGTGCAGCGAGTAGAAGACCCGCTTATCCTCGTCGAGATCTTGGGCGTGAAGCTGAAGGACCGCCTCGCCCTTCTCGACGACGTTTTCCGATATCTCGACCCGGTAGGTCGGCTCGCTGAACTCGGGCCGGTGATCGTTGATGTCGATAACCTTCACCAGGAGATTTGTGCGCGCCTCGTTCGCCCCGTCCGTCACGCTGATCGTCAGATTGTACTGCGGCTGCGTCTCCCAATCGAGCTGCTTGGCAAGGAGCACGTTGCCGTTGTCGCGTCCGATTAAGAATTCATCCCTCGGATCGCCACCTGGAAAACGAGTATGTTTTCAGTGCCTAATGACGGGAAATATCTCGGGGGGAGGGCGGAGATTTTTATCTGGGCATCGATCCGCCGGTAATTATCAATAAAATAGGGGTGCCGTCGCTCTCGGCTTTCCGGGAATTCGTTTGTGTTTGCCTGGGCGCAGTCGCGGCCCATCGATATCGGGGTAAAGTGCGCGTGTCTCATTGTGCTTTTATAATGTGGCCGTTGGATTCGGAGTACCGGCGCTCGGCGTTCAATTGCATTCTGTTTGTCGAGCGGAAGACATTCTTCCAGACAATTGAGGGCCGAACGCACATTTGTCAGCTCGAACGGTTATCGACACCGTTTGTCTTTTTCCCGGATCCGGGGCTCGGGGGCCACTTTCTTTGCAAATGCAGTCAAATATACAACTCTATCGAACGTCTAATAATTGAAACGTTTCGGTTAATAGACTAGTTTTTTTTTTTAGTAATTATTTATAATCAACCGATCCGTAAAGCACTTTAAAAAACAAACGGATCCCGTTGTTAAATCCACATCTAAAAACTCCATTCACCTTTTTCGAGGCGGCCTTTCATCAAAGTAAGGCCTTTCTCTCTCTCTCTCCAACGTTTTTTTTATTTTTCGAAAATTGAAATGCTTCCCGGAGTGAATCAGCGATTCGCGGATAATTTGAGATCCGACGACGGGACCCCGGAAGCGAGGACGAGAGAAATGAACAAAAGCTTTTTCGGGGGGGGGGGGGAGGGGGGAGGGGGCAGAAGCTTTGAACTTACCGACGATGTCGTACCAAAGGCTGTCGCCGTCCTTGTCGGTGGCCTGCATCAGAGCCACCAGAAATCCGACGTTATCGCTCTCCGTCACCTCGACGCTCTGGTTGACGCTTTTGAAAACCGGAGCGTTCGGCGACTCCTTCAGTGTCTCCACCACCTGGACCGAGATCCGCGCTTGATGGCTGCGAGGCGGATCGCCCTCGTCCGTTGCTCGTATCTGTCGGGAGTCGGAGCGAACGTCAGTGAGAATTTTTCGGGGAAATTAGAAAATTCTATTACAGAGGATTTCTTTTTTTCTTTGGGGGAGAAGCTAGTTTTCTCGGACATATTCTTGCGTGCCTTCACGTTTTATTTCCATGAAATTTCAGAGTGAAAAATAAGTAGAAAATAAATTTGCCTCGGCGTTACTCACAATCATATCGAATTCCTGGCCGGCTTCGAATCCTTTCTGCGAGTACACCATTCCAGTGTCCGGATGAATTTTGAACTTCCCTTTACCCTTACCACTTCTGATGCTGTACTGGATTTTTCCATTTTTCCCGACGTCTTGGTCGTGCGCCAGTACCTAAATAATTCGTCAAAGACTTTTAGCAAAATTCTGCGCGCGCAGATTACTTCTCGTCAGAGCTGCGTTATCGCTAAGCTGTTATTCATATTTTACTTGAAGGTAGTTGTGACGTGTAACCTACATTTTCGATAATGTCCTATTCTGCAGAGATTACGACTAATTGCGCTAGGCTATATAAACTCAAAAGTTTCGAGAGTCTACGATTTGCAGGAATTTCGATTTGTATACATATATACATATATTTTGTGCGTGGAGCCATTTTAATGTGTGTGAAATGACATAACTCGGCTATGAATGCGTAAGGACTAAAAAGTTGATGTCGCGTGTTATCAAGTAATAAACGGACGTTTTGAAAGCGACGCTTTTCGCAACTCTAAAAGCCGCGATAAAAGTCTGCTTTTGTCACAGCAAAGTAAATTGAGCGTAAATTATAGGTTTCCTTCCTTCGCTCCGAAACTACATCGATCTTTCCAGAAGCGTAACAGCTCTCTAAACAGTTATAGCGACCGAAAAGCAAAAAAAAAAAAAGAAAAAAGAACGCAAAATACATCTAGAAGCGCATTAACATAAACGGCACGTGCGTAACTCAATCAATACGCTCTCTCGTTCCCCGAGCTCTCGAGAGCGCAAACTTGTCTCCGAAAAATTGCCGTCGCTCGCCGGGCGTAAAAAGCGAGAGCTAACTGCTGCTGCTCGCGCTTGTAAAAAGGTATATAATGCATAAGCAAGCGAGCGTATACAGCCGGCGTGCATGCTGCGCGAGCGTGAAAGCGTACAGTGCCGCGTGCGCGCGTGTGTGCGTGTGTATGCCGTGTGCTCGTTGCGCGCGTGTGCCTGCCGCATATACGCGCTCGGAACTCGGCGAGGCTCCGCATCGGGCTGGAATCCGCGCGCGCAGCTGGAAACACGGCTACTGTTGCGGTTAGTTAGTACAGTCGGCCGCGGCCGGGAATTCAATGGGGTCGGCGGCTCTCTCTCTCTCTCTCTCTCTCTCTCTCGCGAAAAGTAGGGCTGAAATAGCCATTAGAGCAAATCGATGCGCGCAGCCCTGAAAATGCGCGCACTAATTCAAAGAACGGCGATGCGGGAGCAGCAGCAGCAGCAGCAGCAGCCTCCCTTCAAAGTCCGGCCACGCGGAACGAGCAACTTTCCCCGCGCGATTGCGATCGAGAGCAACGAAGAGAGATAGAGAGAAAGAGAGTTGCATGCGAGCGAGTATAATTAATCGAATGTATATATAAGCCCGGGAAAAATTTGAAGAATCGAACGGATATAGAAAGGAGGATAAACGGGAGAAAGACACATTTTGAAGTGGCTCGCTCGCGGCTGCTGCACATCGAAAGCAGCTCTCTCCGAGCCGATCAAAGGCAAATTCGCGGGGTTAATCGAGCGGAGAGCAGAGGGAAAGAGAGTGTGTAGTCGTGTGTGCGGAGCTGAGAAATTCAAGGGTTGCCTCGGCTGCTCTCTCTCCCTCCCTCTCTCTCTCGCTCGCTTTCCGCCCGTGTCCCACGGAGATCATCGCCCGAGGACGATAAGGCGAACGATCATTAACGAGGCCGAGGAAAAATCTTTTTAATCAACGACACGCGGATGGATTTTCTGCTGCGTTTATCCGAGCGCGCGGAGTTAAGCTTGCTTTGTAGGCGTTAATTTACATTTATATTAAGGTGCGTTTATTCAAGCAGACTATGAACAATTTATTGATGAGTTTGTTGCAGAGGGCAGGTTTAATATACCGTGCGGAGCGGGTTGATGGCGGACTGAAAGGGTTGTAGTTAAAATTCTCCGGGCGCTTTTTTCGAAAAGTTTCTTTGAACGGGAACGATTTTTATACTAATTCTGTTGTCGAAACATTTTTCGGCTGGAATAATAAAAAAACTTGGGTGTGCGTGTGTTTTTTTTACAACTTTCGAAACTTCCTTTTAGTCTAGTTGTAACTTTAAATGCAATCCGAATTCATAGTCCTGTATTTCATAGGCAATAAACTATAGAATGTATGTTTTGTAAGTTGTAATAGCGAAATTGATATAAACTTTTGATATCAAATTTTGCGTAAAATATTCCTCGACCCCGTAACTAAAAAAAGTTTCGCAGCACTCTATATTTATCTACATTTTATGTATAACTATCTAAAATATAAGCGTGTATCAAAATATTCTAAAGTTAGCATATTCTAAAAGTACAGTTAGTATATATTAAAAAAAAACATTTCAAAGACTCGAAAGAGCCCAGACAAATAAATCCAAAAAAAAAAAAAATAAAAGAAAAAGAGAAAAATGTGTCTACTTTGTTAGTGGTGTTATCTCTGGCTGAATATTTTGGGTTCGTGTATATTTATGTGGTTTTTGGTAAAGCATGCAGGACGGCAAGGCACCTTACCCTGAAGATACGATCCCCTGACAGGCTGTCGGGACTAAAGGTCTCCCAAGTCCCGTTTTCAAGCAACGCGTCGACCGAAAGGTCCGACTCCCGCGAACGTTCTCTTCCCGATTTCTGTCGAGAATTGGAGAAAGAAAAAAACGGTCAATTTTAATTGAGCAATAAAATTTTTGGTTATTGTTAAGAGATCCGCCAGCTTTCAATTGCATATATTTCGATCAATCAACCGACATCAAAATAAATTAACTTTTGCCGCGAAGAAAATAATTAAAAAATTCACTCTGAAAAACTCGTCGAGCCCGAGTTAAAAAAAATCTGATTTTCAACGTTCAATTAATCGACGGATTCTCGTAAGAAAAATCTCTCCCCCGGCGAACGTATATACGTTCCAGCTGAGTGGCATGAAAAATACGACACCGAGCGCGCGCCCGTACTCTTTCTCGAGCGTTGCCAGAAAAAGACGTGTGCGTGAAATTCCCGTGATATTGCAAGTTCTGTGCTGCTATTATGCTACATTATACATTGTACACAACGATCTAGCGTGAAAGCTTTTCCTTTTCTTTCCGTTTTACTCCTTGTTTTTCGCGCTCTTCCTCCTCTCTCCGGCGGGGGCGCGCTTTTTCCCTTTTCCTCCCAACTCGGCTCGCCGACGCCCCTTGCTATCTACAATCTTGGCTTACCCAGCAGTGGCTTATCCATCGACTACCTATGTACACTCAATTTGGCACGGCAACGAGGACACAAAGTAACAATGCAAGGAAAGCTTTCGGCGCGAACGGCCCTCGAGACGTCGACGACGATGACGAAATCAAACGTCGCGGGGGACGTAAATCCGTTTAAATATCGCGCGAGTGCCGATCGTATCGAGGGCCGTTCGGGCTTTGGTCGGTGTAACTTTACAAATTTATATATCGCACAGTCAATCCAACACCGCTCCGTCGAGCAAGCGGTACGGCAGATAGCGCGAATAAAAACGTCACAGGAGGCAACATTAATATATGACCATGTGAATTTTTTTCTACACCGAGGATAAAGGGCGCGCTTCTGCGTTGCACAGTTTGAAAATTCATTATTGGAACAGAAGATCGGAGAGGGTGGCTCGTCTTGCACGCATATATAACGGATAATACGCTACCTGGAAGAGCGGCTTGTCGAGGCTCGGCGTAGCTGGAATCTGAACTATGTAAAACTTCTCCTCGAAGGTAGGACTGTGGTCGTTGACGTCCTCGACTTGGACGACTACTCGAGTAGTTGACGACAGCGGTGGCCTACCGTCGTCCCGGACAGTCACCTGAAAAGTCAACATTGGAGAGTGTATTTAATGCGGTCTGCCGAGCAGGAATATCTTCCGGCGATTTACATGGAAGTGTATTAAAACTTTCAAGACACGGTTATATATATCGCGCTTGGATTATTTATTCGGCTGCGATTAAGGGATGCATTTTTCTTTTTTTTTTTTTAAATTATATTTTTATTAAGAGGCCGATAGCCGTCTGTTTTTAGCGCTTCGAGGTAGCGGCAATCGATAAAATCGATTGGCAAATAAAGTAAGTGTTGACAGAGACGAGAAAAAAAGGTTTAATATCCCGCAGGTTAGGATACGATGAAGTAAGAAAAAAAAAGAAAGAAACTGTCCCAGTTTTTATAATTAAATTAAGAGCTTTATTTGCGTTAACATTCAGGATTATTTTTAAGATTTTATGTAGGGTAAAAATATAAAACTGGTATTTTTTAAAGAGAGTTTTTTATGCAATTTTCATTACACCTGTCGAAAAAAAAAACCATTTGTGCGAGCTAAAAAAAGCTAAAGTTTACACTATTATATGAAAAAGTTTTGAATTTATTTCAAAATTTTTTTCTTTACGGATGTAGACTCAAAGAACTCTTTTGATCTCTATATTCATTGAGTTTTTTATCAAATGTCTGTAAAATATGAGAATTTTTAAATAATACGCTACGTAAAATTATATTTAAATTCTTTTCCAGAAGATAAAAAAAAAAAAAAAATTAGGAGGCTAATACTTAACTAAGGCACATCGCGACTCCATTTGCATAAGTAAGTTATTCATAATTATTTCTTTATACAACAGCAGGCCACTCTAAAAGTTGGCTCGTTTTTAAAAAAAAAATTCGCCCAACTTCTCGCATTATTCAAAGAGCGAAAGTTGCAAAACCATCTCTCTCTCGGCAGCTCCGCGAAAAAAGAGGGGCAATGAAACTTTTGGAAAATCAAAGGCGCCGCGAAAACGCGCTAAAACAAACGGCCGGCGCGCCGCTCCGTTTACGTCTTTATTATTCGGCATTATTATCTCAATTAGTCAATAGTCATACAGCAGAGGAGGCGGGGCTGAAGCGAGCAGTGAGCAGAGAGAGAGAGAGGAGAATCGTTAACCGGGCGGCAAGTTGGACTTGGACGAGGAAACTTTGGGGGGATGATGCAAAGTACCTATCAGACCGCAAGCAGGCTTTCCGCGTCGAAATTTAGTTTACGGGCGCAGGTGTCGCTGATGAAAATGATTGCGGCCAACTCACATTATTAAATGCAGAGTTACCTTCGAGTTTAGCCCCGTTTATCCCCGCGAAAGGGCGGCTAGTCGAATCTCTAAATACGCGTACGTTGCGCGTAGTTACGCTTTACGATTTGTAAAACTCGTTATTTTGTCTGATTAAATTCCGACCGTATTAAATGTTCGTTCTTTTCCCGGGGCGGCGCTTCGACGTTTCGGCTGCGAAAAACAGTCTGCTCGCGCCGGTCAGCGCCCCGTGAAAATAACGACGATATTTTTCAATTAAAACTTTCGATTTTTCGGGTTTAAATTATTAAACGAGGAAAGGAGCCGGTCGGCGTTTGAAATTTAAGGTGCTTTTGTTGAAAAGCAGCTGGAAATCAAAATTCGCCCCGCGGAGCTGGAAGTAGGTCAGTTCGGATTTTTTTTTTCTTCTTTTTTTAGAGCAAATTGTAAATTCATTTTATTGGGGGGGGGGGGGGGGGGGAACCCACCGCAAAATTAAAAAAATTTTGGTTTTACTCCGAAAGGCTGTTGTAAAAATTTTAAAGAATTGACGGAGTTACTGCCCTTCTGGCGAAACGAGCGAAGCTTTAAAAGTTAAAATTCAAAGGTAACTAAATGCGGCTTTACCTCCCAAGTTTCTTTATTGTTTCGCCCTGGAACAATTTCGTCGCTTTAAAAATAACGTCCGTGCAAACCCGTATAACATTAAATTCGAGTAGACGAATGCAATTCAGCCAATTCCACAACCCAAAGGAATCAATTAAAATTCCATCCTCCGCGCCGACGCGCATCAAAACCCGTAAAAGCAGCGCCTCTTAACCCACATCTGCCCTGTTCCCGCGGCCGTCCGTCAGAGCCTTGAAAAGGCGCAGCTCTCGCAAATGCATCGGAAAACGCTTAAGCCCTCGGCGACATATCGCCAGAGAGAGAGAGAGAGAAGGAGAGCCTTAGGAAGTCTCGGTCGCGCGCCGCCCAGATAAAGCTTATCGGCTACGGCGGCGCGCCGCGACTCCAGGAAGTGTTGAGCCGCGCAGCACTGCACGTACGGCCGGGCGCGCAGTTTGCTTTTCTCGGCGAGCATAACGGGAAAAACACGCGCGGCCGAGACTGGTAAAGCCTGTGGGCCGCCGCGCGCACACGCGATTTTACAACGCCGGGCGCCGGCTCTCGCCGGCTGTAAAAGAACCCCGCGCGACTTTTACTGTTTCTCTCTTTCTCTCTCTCTCTCTCTCTCTCGGAAAAGGGAAACTTTGGCGATTGCCCGCGCGCGCCGCAAAAATATAACGACGGTGGTTAGAGCCTGGGATTGTTTTGCGTAATCGCGAAATTCCGCCCGTTGCGAAAGTCGCGCGGGATATGTATGTATATGCGCGCGCTTGTAGGATCTCGCGGCGGTATCTTGTAAGGATATTTGTACAAGTCCATAAGTCAGAGGAGCTGCGAGATTCGCGGCTCGATCATTTTTCCGCGCGGGCCCCGATTTTCGCGCGGAGAGCCTCTCCCGGGTGCGAGAGAGAGTTTCAATACGGAGGCGGGGGAATTTTAAGCCGTCGTCGTCGTCGTCGGCCCGCTAATTTATTAGATTGTCGCGGCGTCTGTCTCGCGCTCGGTTTAGGCCCTGAAGAATTTCCGCGGCTTTTTGCGCCGGTTCTCACGACGAAGGAGAGGAGAGAGCCCGTTATTAATCGCACTTCATTTTTAGCCCTCGTCCCTCTCTCTCTCTCTCTCTCTTTCTCTCTGCTCGAGGAGCGCGCGCGCGCGCGAAAAAGCTTTTCATCAGCAAGACGAAGACCCGAGTCGGCCCCGCGCGGTTATAAGAACGCGGCGCAACAAGAGCCGCGAGGAAAACAGCCCGCGTATTTATCAGCCAAGGTATTACGGCTGCACGGCCAATTAATTTTCGAGAAACTTTTGTCGACCCCCTCCTCCTCCGCCGCTCGAATGCATCAGCTTTGCTTTTATTGAGAAGGCCGGGAAAAACTTGTGTACAAACACGAATTTATAACGGCTGAAAAATTGGGAGGAAGAAAGATGATGCTGTCGGGCGCGTCTTTGTACTTAGACTTTCAGACAGTGGTTAGTTTTGAAATTGAAAATTCTGTTGTATTATATCGTATGCGCGTTTTTTCAATTAGATGACACATATCTCTTTGGGTTAAATCGAAAAAGGTAAATTGACTAGGAGCGCGCGGATCGAGTAGACAGCAGGTATTTTTACTAAAACCTCGGAAATAGATTTGTGTTTCAAATTAAAAAAATCCATCCAACGTTTATACACGAAGCAGGCATGATTTTATAAAAAAAGGAATTTTCAAAAACACAGATTCTCGCAGTCACGAAATTGAACTAGCAATAAGCGGCTATATACATCGGGTTCTCGCTATATAGCTTTACAGAATTTTTCAACTATATGTGTATGTATAAGGCCGAGGAATTCCTCCCTCCAGGAATCAAAGCAAATGGAATACAGATCGCAAAAATATCGCCGGGGATACGGCCGCTTCAAACTCGTATCGATCATCGCATAGAAAATAGTACGTGCGCCGCGCCTCTCTCTCTCTCTCTCTCTCGCGCGCGAGTCGGCTGAATATTGGGAGGAAAAATACGGCAATTGATCAGAGATTTTTCGGCGTGGGTCATAAAGAGCTATTGAAAAATGAATGAAGGAACGAACGAGCGAGCGAGCGAGCGAGCCGCGAGGCGGCGGGATGAAAATTCCTCGCGCGGGGGGAGGAGAGAGAGAGAGATAATGACGACCGCTGCAGTATTTCAAGTATCCGAGGGGGGGTTATACTTCTCCTCGCGGAGCGCGAACTTGCAAACTCGTTTATCGATCGGGAGTAATTCTCTCTCTCGAAATCCAGCGGAATAAGGGGGAGCTCGGGAGTTTTTACGTCTCCCCGGACCGTAAATCCCAAGGTTGACACGCGACGAGTACTATCTCCGCGAACGGCGGGAGGAGGCGCAGAGGCGGATAGGAAAGAGAGAGAGAGAGACGGAGATAGATGCGCACGCGTGTATACACGTTTGGGAGAGAGAGAGGTGCCGAGACGTCTTGGCAACGGCAAGTTTCGAATTCAATTAATTGTCCGGGGCTGCATTAGAGGCGCGAGGCTCTCGGCATTAGGGGCCCGCAGGCCTAGCTTTTAAAAGGCTAACTCTCTCGCCCGCCTCCCCTTCCGTCTTGACCTTCCCACGGCCTCGAGCTTTGTAACGTCTAACCCCCGGAAAGTTCATTAAGCTCGCGCTCTCTCCCGAGGAGCTCTCCCGGTTTTTCAATCTTAACGGCGGCGCGGCGTTATATAAACCCCGGCGTAATTTTGCAACTTCGCCCCCGCGCGCGGCTTATTAATAAGAGCCCGGGATTACTAATAAAGCTGTTTACTTCTCTATTAAAGTTTTCGCCCGGCTTGTCTTCAGCCCATGAAAATGTCTCTCTCTCGCGAGTAGCAATTTGCGCGCGGCGCGCCCGTAACTATATTCCAAAATTTTCTAAACTTCGGCAGGCGCCGCCGCGTCTCGCCGAGCGCGAAACGTCTTTATTAACAAATCCCGGGTCTTCCCTGTCTCCCCCCCGGGGGCGGATCATCCTCGAAAAAAAAGGAAGTGCCTTTTCGAGCATTGTTGCATCAAAGTTTATACACGCGCGGTAAAGAGGAGGGGGCGCGACGCGGTTTATGTACCGGTTTTTATCGCGTGCGCCTCTCCCACCTATACGGGAAGCTCCGATATTCCGTAAAAGGTGTAAAGCGTAATAAATAACTCGGCGGGCTTTGTCGAAAAAGAAAATGGACTCGGGATTAAGAGCGCTATCGGCCCGACAGAGCCTTATTCACGAAAGTTAGCTCTCGCCGACTCCACTCCCACGCGCCGCTGACAAACGTTCGCGCGCGACTCTCTTCGCAGTCCGTCGATACACAACGCCTCGCGGAGCGCGGGAGTTCAGCGATTACGGGACAGTAAGTAATAACGCGGGGACCCGGAAAACTCGATGTACGCGCTTCATCAGCCGCGTCGGAACGATCGCGCTGACCGGATTTATTTCTTCGTCATCGTCTCGCGGACTCGTCGTCCGGACCTCCGCAAAACAAGGCCGTTATATATTTTTTTTTTTTGTTCCCCTCGCTCGACGTCCGATGGAAGATACTACGTCAAACGTCCCACTTACTCTAATTGCTTTCCTCCGGCGGAACGAGGCGGAAAAGAAGAGATAGAGAGAGCCGAGGGACACAATATTCGCGGCGCACAGTTGCGTCCGCGCGCGGCGGCGCGATCCCAGGGTGTTTGCGTGTAGGCGAGCGACAGAAGAGGGAGGGGGAGAGAAAACGAGAAAGGCAAAGAGGGATGAAGAGCTCGGACAAAGAGAAATTTCCCGTTCGGAGGGGAGGAGGACGAGGCCCGGAGACTCGTTTAACTCGGTTAGAAAGACAAACAAGCCGCCTTAACCACCCGTATCGGTGACTCAAAGCGGCACTAACGAGATTTCGCCGCGGAACGGGGCCAAGCCACGGACAAGAGGCCCCGACGCCCGAATCGAACCTCGCACTTTCTCGAGGCGAGCGCAAGTACATATATATGTATACACCGCGTTTGTTTATCAGGTTCTTCATTCCGCGCTGTCCGGCTCCGCTTCGCGCCTGCGGATTCAGCCCGCCGAGTTTCGCGTCGCGGCGATGGCACGTCGAGGGGAATGAAGCGCGCGCGAGAGAGAGAGAGCAGCTGTCGAACTCTCGTCGCCGCCTTAATACCGAGGAGAATTTCGGGAAATATTGAGAAGTGCACGAGAGAAGAGGGGCCGGCTCCTTCGAGCTTTACTTTGAAGCGGAGATGAAAGTCAAGAGCGATCGCGGATAAGCGCTCTCTCTCTCTCTTGCTCCCGAGGCTAAAGGGGAGGAAAAACCTATGCATATATACATACGTTTACAGCGCGTATAAAAGCAGCCTGTATATTCGCTTTCGCCGGCCGGCGATAGTTGGCGGCAGTTCGGGGCTTAAAATCGATATCGGTCATTACGACCTGTCTACCTGGCTGCTTCGCAGGTGTGCGCGTTTTGTCGAGGAAAGAAAGCGATATGCCAACTCGCATTTTTCTCCCTCTTTCTCTTCTTTTTCCGAGGAGATTCCGCGCTGATAAAACTTTTGCTAAGCAGCAAGTCGAAACTTTTCATACGAAAGAAGTATGGCCATGTATTATACGGACACTTTGAAATCAATAACGGAAAGGCAGGGATTTCGTTCGAGCCGCGTGCGTGCGTCCGTCGGACGCTTTGCTTTGCGGGGTAGAAAATTTTCCTTTCCGTCGAATTGAAAATAATTAAATCGCGATCGATCGAGTACAGCGCACGCGTGTACGTCGGTCGAGGGCAGATACGAAGAAATCATTTTCCGACCGAGCGAGCCTCGCAAATGTACGCGAGTGGAAAGAAGCGCGCACGGAATCTCGGGCGTTCCTTTTCTCCGGTAAAGAGACAGCGGGAATTATCGGAGAACAGAGCTCTCGGCCTTGTCTCGGAGGGGGAAAAACCGGCGGGACTCTCTATTTGGACTTTTCGGCGCCGCGGCGTGCCCAATGGAGAACTCCGGGCGAACAGTTCTCGCCTCATTTTACTTTTCAATTCTCGCGAGCCGACGCGATTTTCTTCCTCATTTCCAATCCCGACAATATTGAAGCTGGAAAAAGAGCCGGGAATATTCGGGCGAAACCCCCGGGAGGGCACACCTGTTAGCGTACTTCGCAGGGAGAAAGTTCCGACGTTTTTCGGCAACTTCTCCCCGGGAAAGCAGCTCGCCTTAAGCGCGAATCTCATCGACGAGTGGAAAGAAGCGGAAAGGTCCGAAAAGCAGGCTCTTCTCCCAACTTCATTACACTTTGATGTTATATCCCCTCCAGGATATCCCTCTGCAGCCGCCTGTTGTATGTACCTACAGCCGAGAGAGAGAACCTTTTCGACTCCTTTTCGCCCGACACGGTGAAAAGTTCGGTTGCGGCACCTGGCTTACATTACCCCCTTCTGCCCTCGGCCTCGTTTTAATATTGATACAAATCCGTTTTTCTAAAGGAGGGCATTAAGGGCGAGTCCGCGGCGTTCGCTTAGTTTTTTTAATCGGCAAGTGTCCCCGGCCTTTTGCGAGACTGCAAAAAGTGTAAAAGTGTCCGTGCCCCTCTCGCGGAATAATGTATAGCCGCGCGGGAAAGCGTTTAAAATTATATAAGTGTAAAAAGGACTTCCTTTGGAATTCTTCGGTAAATAAAACTTTGATATCAGAGGCAATTTCATGAAAAGTTCTGATTCGAATGCGTCGGGAGAAAATTCTAGAAACGGTGGGGCTCGTTTGAAGTTCGCTTTCGCTAATACAGTATCTGTCCTCTCGAAAAGCTCTTATGAAATTTACATCTCAAAAGTTGGCGAAACTTCAGCAATGTTCAAGTGTTAATTTAAGTAACGCATTTATTCAGTCCTCGGTACTCTTCCATATTATGTTTCAGTTAATAAGTTTCACTCGGATTTGCGCCGATTAAGTGTTTCTTGTAAAATCTGCTCCTCGAGCTGCGCCGAGCGATCGTATAAGTTAAGCGAGCTCTCAATTTCGATAATTGAATATATAATGCATTTGCGTTTGATAGGCGCCAGGTGAAAAAGTACTGGTTAGATTTTGTTCGTAAAGTCAGGGCATCGAATGGAGAGCAAAATACGGGCGAATGCGAGCGGCGCAGAGTGTGGAAAAATGGACAAAATTCCGGCCGCGGCTCAATGTTTGACGGATTTGAATAAAATCAATTGCAAAATAATCGGAAGGGAGTCTGTTAAACAATACCACTGCGGTATTTGAGATTTTTTTATTTCTTTCTACTGGGTCTTACTGCAAACTCAAACTGCTGCATCCATAAAACATCAAATACGAAATACAAACCCTAAACCTTATAAACCTCAAACCCGAAAACTCCAAACCTAAAAATTCCAAACTCTCAAATTCCAAGCTAAAGAATAAGAATAAGAATTGGTTATGGGATAGGGGGTTTGGGGATTTGGAGAGTTTGGAGGTTGGTTTTGGATTTGGGAGCTTGGAATTTGAGAATTTGGAATTTTTAGATTTGGAGTTTTCGGGTTGGAGATTTATAGGTTTAGGGTTTCAAGTTTATGGGTTAGTATTTCGTATTTAATGCTTTATATATGCAGCAGTCTAAGTTTGATCCAGTAGAAAGAAATAAAAAAATCTCAAATATCGCAGTATTGTTTAACAGACTCCCTTCCGATTACTTTGCAATTGATTTTATTCAAATGCTTCAAAAATTGAGCCGCGGCCGGAATTTTGTCCATTTTTCCACACTGTAAAAGCCTCGATTACTTTCGTTATCTATTTCGCGAAACATTAATTTCGACGATACATCGAAGATCACAAAAGAGCTGCGATGAATTTTGAATTTGGAACATTACAACCGCGGAGCGCGACGCGATATTTGTCTGATTGAATTTTCATTTACGCGGGGGCAAAGTTAATTCCGCGGTCGCGTTCCACCGACAATTGATTGTTATATTGCGCGTCCTGAAAATGTAACGACTCGTATTTAATAATGAAAATAACGCGTCGGAATAAATCCGCAATAAAGCTCCCGCGCGGCCGCTTCCGCCGCAAGAGTGCGACGTTAAATTATTAAAAGGTGTGCGCGCGCGATGTATACTCCGTGCCGAACCTTAAACGAACCCTCACGTTCCTCGGACGTACAAAAATCCACGAGAACGTCCCAGCGCGCGCACTCGAGCTCAATTAATCTTAAAAATCCATAAAAACACTCGGGAGGGAAGAAAGCGCGCTTTCGAAAAAAGCTCCCGCACGTATCCCCCCGGGAGAGAAATGGCCGCTTTGAGAAGGAAAGACGGATGTTTTTCGGGGGACGCGCGGCGGAAAATAAGGTTAGGAAATTAATAAAGCAGAGAGGGAGAGAGGAGAGTGGGTACCGCGGAAACGGCTTGTCCACCGGATAGAGCTTTGAGGGCGGGAGGGGGGGGATGACGGAAGGAGCCTCGGTTTTGTCGATGCAATTACGCCCGGCTGCGTCTAAGCCCTCGGCGGCCGTTTTCCGCGAATGGAGATTTCGCCCGTTAAAGTACCGACGGGGAAACTGTTTGCGGAGCTGGACACAGCTGCGGCCGGCGCCCGCTTTGGACGCGCGCGGCGGAGAGCTTCTTTGCGGAAATTTTTACCTCAAACAACTTACCTCGAGTATGTGCTCCGCCTGGTTCTCCCGGTCCAGCTTCCGGCCGCTCGTCGTGATTAAACCTGTGGGCAGAGATTTTTTTTTTATTTTTATTTTTATTTTTTTTATTGCTTATCGACTCTTCTGTTCGAAGCCAATTTTTCACGGCACAATTGTTTGCGCAGTCAAGGTCTTGGCAGACCTGCGAAAATACACTCTTGACGATTGGCAAATTCAAAGGCTCTCGCGGAACTTTTCTGTTTCATATTTTCAGCCCGGCGAAAGTTCTTTTGCTCGCTACTGTTTTAAAGTAATTTATTGGACGTTTTAAATCCCCTAATGAATAAAAGGCATTCCAGGCGAAGCCCGGAGCATTTTAAATCACTCCAAACAGTATTCTTTATTTAAAGCCGTTTCGTTTTAAATCGAAGTTAGTTCTTAATGAACCAAAAAAAAAAGAAGAAAAAAAAAGCAACTTGTTCCAATTTCAGTAAAAAATAATTTAAGACTCCTCTTTGCGCGAATTCGCAGTTATAATAATACACTAAATCACGCTTTTAATTGCGGCACTGTCACGCGAGAGGGCATGCAGTAAAAAATAAAGACAAGCCCCGCGCGTGCACAGTTTTTCCTTTTTGGCAATTTGCACACGAACTTCTTTCTGCCCCGCTCTCGTTCGTTCGCTCCTGACCCTTTTCTCGTTTACGCGAATACTTTGCGCGACCGGAAATTTAAGTACGAAGAAGCACCAAGCGAGGAAATCCGGCCGATGGTTCGATGAAAATTGAACGGACGAAGCGGAGAGAGAGAGAGAGAAACGGCGCTGGTCGACGTGCTGTAATGAAGCCGCGTGTGCTTTTCGTCGCTTTTTTGTTTCCCAGAGCTCTAATCCGGGCGCAATGCAAAGTTCGCGCGCGATCTACATCCTGTTACAATTTGTTTCGCCTCAAGCCTGCAAAGCCAGATATCTGACGTCGGGAAGCCAAGTTTCTTCTCTCGGCCTCGAGAGCCGATTCCTCGCGCTTCATTTCCGGCGCGTCAATCTCTCTTTTTTGCGCGAATCGCGCGGACGAAAGCCTCTCAACGAAGTCCGCTCAAAGAGCAAACAACCGGCAGCAGCGGGGGAACTCGTCGTCGCGGTGATTAGGCGCGCGCGCTTTTTGGCCGCGGATTTTGCGAGGCTTCGGTCAAACGTCGCGACTAATTAGGTTAGTCGAAAAGCGAAGCCCGCGCGGCCGCTTCCTTTTCGGCATTAGCCGCGGCAAAGGGACAAAAGCCGTACAGCGTCTCTCGTTTTCCGGCTTGTTTGCGCCGTTTCGAGAGCCGGGCCGCGGGGAAATTTTCTATATTGTGGCTGTGGAAGTTTTTCGAGGGGCTGCGGACGTATAAGCGGAGGCGGCTTCGTAATCGAACCAGAAAGGAAGTACTCGACACTTCAAAGCGTTAATCAGAGCCACTCGACGGTCTATCTCGGGTGTAATTATTCTTGGATGCGCGGATGCGCGCGCTTAGCGGCGGCTCGAAAAAACACATCGAGTTGCGCTACGAGCTCTGGATTTATAAAGGCTTCAGCGCTGCCTGCGCGAAGGGGAATCGTTTTAATTATAAGTGCACGCGGAGAGAAGCGTTGCACGGCAACGTTTGCTCGTACTGTTACGTATTCTTGCAAGCTGCTTTTTTTTTGTAATAATGGCGTTTAGTTTTCTAATGAATTGCTAATTACGTATAATAGTAAAAGCATCGAAAATTTAACTTCAAAATATTTATTATCTGTCATTTTTTGTTATACAACCGCGAAAACAAATATTATTTTCAATACAAACATTTTTCTTTCGTATAGTCGTCCATCTTTCACATTTAGAAAGTTTTAAAAGTAAATTTCGAATTCATAAAATATTTCTCGCTCTAAAATGTTAAATAAGGACAGAAATAGTTTCTTTTCAAATAAGAGATGCAGAAGTTGAAAAAGAATGTTTGAATGAAAAATGTTCTTTAATGCTACACGAGTTTTCCTTCGGGGAAACAGTTTACCTCGTATATATTCAAAGCTTCGCAATCCCGTAAAATCTATTAAAAATTTGACTTTTCGCAAGACTCGGAAAAAAAGGGGCGACTTTCCCGGTTGATAAAAATCATCGATTTTCCACGAGGTCTTCATACAGAATTTGCCAATCGATTCCCCGGTGAAAAATCCGGGGAGTGTTTTTAATTGAAGAGCCACTACTCACCGCTCGTCGAGTTGATGAGAAAGTAACCTTCGGGGTTGCCGCTCGTGATCGAAAAGGTGAACTGCTGCGGCGAGACGTCGCGGTCGAAGGCTCGCATCTGAAGCACGCTCACGTCGGCCGGCGAATTTTCCAATACCGACGGATAATAGACTGGCAATTCGGTGAGCGGCGTGTTGTCGTTCTCGTCTTGAACCTCGATGTACACCTGCGCAAAAGAGCCGAGAAATCATTCCATTCACCTTTCGAGCCCTCGAGGGGGCCCCTCTTATCTAACTGTAAATTACATGCTGACTTTTTTTTTTTTCTTTTCTCGGGGAGTTTGTATGTACGGGCTTATTTTGAAAAACGAGACAAGTGCCTGTTAAGGATAAGTGAAAGAGTACGGCTTAAGCTGGCGGAATAAAAGACTAGTAAAAAAGTAAAAGCTGTTTTCAAAAAGGACTTTTTTTGCAAAGACGGATTGTGATACTTTTCTAAAAGAGGATTGTAAATGAAACTCGGTTTTTATTTTTTTCGTGAATGAAGGTGTACTTGTACTTTGTATTTATTGTTATTCAAATTTTTTTATGTGTGTATTTAATCTACATATAAATCCAATTGTCTTAAGCAAAACGACGTAAACAGAGTGATTTCATTATCACAGAAACTGTTGACCGTACAACTAATTTGCTGACGGGGAGGATTCGATTTCGTCGACTCAGAAAAAAGATTCGCCGCTACAGTGAATGTTAATCAGAGGAATCAAGCACAAGTCTTCTGTCAATTTATTAAAAAAAAAAAAAAAAAGAGAAAAAAAATCATTTCGAATCAGACGAGCCTCCAATTTTCAAAAAGGCTCGTCTCGATTTTATCTGGATTATCAAAGTAATCGAATAAAAAAATTTGTCAAACGTACATTGATTTATCCCGGAAAGAAATTGCGAACTGATTAATCGACTCACCTGTAATTTGGAGTTGAGCGGAACGACGCCGTGATCCTGCGCGTAAACCGTCAGCCAGTAGCCGCTTTTCGCCTCGACGTCCAGCAGCACCTTTGTTTTAATGTTTCCTGAAATCAGTCGAAAAGCGAAAATGTTAACGTACAAAAAAGAAAAAAGCAGAACAATGTATCAAAATTTTTCGCAAATTAAACCAGCGCCGCGCGACTGCAAGAACAAAACTGATTTATATAATAATAACGCGGCTCGAGCGTAAAATGATTTTTCATCCATTTACACAGAGCCCGCAAATAATCGGTGTATACGATAATTAAAAGGGCACAAATTGCTTATTCATACAGCCATTGCGTTCGACGTTAATTTATCACAATGGGCCACCACCGAACGGTTAATACACGGGACGCGCGCGCGACGGCATTGAAATTTAAAGCGGGAGCGCGAGAGCTCCGAAAAATTCTTTGAAAAAAAAAACAGGCCGTGGCGTGTTTTATTCCTCGTTAATTTCGGCTCTACGAGGTCGCCGAGAGAGGACCGGCGACTCTCAAAGGGAATTCGCGGGTAATTTTTCCCCGCGGAAAAGCCGCCGCTTTTTCGCTTCCTCCCCGTGTCCCTCCGAATGAAATTCTCTCCGGACTGGACGTCCGCGCGCAAGAAGCTGCTCTGCCTTTGTGCGAAATTGCTCGCTCTCCCCGACCTGCCGAAATAAGTCGCTCCGCGCGAGCCTTTTTTGCATCCCCCCGCGCGGATCGACGCAGCGCGCCGCGCGCGGCTCGCGTTACACGGGAGATTTTTCTCTCCGGTTCTGGCGCGCGCGAACAACAGGGGCAATAATCGGGTAACGAACGGCATTAAGGAGAATTTAACCCGGCGCGCGGACGCGCGGCCTGCATGCATAATGCGCGCGCGGGCTCGAATCAGCAATTTAGATCCGCGATTCTCACCCTCCCCCCCCCCCCGCTGCAGCCCGTTACGCGGGCAAAAACAATAACGCAATGAATAAACTATCGTTCTCGCCGAAAATAACACGTCCGGGGGAGCGTCGTCGCGTCTTGTTTTTGCGGGGCCAGAGAAAGATTCGGCATGTCGCTCGGCGAAGCCGATAAGATTGCAGCCTGCTGGGGCGTGCAGATAAAAGCTACCCTCTCGAGAGAGAGGAGCTGTGCGGAGAGAGAGGAGAAAGCCGGGGACAAGGTAGAGAGAGAGAGAGAGGGTAACACGACCAAGGCGGATCCGCTAAGAGTCTTACTGTCGACGTAGCTCTCGCGCAAGTCCCACCTCTAGCCACTTTCCTACATCAAATTGCCCTCTCGCCGAAAGCCTTCTCGCTTCAGCGAATAATTAAAGTGCAACCGAGAAGACCTCCCTCCCCCCTACCCCCCCGTTGCCCCTCGAATCCCCCGACCGCCCGGTACTTTGAGCGAACCGCCACGTATCGCCGTTATACGCGCCCGAATATACGGAGAGAGACTTTTCGGTGAAAGCGACTCGAGGCATTTTTCGAGCTTTGCGGCTTTGTTTTGCTCGAGTTTCGACGAATTTTGTTGTAAGCGGAGGGATTGATTCGGGAGTAGAGGGAAATTATTCAGTCGAGCTTAATCGTTCTTTTATATGCCCAGCATTAAATTTTCTTCGTTTCTCCGTTGAAGAGAATTAAAAGACCTTTTTTTTTCTTTTTATTTGAAAGCAGCTTTTGTATTACGTATTACGACTAAAGTATTCGCGGGATTTAAAAAAAAAAAAGAGAGGGAATATTATCGCCTTTAAATCCATTATTAAATACATTCCCAAAGCCGAACAATCGGGCTGTACGTTTCAATGGTTATTAGGTAATGAATATATATTTTCGAAGCTTATACTTCGCAGAGGAATTTACCACCGGCGATTATAAATTTATCGCTCGCCTATCTTAGGCAAAAGGCTTTATTCAACAAATTCACCATAACGCCTGAATAATCTTCCAAGGTTTATCCCTATCGAAGTGCGATCGGCTTCGGCCAGTCCCCCGATTTGAAAAAAAAAAGAAAAAAACGAAACTCGCTCTCCGCACTCGAACTCGTTTGAAAGTCCCACCGCTGCTTGTATATTCTTCTGCATAATTTCCCAGGCCCGGCGAATAATTACTCGCTGCATTAGCGCTCCTCGCACGCAGTTCGTTAATAGCACATAAATTAGGCAGGCGGCATCGGCGCTCGGCCCGATATATACCCGCGCACTGATTTACGCCAGCCGCGCAAGACTCTCAAAGAGCGCGGCTCTCTCTCTCTCTCTCTCTCTCTATCGCAGGATAATTACATCGGGCTGATATCAATCGGATTTCTAGGCAATTTTGTTTTGTTGGCAGCGGCCTGAAAATTTGTCGACGCTCTCGCTTATGAAGCCTCGCGATACAAAGCAGCGCGCGGCGGCGGCTTGTATATTTATCGCGCTCTCTCTCTCTCTCTCTCTCTCTCTGGCGCGGCGGCGCGAGAGGGAATTATTTATCGCGAGAATGCGGACGAATGCGGTGAGCCTGCCGCCGCCGCCGCCAATTATTTATCGACGGGGAAATTTGTACGGGAAATTATTAATTGCTACCCGTAATAGTCCGAGCGCGCGCGGTACAGAGAGCATCGTTTATTGGGCCCCGCGAGGCTCTCGGCGGAGAGTTGGGAATTAGTGATCGCGCCGGGAGGGGAGGGGGGGGGGTGGACCCGCGAGGTGTTCCTCTATTATTTACGCTAAGCCCTCGAATCTCGCAAACCGGCGGCTCGTTCCCTCTTTCGCGAATCCTTCGCTTTCCAATGCCAATTAGTATATTATGTGTATGCATTGGCCTGTTTCGTTTTGCGGCGCCGCGGAGCATTCTTTCTTCCGTTTGATTTCGCGATTTTGACAAGTGCGAGAGAGCTAATCGATATTGGCACGGGGAAAAAACTGAGCTGGAATTTTTGTGTTCGAGTTAATTGGCGATAAAACAAATGCGCGGTTTGTTAAAAGCTGCTGCGCGCGAAATATTATAACGAAACAGCCGTAACGCCACGATTTCAAACAAAACTCCAATTCACCCGCTAGAGCCGCGAGAGTAAAACTGCCTCGAAAATCTGGCCCGCAAAAAGTTCCAATTAAAAAGATCAGCCTAAATTCTTGGAAATGTATTACACCTTAATGCCCGGGGCCATTAAATTAGAGCGTAACGTCGCGCGGGGAACGGCCATCTGTTTCGAGCAACTACAGCAGTAAAAGATTCGGGGGAAATCCGGGAAAGAGGGCTTTATACGCTCGTCTCGTTCCATCTGCATGCATATGGCTCGAGATTTTCGCGGTCCACAATCGAGATCTTTTAAAATTTAAAATAAAAGCGAAATCTCTCCTTTCTCTCTCTCTCTCTCTCGGGGGGGAGCCGCGCGCGCGCCGCTAAAAACGTTCCTCTCGCCCCCTTTTTACTACTCCATTCGTATGCGCTCTCGGCGGGCGAATAACTTTTCCGCGCGCGGCCGCCGGATATAAGCCTTTCCCCGGGAATTATGTATTAAAGCGGCCCCCCCGTAAAAGAAGGCCCTAACCGGTGCGCGTTTACAATTTCCCCGTCGGCGGGCCATCCGTCGGAATTAAAGTCGCGAAAAATTATCGACTTTCGCGGGAGAAAGTGAAAAGGATGCAGCGCGCATATATATATGTATACACGTAGGCTTTGATTTACATCTCTCGCCGGGTTATAAACAGAGGCCCCCTCTGCAGCTAACCTCGTTTTCTAAAGCTCTCTCGCGCAGACATCCGCCGCTTCTTTCAGCGCGCGCAGAGTATAACAAAGAGTCGATCGAAGCTCTCTCTCTCTCCGTCTCTCTCGGGCGTAATGACGGCTGCCGCGGGTCGCTCGACATCTGTCCCCCCCGACTGCCTCTCTCTCGGCTGCTGTGTGTGCGCGCCGCTGCTGCTATGCCGCCACGTGAATTATCCGTGGAATTTTGCCCGAGACCTAAACAGGTGGCACGCCGGTCCAAGGCATACCGTCGCGCGAAGGATCGGCGCGAATGCGATCCACACGCTCAAAAGTCCAGCGCAGAATGCTTTTAATTGCCCCGCGGCGGACGCCTCGTATTCTTTCGATTTCGCGTACACTTTCCAGGAGAGATCCGAGATCGATATACATATACGTACGGTGCAGCGGAGAGCGACTTTCTCTCTCTCTCTCTCGGGCGGGATATATATAATGCCCGAGAGGCAGCCGTAATTAATGCAAAACGAGGCGTTTTCTTCTTCGCCTCGTCCGCGCTCGTCGTGATTTTTGAAGAGGAAGCCGCACACCGAGGAGTCGCCTTACGCCGTAAGCCGAGCGAGCCGAGACTCTTATTCTCCGGCTCTCTCGCAGCTGCGCCTTTCGCGACTCATTAAGGCACGGTTTTTCCACGAAAACTCGGCATCCCGCGCGGCCGGCTCGCGTACAAAGGGAAGCCGGCGCGCGAGAGAGAGAGAAACCACCGACGGTTTATAATGAACGGCCGCGCGTATCTTTTAATCGCGGAGGACGAGTAATGAAATTATTGTAAGAGCCGTTAAAAGATGAAGAAATAACGACGCTCGGCGCGCGAGCGCGAAGGCCGCGACGATGACGGCAGGTAGCGCTGACATTGTAATGAATAGAGAGCTCGGGGGGGGGGGGGAGACAATGAAATTATGGGCTGCGCGAGAGAGAGAGAGGAAAGAGGTCGCGAGAGGGAGGGAGGGAGACCGCGTAGTTGCAGCCAGGCGGGTCATCGCGAGACGCTTTAGTCGGTGTGCGCTTTTTACGTTTAGCGCGAGAGGAGACTCGCTCCGCTGGAAATGTATACGTCGATTTCTAGGTCGCGGGCCTTTATTCTTTCGGCTGGCTTTTCGAGGATTCGCCGTTTGTTTGCGTCTCGATATGCTTCTGGGAAAGTATCGAGGCTGTACTCGATGAGTAATGTTTCTAAAGGGGAAGTAATGCCAACGGCTTTCTGAGAAAATATAAGGCGCGGATGGGGATTTTGGATTTATTTTTTCAGCGGCTAGAGTGTGTATATTCTCCTTTTTTATGAATAATGCCTTCAAACTAAATATTTGCCCGTATCCTTTTCTTGCCGAGGAGACGTTTTTCTGAAGTGCCATTGCTCAAGAATAATCGCCTCTTGAACAAACACCATTTTTAAGCTAATAACAATTAGCATAAAGTGTACATAATAGTTTTGCCGTAGAATGTAGCAGAAAAATTTCAGCGCCGTCAAAAAGAAACGCGATTGGAAAATTTCGCAAAGAAGCAATAATTTTAAGTATCGATTAACAGTACAGTTCCTTTCATCGCTATAAAGCCAGCAGTCACACATCCGAGCGTACATGAACTCTCTCAATGTTTACCTTTGCGTTTCCTTACAAAAATATTTATCCACGCCCACAGTCATAATGGACTTCTTTGCATTCTCGAAAGGATTTTCTAATACGGCAATAATGTAACCTATACGTATAAACACGCCTTTTATTCGCCCATAATACGTATTATTATATTGATCTCCGATAAAATTCTGCAAAAAAAAAAAAAAAACGCGGGAATTTTATTTTAATTTTATAGCTCGAGAGAGAGAGAGAGAGAGAGAGAGTTTTTTTTACCAACTTTTTAAATACACAATCCTTCTCGGCTCTCCGGGCGCGCCGTCGGGACATAAAATAAATACAATAAAATTTTATCTTTATTAAAATATAAATCGTTTTTAAAGTAATCGCGCGCCCCGCTGAATTATCGCCGCGCGCGAAGTACTCTCGTTATATTATACATTCCGAAAATTAATAACATAAAGCCCCCCCCTCGGATTAAAAAAAGAAAAAAAAGAAGAAAAAAAAGGGTGGGGATCCGCACCGAGGGAAAGTATTACTCCCGGCGTCATAAAGTAAGGCCGTGTGGCAGTAACATAAATTGCTTTTATGGATTATCAGTAATTCGAGAGCGGGGCGTATATATATAGCGAAAAAGCCTCTCTGCGGCCCCGAAAACACGAAAAACCGCGATCGCCGGGAGAGAGAAACGGCCGCGCGGCCGCTATTTTCTCTCGCCCGGCCCGAGATAAAGACCTTCATTACCGTCTTGGGGGTCCGGTATATACGAGGGCCCTAATTTCATTAGAGGTCTTTGATGTGCCGCGCGCGCGGCGGCAGCTGCTCTCTCTCTCTCTCGACAAACTACTCGCCTTCCGAAAAGCGACTGCTGCGCTCTTCTTTTTTTTTTTTTTTTTCTTGGCTCGGCGCGAATTTTCCGCGCGGCTTTGCCCCGCTGTGTACTCCTGCGGCTTTGCAGCCGCGTTTTTCAATAAGCTCCGGCTATGCGGCCCGCATTATCGATGACTCGGCTTTTGCCTGTCGGCCCCCGGTTTTTGCGCAGGCGCGCAAACGTACAAAGACCCGCTCTCTCGTCGTGCTCGGTGTGGTCAGTCTCTCTCTCTCCTGTCGGGAAGCGATTACGGCAAGAACCAAAAGCGAAGGAGCCGACGGGAGGGGGGGGATAAATAATGTAGGGAAAGAAGGAAAACAGAGGGAGAGAGCTTCGGATTGGATCGCCGCTGAAAGTCGAAACTTGATTAAAGAGAGAAAATTCAATTCGATTAGACGCTTTGTTCGGCGAAAAGATAGAAGAGGCCAGGTAAATCGCGTGGGGAGCTCGCCTTTGGCCGAGGGATCTTCTTTTTATATTCGGCCCGATCCGCGAGAGCCGACGATATTTCTCCGAGCGAAAAAATGCGCGCGCAAGCTGCAGCGCGGGATTCGAAAAATTTTAAACGGAGGCCTTCGGAAGCTCCCTCCCCGGAAAGGGGAGCGGAAAATAAAGTTGGATGTACGACCTGACGGGAGAGAGCTGCGAGGAAGACGAAATGAAACTGTAAAAGGGGCTGCGAGAGAAAGAGAGAGACCTGATAAAGTAGCAGACGTCCTTTCAATAAAATGGATTCCGATTTCGAAATAGCACAATCGCATAAAGTCGAATCAGGGAACTTACACCGTCGTCTCCTTTTATTGAATCCCCCTTTCGCAGGCAAATAAGTCAAACGCAGAATAAATAATTTTGCGAACCTTAATATCCTAAACAAGCGCGCGTCTGCGCGCGCGTAGTTTCGAAATTTCGCCTTTCGTTATATAGCGGAGAGGCAGAGAGAGCAAACACGACGCTGAAACAATATATAAAAGGCGAAAGTATTTTTGCATTGACTTGTTCTCCCTCTCTGGAAGCATCGAGTGCTCCTCAACTCCAGAGCCTCTCTCGTATCAGCCGGGAGAAATATTCTGCGGGCGTGAAAATTTCCAGTCCTGCATGAATAAGCATGTACGAACCACCGTTGCGTACCGTTCGAGTACGCCGGGGTTATTCAAGAAAGCTGCGCGAGAGCACTCGGTATAATAGTTGCGCGGCATGATAAAACTTTAGCTTCGGATTAAAGATCGCGATGTATGTATATATATATAATATTTAAACGGAAAACGCGGCGGTAATTAATTTATATTTAGCCGGAATATCGAGGTCCGCGCCTCGGCGCCATCATTTAAGTTGATGAGCAAAGTTTTTGTTTCTTGCGAAAAGAAAAGTTAATTTATTCGCCGCTTAGAGCGGGATTCTCTCTCTCTATCGCGGGGCAAGCAATCCATTAGCGGTCGGAAAACATTTCCCCTCGATATATATACCTCCGATACAATGAGATATCCTTTTGAAGCGCTACCTGTGTATTCGGCGGAGCCCGTCTGTGTTCAAGTGCGCCGCTTCCAGAATGGAAATCTACTTGCCGGAGTGAGAATTTCGTTCGATTCAATAGTTTGCAACCAGAGTGGGGCTTTCAAAAAGTACACCGTGTTCACAATGGAATTTACTCGATTCAAAAATTTTCACTTTTGCAACGAAAACAAAAAAAAAACTGCTTATACTTCAGGCACAATGCCTCAATGCGCAGTAATTTTTTTTACGTTCACTTTGCCTTAATGGAAAATTAATTGTTGCGCGTGCTGCACGGAGTTCGTCTTTTGTTTTGTATTTATTTTGTATTAAATAAACTTTCGAACTCGATATTTACAGTCGGATCTTCCAATTAAATCTTTCAACTACTTCGCAAACATTTCTCCGTTTTGCATACGGCAAACGCAGTCAGAAAAATTATTCAAACATCCCGAAGTATGTCAATGTGAAGTCTGAACACGCAAAACCGTACTCGTTCCAAGTATTATTATCCTTCTCCCAATTATACCCCCTCGTACTTTATAACAGTCCATCCCGCCAAGATATGCATTTCCACCGAGACCCCCTCGAAATCTCCTCAAAAAAAAAGATTTCCTCCCATTCGAGCGAATAAAAAATCTCTCCCCCGCAGCCGTTTGTCAAAAGCCAGACGATGCTCGAACGCATTAGCAATCAGACAATATCCCGACGCGGCTCGTCGCGGCGTATATTTATTTTTCCTCGTCAGGGCGCGCGCTGGACGACTCGGCGGGCGCAAGTTTGCTCGCCCCGCGGTGGTGCCTCGTACGGATTCATCGGCGCGGAGAGCAGAGGCCGACGGCTCAGGATCGATGTGTACACTTTGCCCTGTAAACGGGCGAGCCTGCCTGCCAAGTCCGTGCAGGTAATAGGAGCGGGGGAGGGGGGGGGCAGCAACAACTCCGGCCGGAACTTCTCTCGCTCTCGCGCCTGCATTTGAATAAACGCCGATCTCGACTGAATATTTTTCCTCGCTCGCGTGACGGCGAAAATTCCGCCCCCCCGCTTTAATTGGCCGGACGTCTTGCCCTATTTAGGAGCGCTGAAAACAATTCGTCGGGGAGGGGGGTTTTGTATCGAGGCGTCGAAATATTCGGGGGGGAAAAATGCGACGGGGGTAGGGTATCCGGACCCCGATAAGCGATCCTCTTTCGGGGAGGCAGACTTTTTTTTTTTCTTCTATTGGGCGCCGAAATATTTCAACGCATTGTGAGCGAGGGATAAACAACGAGGCGCGACGAGAGGAGCCTTCGATAATCGCGGGGGAGAGAGAGAAGTCGTAGGAGTCGTTCGAGAAAGCCGACGGACTTTTTGCAGTTTTGACTCGAAAAAATTCACTAATTGAAGCAAACATTTACAAAACAGTCCTAAAGAAACATTTGCCTAAGCCGGTGGGGATTGTTTACCCAGGCAAAAAGTGCTCGCAGCTCGGGGGGTTACCCTCTCGGGCCATACAATTTGAAACAAACGTTTGTTAAAAAAAAAAAAAAAAAAAAAATCTGTCTGTTTGCCGCAAGCCCGTAATTTCCTCTCCAGACTGCGCTCCCCTCCGTCAATTTCGTAGCCACGCGGCAGAGAGTCGCTGCAGCGGCAGCAGCAGCAACAGCAGCGGCAGCTTTTCCATTCAATCAAAGCTCAGGGGCCGACAACGCGCTAAAAGAAAATAACGAGGCGTAATGAAGGGGCTTTGACGAGGCGCGCGCGCGCACAATTAGGATTTAGGCTTAGGGCCCTCTGCCGCCCCGAGGAAGAGAGAATCGACGGGGGGAGAGAGAGATTGCGGGGGCGCCCCATAAATCGCGGGTGGTAGCTCGTCATCGAAATCGAAAATCGATGGCTCCTCCTCGAGGCGCAGCGCGCCTGGAGGCAACTTCTGCCCGGTCACGTCCTCCGGGCCAAAGATTAGTCCGCGCTGAAGGGGGAGGGGGGGGGGTGAATTCCTTCCTGAAAATCTTCGTCTATCAATTTATAATAAACGCGCCGAAGAGAGGAGGAAAGTCGAGGCGCTGAATTATTAATAGCGGCGGAGCGACGAAGTGAGAGAGAAAAAGGGACAAATTACGAGTCGCGAGCTCTGGCCCGGGAGGAAAAAAACCCCGGAGTCAAACTACTTTGAAGATATTCAATACAAGGACCGGCCGACATTAGCAAACTCTCGAGCCTCGTTACTCACTGCGTTATCCGAAGACTTCATCAGACTTGGGTTTACGTTTCGAAACTTTGATCATTAATTTTGCCGCGAGAGAGAGACAGAGATAGAGTCAAAGTAGAGAGATGCGCTCTCGTCGACTTGCCGCGTCATTTTTGCATCGATTATCTATTACTACCTTGTCTCCCGAGTATTTGCACGGACTCCTCTCGGCGGGGATTGGAAAGCGGAGGAGAGGGGCCGATTTTATTTTCCATTACGATTCGGAGGTCTTTCCGTTATGGACTTTGCTAAGTGAAGTTTCTCTGGCCGGAAAGAAATCCATTTGAAGGATCATCTGCGCTTTAAGACGGTAAAGGAAGGAGGTGGAAAAGGTGGAGATACGCTAAATACAAGAGAAGGCGTCGAAATGAGCTGCCGCGTGGATTTTGATTTGACAAGTGGCAAAATAATGTATCAGCGATCAGAGATAAATTGTCGCAAGGCGTTATAGTATGATACGAAAATGGAGAAACTGCGAATGCTTACAAATGTACAAGCGTCTAATTATAAAAGTATTCTCCGAAGGTGAGAACGTTCAAGAGGTGAAACTGCAATATATAGATCAGGGACGAAACGTGTAATTAACAACGGTAATTCATAGGCATTAGACAAAGCAATTGCGACAGTTACATTCAGAACAGGAATTTAGTCGGACGGAGAGCGTGCAGGTTTAGTTTCTCGCATTGAATCATTGGCAGGAATTATTTCTGTTCTGCCGGGGCTTCTATTTGTCCCGCATTGTAGGTGACAATTATTTAGATGACTGCATTAGCAGCAGCCAGCGGCGTCGGCAACGGGGCGGGAGGAGGGATAGAAAGAGAGAGAGAGAGACAGAGCGCTAACAAGCGCATGTAAACGCTTGCTTTGCACCTATGATGAGCTTGATTGTTTGCCGGCAAATTGGAATAAGTAGAATAGCGATACAGGCGATAACAATACCGAAAGGCGGCCTCTCCCCCCGCGTTTACACACTCACCCGCACACACAGAGAGAGAAAGAGAGAGAGAGAGGGAGATATCGGCGGGGGCATTAGAAGCGTACGTTATTCGCGCATCGCGTGCCCGGACCGTTAGCGTAAATCATTATTATTTGACCGCACCCTTGGCGCGAGCCTCCGCCGGCCGCAGGTATACATCATTTCTTTATGGTGTGTGGAACTAAGTGGACTTGCCAGCGCGCGATTCCATCCTCGAATCGAACCACACGGCCACTTTCTGCCAAAGCAAGCGTGCCGGGCTGGATGTGTGTGCGCCTTAAAAAATAATTACGAGCGGCCGACGAGTTATTTATAGGCGGTAATGGGATGAATTATACCAGGATGGAAGGGGCGAGTTGATTTATGGAATATATGTATATATATATATTTTTTTGGGGGCTCTTTTTTTCGCGTGCGCGCCGGCCGGGGTCATCGATATGCAAAAAGAGAGAGAGAGAGAGAGAGAGTGAGTTTAGTTTGCTCATATTTATTTTCGCGTGTGCAGATGGGGGGCGCGGGTGGATTTTAAGCCGGGCGCTTTGTTTATACCGCGCCGAAGAATTTCTATTTTTTCTAAAACGATAAATATCTGGTTGCAGGCGCGGGATAAACAAAAGCTCTACGCGGAATAAAATTCGTTCGATAAACGCGCTCGGTCATTACCCCCGTTTTCTACCCGCAACGGTTTTAGATATCAGCGTATCTTCGTTGGTTTTTTTGAAAATGTAAGTTCTGCTTTTTTTTTTTTTTGTTTTTGGAAAAACAAAGTATTTTCTTTGTCTGAAACCGCTGACCCGAGGTAGCATCTCTTGTTACGAAGCGCGTCTTTCGAGGAAAAGTAAGTAAGGTTTCTCTCGAACGGGTTCAAATTCAAAACCGTAATATTCCCCGGCAAGAAACGGCCAATTTTCGTAATTACCCCGTAACAACCGAAATTCGGCAAACTCCAGCGCAATAAATCCAAAATACGCAATTTCCGGCCCGCCGCTCGCGCCTCTTTCTCCCAAGCGATGCCGTACAAGGTGTCGGCTCCTGAAATTTCATAAATTCCATCCCCGGGTGAAGAGGGGGGAGAAAAAAAAAGAAGCGAACCAGCCTTACACGCGCTCTCGCCTATCTCTCTCCCGGCGCGTCTCATAAAATCACGGACGATCAGTCTCCGCCCGACGCTAAAGACGACGTCGTCGCTCGCATCAGCAGCCGACAGGTTAACCGCCTTTGGGAACGGGGTCGAAAAATGCCAGGCGCTCGCTGAGGCAGAGAGGGAGGGAGGGAGTCTCTCTCTCTCTCTCGTCGCAGCCTGAATCTTGACTCCCGGCGGCGGCGGCGGTGGTGCGGGAGGAAGGCAAGGAGCAGCAGAAGTCTGGGATTCCACGTGGTGTTGAGTTTCGCGGTTGTCGGAGCTCTCCGAGGTCTGCGGCTTTGTTCGAGTACATTACGCTTCGCCTCGTCGTCGTCCCCCTCCGGTTCCCACGACACGAGCCCGTACACGAAGCCACCCATCCCCCCGCCCCCCCCCCCGGTTCGCCCCTCTCTTTCGGTGCAAGCTCTCTCCTGCAAGCGCGTGTATATTCTCATTTGACAAGGACAGAAACCCTTTGACGATTAATGAAGCGTAAACTCGGGCGCGCGATTGCTACTTTCGTCCAAAAGCCCGGCCACGACACAGCTCTTCCTCCTTCGTCCAAGGGGCGGGGGGAGGGACTACTTTTTCGAGGGCGCGTAATACCTTTTCATTTGGCTTTTTTGCGGCAATTTGCTCTCGGCTCTCCGCGGCCGGTGCGTTCTTTAGAGCCTCGTATATAAACTTAAAATGAAAGCACAAGTCGAGACCTTTAATTTGAGGAGGTCGGAGAGGGAGAGAGCTCTTTTTCGCCGCGATTTAATCAAAACTTACGGCCGAGAGGCAGCGCGAAAATTGCAAATAAATTTTAATCCAAAGTGGGGGGAAATCAAACAAGTTCGGTAATTGTGTATTCTTCGTTAACGGGGAAAATTTTTAATCTTCAAACGGGGGGCGTGGTAACTTTTGCGCGGCGTATTATCGCCCCCGCGACTTAACTTTCGACCGAGTGAGAAATTCGATTTCAATTGTCGAGTTATCATGTAAGTGTATTCGAGAACTCGCGGTTCTCTCGATCCGAGTTAAAGTCGAGGAGTTTTAAAAATCCATTTGCTTTATACAAAACGAGGTAACTCCCCGCGGCCCGAGAACCTCTGTGAATTATTTTACTCTTAGCTTTTCCCAAAGATAAATTTAATTAGTTCAAGCAGCGGGGGAGCTTGCGTTACCGTTGAATTACTACATGAATATTTGAAGATATTTTTATTTAAAATGCTAATTTTATTTGCCACTAACAATAAGTGTATTCGTGTTCATAAGTTGCATTACATGGAAATTTTTTAGATAACAAAATATGTCCAAATTTAATTAATTAAATGTGCTTAATTAGAACGGAGCCAAGTTTCATTAAAATGCTAATCAGCCCGGAAAAATATTCACGCGCATATCAAATGGAAAAAATGAGCTTTTCACATTCATTTCGCCGTGACAAACCTGCATCCTTGCGTTTACACGCCCATTTTTATTGCGAAATCCCCTTTAAGCAAATATGCTTTTTAATTATATAATTTCGTATACTAAATTTTGCTCAAAGTCCAAATTTCGGAGAAGCCACGTGAAGCATCTCGTATTCACAGAGGTACACCCGTATATTAATACGGCTTTTAGCGCACCGAGCTAAGCAAAAAAAAAAAAAAAAAAAAACGTCCCTCCCAAAATTCCGTGCGCGCGTGCAAATTGCAAAATTATGAACCCTCGCCCGTTCAAAATCACACTCACCGCTCGATCTCAATTCGTCCGCGACCCCGTCGCCCTTTTAAATCGGTCACTCGTATAGAAACACTGCATTCCCGGCCAGCGGAACTTAAAGCTCGCTTAAATGCGCGCGATTAAACAGTAAATTCGCTCGGCCACGCCTTGAGAAGCCGAGCGGCTACTAGGCTCTCTCTCTCTCTCTCCGAATGGAAATTGCGGCAGATGTATTCGCGTATCGCAGGTATTAAAGCGCTCATTTAAATAACCGCAGCCGAGCGCGAGAGGGAGAGAGAGAGAGAGAGAGAGATAGCGGCGAGCACAAGCGCCAAAGCAGACGGGAAATGACATTTTCCCGGAGATATCTCTGCTCGGCTGGGTCGCGGGCCGCGAGAATAAAAGGAGAGAAAGAGACTTGCTTTGCGGATGCGGCTAAGCGCGGGCAGGTAAAAATATCCTTCAAATTTAACGTTATTTCAAACGCCCGGAGCCGGGAGGCGTTTCCGCGCTCGCAAGGGCGAATCGAGCCGTTTGTTTTAATTTTCGAGTTTGAATTGAAACTTTTGCTCCGCGAGACTTTTGTAATTTTGCGTTTTTGTTCGATACAAAAGCTCTTTGATCGTTCGCGGATTCGGCGTTGCTTTCGAAAGTAATTTTGAGAAACTAAAAACTTGGGAAAAAAAACTGCCTCGTAAGACATACTTTTATAGAGTTTCTTAGGTAGACATTTACGGAAACGGGGCTGTTTGACTTTCCAAAAATAGCTCGCTTATCGATAATGCCAAAGTTAATTTAAACATCGGACAAGCAAAGGCAGCGGCGCGGCCTCTCGACAAGATAAATTAGGCTTCGTCGAAAAAGAAAAAAGAAAAAAAGAGAGGCGGCTCATTGAATATTGAACAAGCTTGCAAGTCTGATTTTCGCACGGTGATTGCCGATTGATGACTTTACTGAATGATTAACGAAATAATGCGCTACTGAATTACCACTAGATTTTGATTTCGATCGTGCAGCATAATTAAGTGGCATTGTGCCCCCCCCCCCCCTGCTTTATATTCGCCGCGCTTCGAGATTCGAGAGCATTGTTTTGTTTGCTGATTTATTGCCGCTATTCAATTATAGCGCTCGTAGCCTCTCTCTTTCTCTCTCTTCTCCGCGGCGCGGCTGGAAAAAAGGCAATACAAAATTAGAGTCGCTCGAAAGTAGACTCGAATCGAGCGCGAGTTGTTTACCGGGCGCGAGAGGCGCGGCTCGTTTCGCCGAGAATTAATTGGAATTTTTCCGCTCCGAGGGCGGCGCGCGCGAGGGGCGCTCGTCGTTTCTTTTTCATTAAAGGATACTCCTCTCGTAAAATCTAGGCTTCCTCTGCGAACTAATAACGCGATAATACGAGTATCGATCCGGGGAGGCTGCCGCTACCGCTGCTGCTGCTGCCGCCAGGGCTGCTGCCGCCGCCGAACGGAGGCGGAATCGTCGAAGACTCCAATTGCCAGAGCTTACTCGGCTATTTTCTTTTTCCTATTTTCCACTTTTATTGCGCGGCTTGATCCAAAGCCGTCGAGCGTCAGAGATATACATCCCCGTTCGCCGCGCGCGCGGATATATATCAATATCCGTCATTCGACTCGTGTCGAATTTCATTTTACTGATTATCCCCCCCTAATCGCTTTTTCTCCCGAGACGCGCGGGGCCGCGGCCGAGAATCACGCGGAAGCGCGAGTTCGAGAGCGCGGCTCCTAATAATCCTCTAGCCCGACGCGCGACGCGATATCGCGTCGCGCGTAAATAATTCGAAAAGGGCGGCGCGCGCGCGTTCATGCAGGCGCGACGCGCGCCGCGCGCGATTATCCTCCGCGAGTGAATGTAAAACGTCGAGTTTATTCGCACTCTCCCGCGGACGCGATAAAACGACGAGCGCGCGCTTTTTGCGCCCTCGGCGGGCGCACTTTTCGAGCACGGCCCCGCGTATCGACGCGTTGTCAATTTTTACGATAGCGATTTTACACGCGATGCATTCGTAATAAGTCGCGAGAAAATCACTCCGGACACCCGGTCGCCGCCGTACGGTGGTCAAATTCTCGAAAAAGCCGGCAAGAATTTGTTCTACCGGAAATTATAAGGTATTAATATAAGAATATGAAATAATATATTTATTAATAGTTTTGAAACAATTAGTTTTTTAATTATTTCTATAATGGTTAAAATTAAAAAAAATTTTGATTTTTTTGAAAGCATGACATTTTTTATAAAAACTCCATGTTTTTTCATAAAACATAATATATAATTAAACTTAATAAGATAAATTTTTAAGTAACTGCCAATTTTTGCCGAAATCGAAAATATTTAAGATTGATTAAATAACAACAAAAATCTAATTAATCGTAAATATTTTCGGTTTGGGCAAAAATTAGCAGGTACTTAAAAATTTATCGTATTAAGTGTACATTATAGACTATGTTTTATGCAAAAGCATGGAGTTTTTATGAAAAATTCCATTAGTTTTCAAAAAAATCAAATTTTTTTTAATGAATTTTAATTATTAGAAATAATGAAAAAACGAATTGTTCCAAAAGTATGAATAAATATTTTGTTTTTTATATTCTTGTATGAACATATTAGCACATACAATATGTTGAATATTAGATTTAAAAAATATAATATTTAAATAAAATCTTTTTCATACTATTTTCAATTTGTTTACATAAAAATTAAAAAAATATATTACTCTATTTGATTTATTCGTATTTAGTTTTTACGTGCACAACTTTCATTAAAAAATTAATACCTCTATAATTTCCAATAAAATAAATTTTCGCCATTTCGACCGGCCTTTTTCGAGAATTCGACCACTGCGCGCCACTGCCTCGGTTTTCCACCTGCGCCCCGCAATCCCCGTCTCTCGCTTCTCCTCCTCCATTTCATTTTTTAACTCTCCACGCACGTGCGTGATGTTGCGCGTTATCTCTCTCTCTCGTTCTCGCGGCGCGCGCGCGCGCGCGGAGTGCATAAATCGAGTCCGCGCCGCTGAATGCAGAGTGCGAGCATCGCGCGGAGCCGCCATTAAGAGCGAGAGCGCGGGGGGGGATGAAATCGTTATTTTTACGCCGATTCCGAGATCTACCGCTCCGACAAAACGCCGAGGTATCCTTTTAACGGACCCCTCGCGAGCTCTTACTCTATTTTTTTTCTTTTAAACGGCGGATTTACAGGGAGCGCGTCTTACGGTTATTATGAACTTATGTGTCGTGCGCGGAAATGTTCTTGGTATATACGTAAACTGCCGTGGTTTACGGCGTACATTTTAGTGTGCGCCTTGGACGTGAGGTTCAATTTTACTGCTTTTTAGGAAAGATTTTCCGGTAAAGGGGCGAGAATTTCGTCGTTTCGCCGGTCGACGATCGACGCTTTACGCAATTGTCGAAACAGTCGTATATAACTCCAGCCGGCGTTTTGAATGAGGAGCCCTCTTTCCCAGGCAAGGAAAATATTCCCACCCGCGCGCAGTTTGAGCTTCTTTTAATTTAACTAAAATGCCGCGGCTTAATGCCATCCACTCCACGTAACGACGCCTAAAGAGCGCCTCGCTCAGTTTCCGCTCTTCCTCCTTCTATATCATTCATCCCCCGCGCGCTCTCCTTTTTCCGCCCCGAGCCTCGTGCTATACATGTATCGTATACAGGTCGACGGAGGCGGCAGATTGCGCGCGATATCCCCGGCGAAATCGCGGGGCCGTAAAACGATTATTGGGGGCAGGAATACACGGGCGCCTATAAATTTGAATAAAAAAACTTATCGGGCGCCGCGCGCGCGCGCACTTGGAATCGAAGCGCGTAAAAGAGAGAGAGAAGGCGGATATCGCGCGCTCCCGAGCTAATCAAGACTAGAGCCCAGCCGCCGCCGCCGTCGCCTCCGCCGCTGGTAGTAGTAAAGGGAGATCGGGGCTGCGTCAGCTGTGCCTCTTCATGGCCGGGGTAAAAAGTCTCTACGACGGGATGGCAAATGCCCTTAGGGCTCAGACGCGCCACGCTAAATAGCCCTCCGCTTGCTCCGCGCGGTAGTTTCTCGAGAATTCCGGACGAGAGCTGCTGCCGCCGCCGTCGTCGCTGATGCTACCGAGGCAAGAAAGATATCATTCGAGGGCAGAATGAGGAACTTGGCGATACACTTTTAAGTCGCTTCTTGTAAACAAGCTCTACCGAAGCGCTTTCTGATCGCTTCATGAATAGATAACTTGTTTGCTTTTGATGAAAAAAATTGTTGATCGGGGATGATGCTTTTGCCCCCCCGTCCCCCGACTTTTTTCAATCTTGCGAGCTCGAGAACTTTTTATGTCTTTGTAAAAAAGAAAAAGTAATCAGTTTAGAACGCAAAGTCGCGTTTACGGCTAAACCGGGGGGAGGAATCGAACGAGAGACTTGTTTCGCGTTGATTCTTGGCCGATATTCTTTTATTTGAATAGGTGTCGGGGCTTTCATCGCGACAGGATTTTTAAATCCGTGCGAGACCGGAATGGAAATCTGTCGCGCGGGTATTAAACAAAGAGGAATTATTAAGAGAATAAATTAAAAAACTTTGATCCAAATCCATTTTGCTTTTTCTTTTTTTTCTTTTTTATTGACGAGAACAAAAACTGGGATAGGAAAGCCCGAAACGAAAAGACGGAATGGGGTCGAGCAATCATCACAGCTGCACCGAGAAATCCGTTCAGCTTTTGAGGTTCCGAGGTATTCTATGAAGCATATTTTTCGAAATATTTCAAACCGAATTTTAAAATTTGAAACTTTTAAAGCAACGTTACGTTTTATCCGTTGAAAAGCACACTTCGTTCAAATAGATGGAAAAGTTATTGCTAACTCGTCGCAAATGAATGTATTCTTCAACAAGCATTACGAGTCGTAAGCTCGTAATATTCAACATAATATAAATTTTCTACTTTTAATAAATTTAACTTTTTTCAATTGCGAGGGAATGTGAAAAAAATACCAAGATTCCACTTTCAAACTGCTCTTTATAATTTTCTTTCTCTCTCTCCCTTTTAACTGCAGAAATGTAGCACGATAGAATATTGGTAAAAATATTTAAATGACACTAAATTCGAGAGCGGAGCACAGTGCTCCCTTTCTCTCTCTCTCTCTCTCTATTAAATTCAAAGTTTATTCTTCGAAAATTAGCAGAATTCCGCCAGAAGCCAATCTCCCCCGTGGCAAGTTCGGCAATCTAGATCGAAATAGCGAAAGTCCAAGCAAACAAGCGGCAAGAATGTCAAAAGGCCTCCTTTATACGAGCCCGTAATTTTAGGGGGGGGGGGGCCGCTCTCGGGTTTATATCTTCGATCGCCCGGCTACGTGGATTGTTCGATTCCATTCCGTCTTTTAATTCGAGATTTCCTATTCCGCGGCTCGCTCCCGGGGATCCACGTGGGAATCCCCGGCCGCGGGAGCGAGAGCGGCAGGATAGCGGGGAGCCTCGAGGGGCCGACGGCGGCGGCGGCGGCGTGCCGATGACGAGAGAGCGCGTAGCAGCAGCTCTCTCTCTCTCTCTCTCTCTCTCTCTCTCTGCCGATCGATGCAGACGAGTTTTAAAATTAACGAGAGGAGGCAACGGCAGCCTCATATTGCCGAGAGAGAGAGCGGGAAATTCCTGCTTACAGGGGGGGAGGGAGGCCCGAACTTTGGCCCGAACTTTCGCCAGCCGCGCGCGGCGTATATACGAGTGAGAGAAATGGAGCGTCGGCGGCGGGGGCTAGGCAAGTTTCGCCTCGATTCTGCTGGATTTAATAAAAGCTCTCTCTCTCTCTCTCTGCTCTTCCCCGCTGTTGCGATCCCGATGTGTCTCTCTCTCTCTCGCGCGCTTCGTCAAAACTAACTTTGGGCCTCGATCTCTCGCTTTTCTCTGCTCGCGAACGCCGCGCGCGCGACTACTGCGCGTCGTAAATATAGCGAGAGAGAGAGAGAGGGCCGCTTATCGGGCATCTGTATTTTCAATTTAACATGCGGGGGGGGGGGGGAGAGATAAGGCCGAGGCCGAAGCGCTCGCGGGGGCGCGGTGGAATCAATTATGTACTCGCCTTTTTTTTCCCCGTCCCTCCCGACAATATGTGGAACGACGAGAACAGGCGAGAGGGCTTAATTGTGGAAAATCGACGGGTGGAAATTGTTGATTTATGCGACGCGCCGCGCCGACGACACGATTCTCAAAAATTGAACCGGGCGCTGTGTAATTAAAATGTTTTCCAGTTTTTCGAAATGATTTATAGGCCGATACGGCTCTCTCTCTCTTTCCCGCCTCGTTTCGACAAAATTGAAGAATGTACATAATTATTTACACCTTCGGCCTCCTTCATTAATCTTATCAAGTAAAAAGGGCACGGCCGAGGCAGACGTCGGCCCGCTCGCGGTATGCATAAATACTCCTCTCCTCCGGAATTAAAAAAGCCGTCTGTTAAATATTCATTCGCTTGTATTGAATTAGTCGGAAAAAAGAGTCGGCATGCAAATCTCCGGCGCGCGCTAAGAGCTCATGGGCCACAATAATTTTTTTACCTATTTAGTCTCCGGGAGATTAAATTTAATCAAGCGGAGGCTCGAAAAAAAACAAAAAAATTCAACGCCCAAACTCGCGCTCCGAGTCTTAATTCAATTTTCAGCCACTCGCTCATCTCTCCCCGCGAGATCAAAACACACACGAGATTTTTTTCTAAACGGTCGCGGAGAGAGAGAGAGAGAGAGAGCTGCGACTCGTCAAAAAAAATCCCAAAAAACGCATTACAGGCGGCAGACTTTCGTAATGCATTATATACCTATATATATATATAATACGGATAATCACGAGAGCGCATTAAAATGTTTTACTGCGCCGGGCGTTGCGCGGAGCGTAAAAAGCTAAAAACTGTTTGCATAGCGCTCGGAGAGAGAGACAGAGACAGAGAGAGAGAGCCGGGCGATTTGGCCGGGCGCCCAGTATATAATGCACTTTGAAAATGTTCCCGCGCCGCGCTCCTCCTTCGAATTTTTATACCGGCGCGGCCAAAGTATATATATAAAGCCCCGGGACGGCCGCGCGCGCGCACGTCAACTAATAATTCCGAGGATGAAAAACGGCCCCGGCGTATTCGCGCGCGGCAGAAAAATCATAAATACGCATAAACATATACGCGCGATTGACGAGTCTCCTCTCTCCTCTCTCTCGCGGACGGGGAGGGGGGTTATATCGCGCGGGTGTATATATACGTTCGCGCGTGGCGGCTCTCGCAGCCACGCAGCAGCCACCCGAGCCAAATGGAGATTCGTTGTAGTAAAATAATTGATTTATTGCGTTGCTGAAGCGAACGCTCGCCCGCGTTTCGCCCCGAAAGCCCGAGAAATGACGCGCGGAGCGGAGAGTGCGCCGTCCGTCTGACAACGAAAAACAGAGAGCGCGGCGCCCGAGAGAGAGAGAGAAATGACGATTTATCCCCGCGGCCGATGGATAAAGGCTCTAATCATCGGGGCCGGACTTCATTGAAACGGAGAGGAGCGCTTGAGGATGTTTACGGCGCGCCTGTGAATTATTAGCGGCGCTGCCGAGCGCCCGTTGTTCCGTATTAGGCGTAAACCTGAATTTTCTTTCGTTGCTTGTTTGATTAGCGCGTCCGCGAGCGGATGGTAGGCGAAGCGTTTGCTCTGCCAGATTCCAATTTAAAAGAACGATTTCGCAGCCGAGAACGCGTCTTTTTTCCGTTTGCGCGGAGGCGATCGACGAGCGCTTCCTTTCTTTTTTTCAAGCGGCATTTACATTGAATAGACACTCGGCGTAGACGTCGATCGGAGAGAAAAAAAAAAAAGGAGTCCCGCTTCGCCGGAGAGCGCCATAAAAAATTGAGCGGACGATTACGGCACTAATATTGACAAAGGCTGGGCCCGGCCGATTTCTAAAGAATAAGAAAGGAGCGGGTAAGTAATCTCGTGAGGCGTTTTGGCTCCCGGCAGCGCTCTTATGGGAATGAGCGAAACGAGTCCGTGATGAGTTTTCTTCCCCCCTAACGGCCGGGCGAATGAAAGAGCCTGCGAACAATTTGGAAAGATAATGCGGGCGGCGATCAGCGCAGATTCATCGGGCTCCTTTTCTTTTCCCACTTCTCTCACTCTCTCACTCTCTTTCCCCGGGCGGGTCTCGATTATTTTGCGGGTATAAGGGTGCAGAATGTTAAAAGAACGTTATTGATGGAGCGCCCCGAGCCATTCGACGGGGGGAGAAAGAAAGCCCGACGTCGAAGGATTGCCAAACTCGAAGCGACGTTTGCGTTAGCTCTCTCTCTCTCACTCTCTCGCGTTAAATTTCTGCCGCAAAGAATATCTTATTGCATTGTGTTGCCTGGGCTTTTTCTTTAACGCGAGAGGAGAGGCCTCCCTCTCTCTCGCTCCTTCTCGAGACTCGACAGTTTTCATTTGCACTCGGAATTCATATTTCAAAGCCCCGCGAAATCCTGAGACTTGTCATATTTATGCCGCCATTGTGTCGAAGCGAAATTGAAACAAATTCGCGGGGGATTAACTTTTAGCCTCCACCCCTGGTAATGCGTGCATTAAATTAGAGGTCGACGCGCGGATTTCGTAACGACGTAATGAATCACCGACCGCGGCCGCGGCCGATTAATGAATGATGGAGTAATTGTTCGCTCGTGCGGCTTGCTCGTTGTTGCTTTTTTTTCATATATATATATATATACCAAAGTTATCCGTGCACGATGTATTCGCGATTAAATAAATAGCTGGGTATTACGTCGCGCGTCTTTAATTAGCGCGCGATAAGAGCTTTCGAATAAATTTGTATAGAAAAATTTAGAAAAAAAAGTAACGCGCGGCGTGTTCGCCGGCTGAAAATGGTTAAAGATAAAAGGCTCCTCTCCCCCTTTTAACAAGCAGCTGCGCGGCTAACGCGAAAGCCAGTCCGCGCGGCACTCGTTAGAACATAATTCAGGAATAAACATTTGCGCTGCCATTTTCGCTTTCGGTCGCCAAAAGTAACAAAAGCCAGAGCGAGAGAGAGCCGCGCGCTGATTGCCGTGTGTTTTCCCCGTGGCAGCGGCGGGAGAGCGTTATAGTCCCCCCCACAAAAGATAGCAGGTACTACTCGAAAACTCGAGAGGGCAGGTTATCCAGTTTTAATTAAGAAGAAACAGCGCGCGAGATAGACGGTTAAAGCTTTCCCATTCGGCGTGCGTTTGCGGCGCGGAAAATTTATCACGGCGTTAATTCTAGCCTCAAAGCCAGTTCCGCCCGGCGCGGATACGCGCAGTTTTTTTTTCTTTTTTTTTTTCGGTTATAAGAGAGCTTGTTTTACGCTCGCAAAAGTGTATCGCGCGCAGGTCGAGGCGTGCATAATCGAAAGTATACGTTTTTCTCGATCGCCGCGCGCGTTTCATTGGCTGCAAATTGGTCTCGACTTTTTTTTTTATTTTCGTTTCGATCGTTTAGGCAGGTTTGCGTTATATTCGTAATCATTTCCAGGCAACTGCGCGCGCCCGATGGCATTTGCTTCGCGGAATCCGCCGTTTGCCTCTGCGTTCGCGGAATAATATACTAAATCACGCGTCGTCCGCCTTTTTATTTCGCAATCGAACGCAATTATTTCTTTTTTATATAGAAAAAACGGTATATTCCATTTCTTTCGTTCGCGATCCTGAAAAAAACACACCCAGGGACGTTTTATCCGCGCAACTGTATTATACCGGTTAACTTAACGCGATTAAATTGCTCTTTTAGCACGAAAAATTAATTACCGCGACATTTGACAAAAGCCCGGGGCGAACTTTTCATTCTTTTAAAACGGCAAAACGTAATGCGAAATACAAGGCGCATTTTAACAGATTTCAATTTAAACGAAGCACGGTATCGACAGCTTTTATCCCGGCGGTAACGACAAAAAATCATGTAATACGAAGCTTAAAAAAAACATTCAATCGTCCGTAATGAAAAACTTTGCCGAGCGCGCGGGGGGGAGGTTTAATAAATTCAACGAGCCGCACTTAATCTCCCGGAAGCTCGCAGATCAGCCTCGAAAAAAAAAACAAAACAAAAAAAAATGAGCCCCGCAGCAGATGGGGAAAGGGGGGGGGGGAGGGGGGAGTGTTGTTATTCTCAATGAAAAAGCTCGTCAGTGGGAGAATCTGGGCGAAGGCGGCGTAAGCGATTGTTCGTCCTTAGAGTTAAATCTCGAGGGCGGAAAGAAAAGAGCGAGAGAGAGAGAGAGAGAGAGAGAGGCGAGTCGGGCACAGGTTCCCTGTGCAAGTTTTCCTTTGTGGCTCCGCGCGGCTCTCCGAGCCCTGGGCCATTATTACTATCTCGGAAGTAGCCGCGGAGCAAGAAGAAGACTTGACGCGGCGGAAGTTGGCCAGCCGGCATATACATATCGACTTTCTGCCTTCTCACCGTCCGCGGGGGTAGTAGATTTCTCGCTCGGCGCGCGAAAGACTCTCTCTCTCTCTCTCTCTCTCCCTCTTCCTTAACTCATGCCGCCCCACCCACGCGAACTTGGGCGCTTTCCCGGGGCGTTTCGCAGCACGCGACTTCTAAATCTCTCTCTCTCTCTCTCTCTCGGCGAGCGGTGTACGTCCGAGAGGTGGGGGCGGAGAGAGAAAGCAAGCGCGGTTCAACGGACGCCCCGTGTACACGTGCACATACACGTCCCGACGCTGCATACTTCGGACTAACAATCTCGTTATCGCGCAGCCTGTGCTGTGTGCTCCGCTCCCTCTTCCTCTCTCTCTCTCTCTCTCTCTCTCTCTTTCTCTCGTAGACCTTAGAAAGCCAGGCCGCGAATTCCATTTAAATGCACGCGCTTATACGTCTATTAAATGCGAGCCGCCCCGCAGTAACAGCCCTTCGACTGACTGCTTTATGGGGGAGGGGGGGGGGGGGGCTTTGCAGGTAGTCTACCTGATTCCCCGCCGATAGACTAATTCTATTTTTGCAGCCGGGGGCAATCGAATGAAGTCGAGTGGCTCTGTTCTACTTTGATGATTGGCAGCTGCCCTTTTCGCACCTGTCCGTGCTTTAAAACTAACCTTTTTACCGTTTAATTTATCGGGCCTTTTCGAGGGCTAAATTTGACGTTTGAAATTGATTCCTTTTAATCAAGTATCACTCTCCAGTGTGTAATTTCATGTAATTGATCAATTTCACGTGATATTTATCAACGACGTTACATCGGTCATCGCTATTAAAACGAATGTCTACGTCGGCGCTCGCAAAGCCCGTAATTACCCGACTTTGTTTTGCATAAAAGCTTCTTTTTCCTTTTATCCCCGTCGCCTTTCGAATCTCCAATTGAAACCGAAAACCCGCGAGACTTCCATTTTTTTTTTCTTCACAACCGAGCAAATGCAAATCGAAAGGGCCACTACTCCCCGGTCGAAAGTGCTGACCCAGATTCGCCCTCAACTCTGACCTTCCCGAAAAACACGTCCTTACCTCGGCGCCGCACCGAGGCGGGGGGTTAACCGCGTTTCCGTTCCCCGTCGAGCGTGTACATCCCCCGTCGACTTCTCTCGCGCATTTTCCGGCTCGGCTGCGTTGATTGGGGGCCTTTATTTCAGTCGTCGCGCGCGACGTGTGCAGCTTCATCGGGGAAATTTAAAAGGGAGCTGCGGCCGGGCTCTCTCTCGGGCGGTATATATACTTTTTCTGTCGACGGGGCGATAAAATTCGTCGGGGCGTTGACGCGCGCTGCTCCAAGCGGCGGCGGGAGGAAAGAGTCCCGCAGGATTCGCCCGCCCCGGAAATGATGCCGTACCTCCCGGCGGGATTCGATAAGCCTCTCGCGCTAAAAACTTATACCCGAGGATGGGAACTCCTTATAGGTGGAGCTCTGCTCTCCTGCATATTCCAGCAGCGGCGACGACGATTCCTTCTCCCGCACCGGTGCTCGATAATTAATATCGCCGGCGGCTGCCTGGTATGCTTTGCCGTTTTCGCTCGTAAGCTCGATAGGCTCCTCGAGTCGCGAGTGTAATATAGAGGAGATCCGCGCGAAACGGGCGACGTTGAATAAAAGCCGTTTTCGCATTGAGACTTTCATTTAACGGATGAAATAATTACGGTTGAGACGGTCGCGTAATGGAATCAGCGCCTATATATACGTCGAGATCAAAGGCTCTACATACAGTCGCGCGTGCTTACACCCTGAATTCCCCGCCTAAAGCGCAAGAGATTCCAAGTGAACACGGCGTGTCGATTGCACACTGCCAATTAATAACCTCCGCTCGAGAGTTTTAGATTCGCCGGAGCGGCATTTTATTAGGAGCCGCGCGCCTCTTGGCCTCCGCCTCGCTCGCTGATTGCTAATGCCTCTCCTAAATTAACGTCGTCGCCCCGCGGATTAGCAGCTGCGAGCTTAACGCCTCGGCAGAGCCGGACTAAGAAATGTGGGGCCTATAGGCTGAAATGTCGTGGGGGCCCACTTAAGGCGAGGGAAATTAAAAAATTTTTTTAAACTTTATTGATTAGTAATTATTGCTCATTAGAG
>JAWWEO010000001.1:10343251-10491789 GCA_035582975.1 Ormyrus labotus | reverse complement strand
CGCGAGTACACGCGCCCCCCCCCCCCCCCCGTCCCTCTCTCTCTTTCTCGGCCGGCGACTTCTTGTCGGGGAACTTGCCAACTTGGCGATATCCTCCCCCGCGAAATTACTTTTGCGTGCGCGGCCCCCGTGATTTCCAGCTGCAGCGGGAGGGCCTACTTCGGGTGATTAAATTCATTTCTCCGGGGTGGATGTGCGCACGGGCACAGGTGTCGGAGCGACTTAATTGTACCGGCCGAACGTTCCCCCCGACTCGTCAATAAAGGCGGAGAGAGGGAAGTTTCGGGAAGACTGCTTTTAGCGGACTCTTTTTCTTGCGCGCGACGGGGGGAGGGGGCGCGCAACTCTTCGAGACTTTAATTAGCTCGTTATAACAATCGAAGAAGCCGGCCGAACTTTGGCGTAAGAGTATTACTTCGTTTAATTCTCTTATTTTTCCCGAGATAAAATCGGTAAGCTCTTTAATTATTTTCGCTGACGGCGGCGGCAGCGGTCGTCGTAAAAAAATAAAAAAAAAAAAAAAAAAAACGAAGAAGCAGCGGCAGCGGCAAAAATCCATAACCGACTGGCTCCTGTCGCCATAAATGTAAAATTTAAAGAAACAGGCGATTTCCGCACGAATAATATCGAGGCTGTTATACGGCGCTCGAAGCTCCATTCCCGTTCGGGCTCCTCACTCGTCCGTGGAAATGCACGCAAGGCATGCAGAATTTTATTTCTGCTCCGTGACCCCAGCCTTCTTCCTCCCTCCCCCCCTCCCGCTCTCTCTCTCTCTCTCTCCCGCACGGAGAGTTTCTTTCCCTCGAGCGTCTCTCTCGCTTGCACCTTTAGCCTCTTTACACTTGTAAGCACCTCGGCGGCTCGGAGGTAAGGTAAGGTTAAGGCTCGCCTCGCTGAGCTTGATGTATGAGCAGGCTCGCGAGGGAAAGACGAGCCCTCGCTTCCTCTTCGAGAGAGAGAGAGAGAAGACCTCCTCCTCGCGTTCGCGCACACACGCTCGTAATCGGTATCGCGTCGCTATTTTCCGAGAGCAGCCAGCCGCGGCTGGCAATTAGTATGCGCCAGCCGACTCTTTTTTTTTTTGCTCCCCGTTCCACATTCGAGGAAGAGCGACCAACTACCTGCTCGCGGATCGAGAGACTGGTTTTTGTATACGCGAAATCTTGCACGGCTGGGCTTTTTATAATATCGAAGCCGGCGTTCGTCGGTTTGCGTAACTAGATTTTAAAAATAACGTTTTATTACGTCGATCTGCGCCGGGTTATACTTTGTATCGTTGTTATATGTAGTCGGGAAATGTAATAAAAAATGAAATACAGCCGCGGCTGTTACACGAATTTGCAAACAGTACATCCGCGAGCCGAATGAAATTGTTTGCGCGGTTTACAATTTAAATAATGTTACATAGTAAAGCCGACGATCATTGGATTTGCATTCGTGTTTGCCTATTATGTATACGTTCGCTGCTCTCATCGCTGATATTGCAAATGAAAGATATATATTGCCTCGCGGATCGACTCGACTATTATTATTATATTCCAAAGAGCGTTATTAGCCCGAGGCCATTGAAACGGAGCTTTTCTTCCACTTTTAATAAGCCGCCGGTCGATTAAATCGTCGGCGAAGGAAATGATTCGCCGATTCGTCCGAGCAACATAATCATTCAGACTCGCGGGGGCAAGTTTTTGCGGGCGGCAGCTGCACAAGTGGACGACGACGACGACGACGACGGAGGGCCGCGCGATTAATCTCCTTCATGCGCGACACCAAAGGCAAGTACAAGGAGGAAAAATCGCTGACGACGCTGACGTAGCAAAGTGGCCTTAAACGAGCCGCGGACCGATTCCTCCCATTACCCTACGCCAACCTCTACCTCTCGGCAAAGAAATTGCCCCGATAAATTTGCTACGTCCCCCCCCCCCTCCCGGCTTTTTTGCGAAGCCGCTCTCCGTATAACTTCGATCTTACATATTTTCCCGCCAGACTGCCGCTGCTGCTCCTAGGCGTGACTCGAGTCAACAATGCGCCGGGCGAGAAAAATTAATCGCCGCTCGATCCCGCGTGCCGTACAAAACGCTAATTTTACGCCCGACGAGTGGTGCCCGCCGATTTTTTCTGGGGGAAATTAAGCTTATAAATTGGAAAATTTAATTATGACGAAGAGCCGCGGAACGAGGCCGCGGCGGCGGTAGTTACGCGGAAAAATTGCGGGATTTTAAAAATTTTTTCAGTGGCTCTCCTCCGAAACGAGCCGGGAAAATTACAAAAGTAAAGTATACACACTGCGCACCCGAGTGTGTATATAAAAAAACTTTTCTCCCCGAATGCGGAAAGTATACGAGAGAGAAGACGTTTATTCGAAACTTTGTCAATTTTTCGGCGAAAAGTGGTCGTTTAATTATATGCATTCGCGCTCCGGGAATTTTACATCTTGGCGAAATACGTTTTCTAAAGCCGTGCACCGACGTCATCGAACGGCTGCAATCAATCGGGGTTTAATTAAACATTCCGAAAAAAGCAATTGCAAACGAAATCCTCGACCCGCTCTCGCGAAAAGCTTCAACTTTATAATCCCCGTAATCAACATAAATTATCCGGATACTCCATAAATCCCCCGAGGTGGCGGCGCTGGCGCGCAAAAAAGCTCCGGGGCAAAGGCAAAGTAACTCTCTCTCTCTCTCTCCCGTCGGGGGGTAGAGATCTAATCTGCTCCAATAATCGGGCGGCGGACTAATTTGTGAATTCGGCCGGGTCCGAAATTTACGGCTGGGGCATATTGCGGGCCGGGCCGTATAGCGTGAGCGCTTGCACTGTGTCGTGCGTCAAGTGCATACTTCAAGTCGCATGCCGGAGAGAGCGCAGCGCCGCCACGCCCTCCACCTCCTCCTCCTCCTCCTTGGCTCGTAGCTCACACGCCAGTCGACCTCTCTCTCTCTCTCTCTCTCTCTCTCGTACGTGAGCGTTTCTGCATGCCCAGACAGACAAGCTCGCCTACGCCTATCGCCCCGCCGGAACGAGCGAGTTCCTTTCTTTCGCCGCGCGAAAGGAAGCCGGCCCCCGCTGGCTTCTCTTTTTTTCTTTTTTTTTTTTTTTGTTCTCCACCCGATATGCCGAGTGCGAGAGCCGGAATGTGTCGTTTTGGACGGAGAGCCTCGTGTGTATCTCACGACTGCCGGGCTGGATTCTTACCTGAAACAGAGAAAAGAAGGCGCCGAGTTATTTTTCCGCAGCTTTTTGACGCGCCGGCGAAATGCGAGGGTGGAATATTTGCGCGTAGCGTCGGGAATAATATATATAGTTCACTTAAACTCGCGTTCGCTTTTAATAAAGTTCCAACAATTGGTGTATGAAGTTTTAATTAAATTTAGATGAATATATACGGTTCGCGTATGAAATATTCATATTGTATCGTGGCACAACGCAATGATATCCTTGACTGTCAAATATCACTAATTGCAACGTGATAATGCATCTTTATTAACAATCGCGCGCGCAATTAGTTGCAATAGAACAACGCGATAATGAAGGCAAACAAATATATCGAGCGGCGCGGTGTATTACCAATGTGCACGCAATCTGTTTATCATGAATTAACGGGAAATCATTTTAATTGATTCGAACAATAAATAACGAGCTTTCTCGGGGAGAAATTAATTAAAAAGCTAAGCGCGAGAGAGAGAGAGAGTACATCGCCGGGGCAGGAAAATTGCATTTCGATTGGAGCAGCAGTCGATCAGCGATTCAGACACTTCTCTCCTCTCTCCCTCGCAGTTTTAACGCTCGACGCACATACGGCGCCCGACTAGTTTTGCGTACGCGCCAAAAGGTCCTCTCCGACCTTTTTATAGAAAAAAAAAAAAAAAAAATTACAAAAAAAAAAGAGACGAAAAAAAAAAGGACCGATCGCCTATATCGATAAAACGTCAAACGCAGAGAGAGAGAGGCGGCTTTTATTACTGCGCGACGAAAACTGCATCGCGTTCATGTAAATTCATACAGAGTCCCCCGCCCCGGAATTCGACGCGTCATTGCGGCTCGATCGACGTCTTTGCGCGACATCACGAGCTCGGCGGACCGCGAAAGTCGCCCCGCGGTGAATATCGATACGGCGCGTGGCGACGCCAGAGGCTCTCTCCTGCATCTTCGCCTCGCGAGTAAACGGCTCGCGACGCCCGGAGAAACTTTCTTTCTCTCGCCGGCGAGGTGGTGGTTTTTTATGAAAAGCGAGTGTTTCTTCTTCTTTTTTTTTTTCTAGCGATTTATATTTTACGAGCTTTCGTTTCGGCGAGTAACGTTTCGCTCTTTTTTTGTGGATTTTTAAGCTCGCCGCGCGGATTTCGATGGCGCGCTTATTTTCATCGGCGAGAATAACGACAACGCGATCGAAACGAAAAAAATCCTTAGAAAGTTCGCCGGCGGCCGTTTTCTTTTTTTTTTTGACGCGCCGCCTCAACGAAGTTATCGGGCTTCCAATTACGGCCGGATATTTCCGAGAACAGTAAATTTAATGTATATCCCAATAGACGCGCGCGCGCGCGCGGATATTAACTACGGCTTCACGCGTGACGGCCGCGCAAATCGAGATGGAACTTTCTGCAATTACGATTTTGTCTCCATAAATTAGCAATTAACTTGTTGATTACCGCGGGGGGCTGAAATCGTATTTGTGCAGCGTACGACGATATCGTCGCCGCGCGCGTTCATAAGCAAACCGGGCGTTATGCGTTGTACATAGTTTCGGCGGCTCTCGAGCGGACCTCTACCTTTAAACTCGCGTGGGGGACTATAGTCGTTGGTGCAAGAGAGAGCTTCGACTTCGGGAGGACGATCGCACGTAATCGTTAATAAATTATCGGCCTCGCATTCAATTAGCAGGCGTTCGTCATTCGGGCGCGACGGCCGGGGATATATATTCCGACGATGGTCCTTGAATCATACGGGGAAAAGTTAAATTACTCGCTCGTTACGTTGATTAATGAGCCTTAATTCGCCATGATTTAAAATGTCTCTCTCTCTCTCTCGTCTCATTTATTCTCGCGGCGTTCGATGCGCGTCGTTCGTCGGTCGGTCGGGCCTTCGCGCACTCGATCAAAGTCCGTTACGTCGTTTAATATCATTATTATATTCTCCGACGCGCGTTTATTGTACACCCGTGTGATTTATTCGGCTAAATATTTTACGATTCTTTCGCGCGCGCGCTCGCTTATATTTATCGCGCATCAAACGCGCGGACGTTAAATTAGAATCGTGTAAATTCAGGCAAGGAAATGCAAATAAAGGCAGTGTCGTTTTATCGCCGCGGAATAACTTCATCGAACTTAATTAACGCCTGTTTTTTTTTTTTTTTTAGCTTCTACAGCCTCTCGGTTCTCGCAGGATTTTCCATTAAGAAAGCGGCTTTTAATTCTCGAAGAACCGCGCGCCTACGTTGTCTTATTTGAACGGTGTCACGTATAGCTCTCGGACTCGCTCGGAAATACAAAACTGTAATTAACAAAAGTGGAAAAGAAAAGATAAATTACCGGCGCGCGAGCTTTCCTCCCTTCTTCTCTTCCTTTTTTTAAGAGGAGACAGCGGTGCGGCTCGCTTCCTCGAGTGTGAAAACGAGTATATATATACACACAGAGGCGCGGGGGTAGCTGCTCCGCCGCGGTCGGAGCCTTTAAACTGCCTCGGAGCCGACATTCGCCGAGTCATAACCCCCCCCTGCAACCCGTTCGGCTTCCGCTCTCGCTCGCGGAACGTTAGATTGCGATTACAAAGAGAGCCGCCGCCGTCGCCGCGTTGTGCCACAGCGCGCCTATTGGCGCGCGTACCAAACTTTATACGCCGCGCGCGGCGCTGCCGTATTGCCTTGATATTATTTAGGACATCGGAATAAAAGCCACACCGGGGAATACAATCAGACGTTACGGCCACTTCATTTCCCGCGGACCGAAACGGCCTTGTAAAATAAAGAACGGCTTTACGTTAACGCACTCGGGCTGCGGGGGGAGGGGGAGGGGGTTTAGAACGCCGCCGCCGCGCCGTTTAAAATGTAAAGCGACGAGTCTACCTTTACACGGCGAAGTTACAGCTAATTTTGCCGAGTTTACAGACGATCAAAACTCGCGCGGAATAATAATTAATCGAGGGAGAGAGAGACGGAGTGAAGAGAGAGTTTTCCGGAGGCGAAGGAACGAGATTCTTTTTTTTTTTTTTTGTTGGGTGCAGCCGATATCGATGCCCGATATCTTGATGTATATACATATATCTTGGGAGAGAAATTAAATGGAAACAATCGAGTACCCTTCTCGATTATATGGACCTTAAATTGACTGACGCGGCTTCGGAACGGTTTTTATTTAGCCGCGAATCCGGCCGCTGAATTTTCGACTTATAATACATAGAGAGGGGAAAACTCTTTTATCGGAAAACGATCGTTCGGATCAAAGTCGAGTGTCATATATTACGATTGTTACCGACGTTCCTCGGCTTCGGCTTGGCGAACGGTGATGGTATCGGTTTATTTTCAGTTGAATGTACCCGATGTGTTTAGCTACTTGACAAGCGACTGCAGGGCCGTTGCGAGACGTGAGAACGCAAGTGAAAACAAATGAACAGTTGTCGTTAAAACGCTGCGCGCGCGTTTTAAAAGGCATTTTGCCGTATTATCTGATGAAGTAATTGCAGCCTGGCAGAAGTAAAAAGTAATCCTAGATTAGATACGCAGGCACGCTTGGTTTGAAAAATTTTAGTAGACTGAACCGTTTAGATTCTTAAAAATATGCTTGAGAATAAGTATACTATTAGTCTCTTTAGAGCAATCTGGTAATTAATTTATTACATTCACGATCGAAAGGAAAGGTCAAAGCAACGAAAAAATATAACGCTTTCGGCGCAGCAAAAGAGTCCAACGAGTTAACATGATTATCGGCAATTTCGGGTTAATTAATTCCCGCCGACTAATCTAATTGAAAATGCAGGCCAGGTTAGCTCTCGCCGCATCATTAGCAGGTCATTTGCCCGATATGGCCGGTGATCCAACCCGACTGGAGAGGGCGACGCTGAGAAATGGATCGGGCTTTATGCTCCCGTTCTCTCTCTCTCTCTCTCTCTCCACTACTAGCCGTAGGATATAATTTGCGCTTGCAGATACGGAGGGGTGGCGGTCGTCGTCGTTCGGCGGTCTCCTCCGTAAATGCCGATATAGTTACAGGCCGACGGCGGAAGTTTCGCCTCGGCGCTGTCATTTCCAAGAAAGGCCCAAGACGCCGAGTGCCTTTTCGCACACGCGTTGCTGCGTCAGCCTCCTCTCGTCTCTCAATTATCGTCCGACCTGCCTCCGGACCACTTAACCGCGCGTATTAAGGTTAATTCTAATTAATCATAGTCCCCCGGGCCGGGCTAATATGCGCGATTGAGGCTATTTTTGTCGATTTTCGCGCGCGGCTCCTCAACGAGGCAGGAAGCGAGCGCGCCGCTGTAGTACAAACACTCGAGAGGAAAGAAAGCCAGCTGCGGTCGTAACCAGAGAAACAAGGAAGAGGAGAACGACGCGGGGGAATCGCGCATAATGCCGCCGCAGCGCGAGAGAGGCGCGAGGAAAAGAAAAGAGCGCGACCGTTACGCGCGTAAAACTCATTGAGCGAAAGAGAGTGTGTCTGCGAGAGCGCGTGTGTCGCCCCCCGGCGTATAAATACTCGATACGCCCACGCCAGAGGCCCATTCACGAGCGACCGGTCTCTCTTTCTCTCTGTCTCTCGAGCTCCCTCGAGCCGCGACTGGTCAATGAAGCGAGCGCGCGCCTAATTTGGCCAAAGGCTCCGGGAAGGAAGCCGGGAGCTTTCACCGGGGCGAGCCTTTTCTTCGGGCTTTTCAGCGAGTTGGCTCTATTTATCATATTGCTAAACGCTCCCGGCCCGTAAGCTATGCGGATACGTAATTGCGTTACAGGCGACGGGGTCCCCCCTCCCCCCTTTTTCGAAATTCAATGCCGATTTAGCTCTCCGACTTCTGTTTACTCTAAGATTCGTGCTCCCACGCAGATCGTTACGTCTCGCCTGTACGTACTTTCTGAGAAATTTGTGAAATTGCTCGTTATTAGAGTAGTGCGCTTATTGAATGCATTGCTGAAATTCCACGAAGAATGAAATATACTTTACTTTAAGAAGCCCAATTATTTTTTCTCGTACTGTATACGGCTAAACAAAATCGGATCATTGCTATTATAAGCGGAAGTCAAAGGGAAAAAGGCTGGCATTCGCGCGCCGTTCTTCCCAGAAATTAACGTGGAATCAGAAGAGTTTATTAAACGGCGCCGAATAATAAAAATAACTGCAGCGCGGCGTACGTCCCTATTTTTCGCTCGGCGCGTATTTCAGGACTGGGAGTTCGATGGCTCGCGCCATTGGGCGTGTATAGGAAACGGGTTTTCATTGAGCGCAGCGGCGAGAGAGGGAGAGAGCGAGGCTGTGATTTGCATATCCGCTGTCAGCAAGGCAGGCGCGACTTTGCGCGATAAAGCCCCCGAGGGGGCGCAGTATATTTCGAGCGCGGCGCGCGCACAATATAAACGCGAGAAAGGGCCCGTCGAAAAAAAAAAGCGCGCTCTCGCACTGCACCGACCCGCGCCGCTCTTCCGGGTGTGTTGCGCGCTCTCTCGACGAGCATCTTTACGTCCCATCTGGACAATTAAATTACACGCGCGCCTCTGTAAATCAGCGGGAATTTTCGCGGCGAGCTTCTTGGAGAGAAAGAGAGAGAGAGAGAAGCTTTTCAGGCCGAAGAGAGAAAGAGAGAAAGAGAGGCGGTACGTAGTGAAATTATCGGGACCGTCTAGCTGTTAAATTTTAACGATATTAGCCGCTGCCGCTATGCGATACGCAGCGGCCCGTGCAAAGTTAATGCGCCGCTCATTGTTTGCTGTAAGTAGGTTTATTAGGGATTGATATGATTCTCTGCCCAGGAATCTGCGCGCTTCCACGGCCTTTTTCCTCGTTATTCGACGCCTTTATGGAGAACTCGTTTCGGCGCTCTATTATTCCCGCGATTTTTGGCCGGGAGAATTTTAATTCGATTTCGTTTATTTATTAGCTGATTTAACGATTCGACGTCAAACTAGGCCGTACGCGCGTATAACGATAATTTAAGTGCGAGAATTATATCGGAGCCGCTTTCTAGCCCATTTTTCTGAATAAAACGGAGAGAAAAAAATGACAAATGGAGTTTTAATTAAATGTGTATTCGGGCGATTAAATTGAGAGGAGACTCGGTTATCTATCTCCTTGTTATTACAGTCGGCGGTAATTTAATCTACTAAATGATACTAAATGGTCCGCCGCTGTGTTTTGTCAGAAAACAATTTTTCCTCGAAACGGCAGAGCCAATTGCCTCCCGGCTCCCTGTTGATCTTTTCCATTTATTGAAACTATAGACGGACACCTATGGCGAGACCGCCGCCGACGGAGTAACGTAACCCTCTCTCCTCCGTCTCGCCGCAGCCCGCGTAATGTTATCCTTTCTCTCTATCTCTCTCTCGAAATTTCGTTAAAATTAGCAGCGATAAAAGCTTCCGAGGAAAAGTGGAGCGGGACGTTAAACGAGACATACGCCGCAATCAATTCGGATCTGGCCAATCGGCATCTATCTCATAATTGGCAATTATTGTGATTAGTAGTATCTAGTGAAATGAGTTTCTAGCCGTATGTACTCTCTCTCTCTCTCTCTCTCTGCCGGTAGGTTATTACGCCGGCAGACCGAGAGAGCGGCCAGAAGCATTTGTTCTAATTGGCCGGGATTGTGGTACGGCGATTAAACCGCCGGCGATGAAACGCGCCCAGTCCCGGTACTCCCTCACGGCCCGTTATATATATATATAACGCGCTTTATACACCCGCCGAAGGATATAGAGAGACGGAGACTCTCAAAGACGCAGCTCCTCCCCTCGTTTTTTTTTTTCTGTTTTTCGGGCGCGAACGGCGGCCCGGGACACGTCGACGTTCGCGTCAATAAACGACGCGTCGGCGGCCCCCCCGTCGGTAATTAGATGAAGTTTCGGCCATTTGTTAGTGCCGAGAGCGCGCGCAATTATTCCTAGGGGCTCCGGCTCGCGTGGCATGCTAATCGCCATTATGTAAATACGCTCGAATGCATAATGACCTTTCGGATATGGCGAGAGAGGCTTCCCTATATCTCGGCACTCGCGGAAAAGCTTCCCGAGCGCTACGAGAGAGAGCCCAGGCCACCCGGGCGGGGAGAGATCGAACGGGGGGGAGGGGAGAGAGAGGCTGTTTCCCGGAAAAGTTTATTAAACAGAAGGCCACAAGCTCGTGAATACTGTTGTGATTAAAAAGCTCGCGGCTCAGGAAGCCCCGGATGGTGGCGCGCGGGGGGGGGGGGATTCCCTTTTGCGCTCATCGTTGGGTGTAATTGGTACGGCTCGTCTGCGAATTCTTGTAGAGATTCGGTTCTGGGAACTGGGGTACTTTTAGTTAATAAGAATTTCTTTGGCGAATCGTAATTGGATAAAAGCCGAACAGATTGCCAAGATTTCAGAGAAGAAGTTGGGACGGACAAAGTGAAAAGTTTCGTACACTTTGTGAGAAGTCCAATGAAATTGTATCGATATTAAAAGGAATTACGTACGAAGTGTAAGACAATGGTTTCTTCCCGAGTCGGGCATGAAATAGTCCTCATTTCACGCTAGAAAAAAAGTCTCAGCGGGGAATAAACACTTTATTATATACTTCACCCTCGCTAGAAATAGCTCATTTTCTCCCCTTGTTGCACAATGTATTACACCAATAGAACGAAATCGTCGCTAATTCAAAAAAAAAAGAAAAAAAATTCTCCTCGAAAAAGGGACCTTTCTGCATTTTTAATTGTTACCACTTCCCCACTTAATAATGCTTCATCCCCGCCTGAAAAGCATTCCTGGTTTCTTTTAGCGGCCGTCCAATCGAAATTCTCAAAGCGCTCCTCGTCAAAGTTATTCCAAAAATTTCTGAAAACTTTTCAGCGGAGTTTGAAGAGCTTCTCCCCTCCCCTCGAAGCGAATTGCCCGTGCCAACCTACGAGCACAAAAAAAAGAGACCGCTCCGGCTTTAAAGCACTTTCGGAATCAGGACCGTTTGAGCTCATCAGGCTAATTGATCAGTGGGATTCGAGGCTGCTCGTATCGGCGGAGAGAAAAATAAACCAGGAAAGCCCGACGACGACGACGACCGGTCGCCCTTTTTTTTTCAGCGACGGGCGGGCGCAAAAGCAATGCGCGCGCCGCGGATTATCCGCATTACGAGGAGGCTCACCGGTCGTGGCGTGTCGGGTCAAAGGTGTCAATTAAAACGAAGTGCCGGGCTAATGAACAAAAGCTCCGCTCGTAATCCGATGTGCGGGCTGTTACTTTATTACAGCCGGTCCGCGCGTCCGAGTACTTTCTTTAACCGGGGGGATAATTATTAGCCGCTCCCGGGAGGAGGAGGAAAAAAAAAGTGGCCAATTGCCCCGCGCGGTTCCTCTCTTTTCGATACAAATAAAATTAAAGGTAAAGCCCCTCTCTCTCCCTCGTCAAGCGCCGTGGAGGATAATGCGCGACGAAAAATTCGACGGGTAATTGACTAATTGGGGCTCGTGCATGCGCGGCTCGTTATTTGCTATTAAATTGGATGATTACGGTTAGATTAGAGTTGGCGAGTTGTATTTATGGGACTTGATGTATGCAGGCTTTTTTTATCGGAAAATATTGAATTTCGTTCGACAAAAAGGAAAGAGCTGCTCCGAGGAAACGCAATAAAAACTGCGAGGTTATTTTAATTTTTAATTTAAAAAGATTTTATTCGAAAGTGCATTGAAAAATGAAAGATATAAATCGGAAGATCATTAATTATTGTGAAAGCTTTTCAGACTGCAGAGATGAGCTTTTTTGAATTCGAAAAATGTCTAATTGCACTCCTTTTCACTCCTTTTCACCGAAGAATTTTTGCTACTTTTCCCTTTTCCAAAAACGAAAAAATCGGTATTAAAAAAATGGGGGTCGTGAGAACCAGATAAAAGTTTATTAATTTAAAAATTTATCGAACAATCTCGGTATTTTCGATCGCAGATAAATTTTCGGCCTAGTTTTATCACGGCGGAAACGCGCGTCAAACCGCCAATATACGCGCTTTAAACTTGGCCGTAAATCACAATTAGTATATATAACACCCGCGGAGAAACAAGAGTTTTCCATATGGAAAATTGCCTTACCGTCCGGGGGGGGCTGAAATTTTCCCGCGGCGTCCGACTCTTTTATCGAAATGGGATAATAATTACGGGAAAATGACGAGGACGGGCGGGGCGTCAAGGATTACCTGGCGGGGGGCGGCTTCAATTCCATTATGATAGAGATTATTAAGGGATCTCTCTCTCTGCAAGTGCGTTCCCTCGTGCGGAGAAGAAAAAGAGAGAGCGGAGGAGAGTAATGAAGGAGAGGCAGAGAGAGAGAGAGAGAGAGAGGTTGGCCGCGCGTGGCTGCAGGTTGACCGGGACTCGAAAAATTCTGAATTATTCATGCTCCCCTGATTATCATGATCCACGCGAACGTACCGTCGCTTTATCCAGTGGCCGGCCGGGCCGCGGCGGCTGTCTGGCTTCCTCCTCCCTCGTATATAATATCAATATGGCTTCCGTATGCCGTTCTTGACCCTCCCTCCGCCTTATAATATTTTTCCTTTTCTGCTTAATTTTACCTCGAAAATGCGCTCGTTGCCTAGGAAAGCTAGTGCCGTATTATGCAGCCGCGGAGGGAGAGCATTCGGCTCTGCATATATTTAGCTTGCTTTTTTGCGCGCGCTACGCTTTTTTATTAAAAGCGGGGGATGGCGAAGGGCCGGGGCGAATCGTTGTTTTTTAACAAAAAAAATACGGGCCGGCAGGTGAAAACAGTTAGCGAAAGACCGACGCACGACGCGGAATTCTCCCCGACGCGCGGACTTTAGTTTGCTGCAACAAGCGAAAATTTGAAATTCAGAAAAAGCAATAACAGTGCTATGCACTCACCGGTTAAGCGCTTGTTCCTTGCACGCCTCGGCTCTCCCACCCCCCGTTAGTGATTGCCAATTTCGCGATACTTTTTCTGCCCCGAAAATTTAAATGTCGAACGCCAGCAGCTCCCCGCGCGCGCGCCTGCATAAATTTCAAATTACACGGCGGGGGACTTTCCCTTTTTTTTTTTAGCCCTCTTTAATGCAAACAAGAGTTACGCGTCCACGGGATATTCCTGTCGCGCGAAAGCCGTTGCTTCGGTAAAGCGATGAGCTTACATATTTAGATGTTTTAAAGATTTAGTTCGCCTGAATTTTTTGTGCAAATTCGAACTGGCCATTTCTGCGAGTGAATCTTAATTTAAAGCGAAGAGACTTACCTCTCGATACTAGAATATTCGGTACTTCATTTTCGGATTCGGAGCGGAAACGTTCTTAAAATTAACTGAATTCGACTTAAATTCATTTACTGTTCGTCGACGATAAATCAATTGAAGCGCGCCGCGTCCGCTTTTAAAATCCTCTCCTTTTTTTTTGCAGCTCCACGAGCAACTAAATGAGGGAACTCGCCTCGAAATATGTCCCCGTAAATAAATACGAGCGAATCGTTTCTCGATAATCAAAGGCAAAAAAAGCGGAACATATCGCGCGCGGATTTAATCTCCAAAAGTCAATTCCGCAATCTTGATGCATTCGCGTATATACGCGGAGGGAGAGGAAGGGTTTTTTTTCTTTTTTTTTTTTTTCCAGTCACTTATAAAGCCATTTAGCGCGCGCGCGCGGGCAAAAAGCCCCGAGAGCGATTTCCATGGGGGTAAAAAGGGCGCGCGCCGTATTAAAAAGCGATTTGAGGGGATGCTGCGCGCTCTGGCCTCGTCAGAAAGTTATTGGATCGCCGCCGCCGCCGCGCGGGGCACTAAAAAGCCGCGGCTCGCGAAAACCCGGCCACTCGAACGGGGATTTATCCGCGCCCCCCCCTCCCCAACCCGGAGAAAGAACGCCCTCGCGCCTCTCTGGACGCCGCGAAATTCGCGCGGAGTGAAAAACTTTTTTACCCCAACGGCGATGCTTAATGAAATTCTCTCGCTGATGAAGGCTCGTATCGTAGCTTTATACAGCGCGGTATCCGATCCAGTGTTTTCCGGGGCTTTGGCTATCAGTTTTAGTATGGGGAATTTTAAAAAGCTCCCTGTTAGACCACCTCGCTGGATATCATACTTTCGGATGCGGGACGCGTGAAACTTTAGACGCGGTATTCATTACGCATATACCCGGTAATGTTAACGAAGCTCGGCGTTGAAATTAGTGTCACAAAGCGTTGACAAACTCGTGAAAATCCCCGGCGCGAATGAATCAAGCGGGAACAAAGTGTGCGATAGGAGGAGGTATAAAAAGAGAAGCGTCCCGCAGACGCGAGTACAATAAAATAATTCAAGCCCCGAGATAAAAATCTTGCCGCGCGACGCTTTTTCACTTGAGCACGGGGAGAGAGAGAGAGAGAGAGAGAGAGGGAGCCACGCGCGAGGGGTCGGTGCTGTCTTTCTTTTGTTTCGGCTCTTTCTTTTTTTCGAGTCACGTATCCGCCGTGGCAATACTTGACACGTAGCGCCGTATATCCCATTTATCCGCCCTCGTACGCTGTCGTCCCGATGCAGCTTACGCGCATGACGTTGCGAGCAATGTCGCTGTCTTACCTTCGGCCGCCGCGGGGGAATCGGGCGAAAATCGAGAGAATGGAGGAATCCGCCAGAGAACGCGAGAGAGAGAGAGAGAACGCTTTCGGAAAAAAGCCATTCCGATTCCCCGGCGAAAACAAACGGTCTCTCTCGCTTTCCCGGCAAGATTTTATACAACGGCGCGAATTGTGCTCGGAATTAAAGTGGACTACTTAGAGAGGAGCCGGGATACGAGGGGGGAGGACGGCGCTCGCTACAATTAGTGTCGAAGAGTTTTAAAATAAATTCGAACGAGCACCGAAGCTGCCAGAGAGAGAGAGAGAGAGCTCTCGCCTGCAAACATAATTATCCTTCGGCGTCTGGCGAATGTCAGCGGTCGATTATCGATCGAGATGAGGAGGCAAATGTTTAGAGTCCGCGCTCGTTCCTTTTCTAGGGGAGGTGTCTTCGCCCGTACGGGGCGCGCTGCTACTTTTCTCGCCGCTGAGAAATCCGATATTGCGGCGGCTCGGTCGCGGGTAATGAAAGCCCCGCGATAAATCAGCGGCGCTCTGATTACGGGCAACATTTCAAAAAACGCGCCGTCGAAAGTATTTGATCTATGGGGGCCTTTCGGTTTCGGATGAACACCCGCACAAATTTCCGAAAGACGACGGAGAGCCAGAGAGTGAGAGAGAGAGAGAGAGAAGCCCCAGAGCCGAACAGATATTTCAGCCGAGGGGGCAAGAAGCTCCGGCAAAATTACAAGGGTAGTTCGCTCTCTCTTTCTCTCTCTCTCTCGCTCTTGCTCGGCTTTCGCCGAGAGCAGAAGAAAAGGATAGGTCGGAAAGCAGCCAATAAAGACATCGAACCGATCTTTTTTCTCCCGGAGCTCCACCTGCAATTCCTTTTATTACGATTGTTACCGTCGATTTCGCTCTTTCGAGCGCCGGGCCATTTCGCCTCTCCGCCGTTACGGCCCTTTACAAATTTCTTTCCCCCGGCCGCCGCGGCGGAAAAAGCCAAAGTTAAGAAGCGTAAAGTTGCTTACTCCCCCGGCCATAAATGGGAAAAAGACGAGTTGTCGATCTGTCGCTTCTTCCACGACGAAAAATACGTGTGCAGTGTCCCTCTGGCGGCCGAGCTCAACTTGCGGTATATACCCGCTACATCTGGAGCAAAGAGAGAGAGAGGAGGAGGCCAGGGAACAATTCGTTTCACTGTCTCCCGCCGTGATAAATCGCGATGGCCGGCAATGGGTTCCCTACCTTCCACATATCTCGCGCGAGAGCCACTCGGCACGTTTCTCGATCAAGCAAGATTTCGAGCCGCAGCCGCAGCCGCTGCAGTTGCCCGCGCCGACACGGCCCTGGGAGGGCGAAAAATTACGGAACGAGCCAAAGAGAGAGAGAGAAAAAGAGCCCCGGCCGGACAGAGAAAGATGAGAGATACGGGGAGGAGCTCCCAGCCGGACAAGTGAAATCGAAATCCGACGCCGCGGCCACTGTACGACACACTTAATCACTTCAATTTTCGCGACCGTCCCCCTTTTTGCCCCCCTCCGGCAATCTCGGCACGGACGCGAGAGGCCGATCCTCCTCCATCACTTAAGCCCCGTGGACGCGCGCTTATGTGCCCGCGCGCGCGCGGCTATTTCCAGACGGAGATTCTGGACACGGCCTTTACGGAAAATGAATTTAGAATCGGAGAAACTGCGGACGTGCGCGTTATGTGGCGCCGTCGCCCTTTAAAATGCGCGCGCGCGGATGTAACGACGTTTCGTGTACGGAAAATTCTTCGAACGGAAAACCTTTTAACCGCGATAAATGCGTGCTTTTTCCTTATAGATTAACCGAGTGCGCGGGCTCTTTTTGTATATTTATGGAAGCGATATTTCGTCGGTCCGGCTAACTGTACCGGAGATGCTTCGACTTTGAATACATTTCAGATAAAAAAAGTGAACGTTAGAGGTTGACGTCTTTGTCGAGTATCGAACCGACTCTGTAATATTCAAATGACTTAAATGGCTTTTACCGCCTTTTAAAAAAAACTGCCCGTAAATTAACGCGATAACGGATCATTTACTTTACAAAACAAGCGGAATGCTGCTCGTTCGAATTTATTATAAACCGAGCTCGCCGTTCCTTGAAAAAAAACGAAACACTTTTTTTCAACTCAAATTATTTGCGAATCATTAAATGCTCGGCACGAATTTACGTTTTTTTCAGCCGCGTGCAATAAAATTAATTGCTCGCATGCGTCACGCGAAATCGCCGCCGCGGTGTATATATAATTTAAAAATTCTATCGCGTGCACGAGTAATTTAATACAAATAGAAAGATACATCCAGACTCCCGCATTGTTTGACGTTTGCGATCAATCGCGAGCGGCATACTTACAGTTACCGAAATCGCGCCCCATCATCGATATCGCTTAATGATAACTGTTTCATTCGCTGAAACGCCATCGATATTCCCGAATCCGTTCCCGTTCATTGCGATGTATTTTTCACCCGAAAGCCTGGTAATCTTATTATGGAGAAAGGACGCTCCCCCGCCACAGCCCGAGCAACGCTCGGCGCGCAAAAACTAGTTGTTTAGCGGGCGAATTCCAGGCGCCGCTAATAAACGCAGGTACAACATCGCCGGGGAGAATCGATCGGGGGAGATTAGGGTCCGCTCGTCGGAGCAACTCATCCGTGGAGAGAGTCCAACGGGATGGCTCTCGAGGCTGTTTCGCTGCCGGGGAGGCTATTTTTGACTCGAGTCATTTCCCCTTAACTGCATATAACTTCGAATCATGGAGCGCTCTCTCTCTCTCTCTTTTTGCGACGTCGCTGCGCGCGGAAAATGGAAAAATCGATGTACGCGTCGACCGCCGCGGTGCTCCTTTTTTCTCTTCTCCCCGAATCCCACTTTTAATTTCTTCTCCCTCGATACGGGCCGCGGAACGGCGCGACTGGGCTTACGCGAGGACAAACGGCGTCGTTCGACGCCGCCGACCTTCCTTTTTTTTCTTTTCCGTCCCGCCGCGCGAGAATACAAACGTTAACCGGCGGCAGGTCCCCGTTTCGTTCGCGGGAATTATACGCTGCGGGAACTCGAGCGGAGGGAGGAGAAAAAAATGCGCGTCGAGACGTTGTTTGTCGGTTTTAACGACTTAAGTCACTTGTTGCTAATTCAGTTTGCACTGTTTTCAGGGAGAATTTATTTTCCATTTTATCGGAGAGCTCCGCGAGCGCTCGTTTGGCCTCCTTTTTCAAGGCGGTAAAGACGGGTCGCCTCTTAAAAGCCAATTCTTATTACGTGCGTAAATTCGAAAATGATTATTTCCCACGAAAGTAAAGCGAAATTTTTTCGCGGCATTGAGCGAGCAGAGGCCTCTTAAGCCCGAACTTGGAAAATGTGGTATATCTCAAATCAATCGAGTAAAGTAAATTCCAGCTTCGGGCCTGAATTCAATCCAAATCGCCTCCAACGACGCCGTTAGTCCCGCGACTAATTATCCGCGTCTCGCTGGAAATGAAAAGTTTCTCCGCTCGTCAAGGACGATTATCGATAAAAGCGAGAAAGCCGCGCATACAATTATGCAGATACAGCAGCCGGGCGCGCCCGGCAAGTCCATAAGGCTCCGAGTGCTAATCGGCGTAATTGAAACGCCGCGACCGTCCGACGGGAGGGGGAGGGGGTTAATGGTAAGAAAAGCTCTTTCCCGCATTCTTTGAGGTCGCGCGCGCGACGTTTGCGTTTTCCTCTCGCCTTTGGCCGGGATGATATATAAAATATAACTGCGGGGAGCGGCGCGCGGCTCTCGCGGGACGTCTCTCTCGACTCCCACGGCAAAATCAGAAGAGCACAAGCTCCTTATGCGAGATACGCGAGAGAGGGAGGCAGGACGCAAAGTCAATTCTCCGAGTTGAAAATGTAACGCGATAGAAAGAGTAACGACGTCGTATCGAAAAGCGACGCGCGCGCGCGGGAAGAGATGAGAGAAAAGGCAGAAAAGCCGAGGAGGCCTCGCGCCATAAATCTGAATAAGAATTATTTATAGAGGTCCCCTGGAGGAAGGGAAGAGGGGGGGCTGCTAAAGCCAAGTTTTTCGCTCGCCTTTGCCGAGCGTCACGTCCAAATATATATAATGCCGGGGCACACCGGAACGAGAGAGAGAGATCCACAAAGCCCAGTGGACGACGAGAGTCGTGAAAATTTATGAATTGACTATATACATTTCTTTTCCTCGTGCAATTTTCACCGGGACCGGCGCAGGTCCCCCGTTAATTTTTCATCGAGTAATTAAGCGCCGCTGAATGGCAATCGAACGCAAAGGGGGAAAGGGGGCGGGGGGCGAAGAAAGAGAACTTGAGGAGGCGACTATCGTTATCGAGAGATTTATTAATCGCTCCTTCGGACGTTAGCCTCGACTCGTCATCAATCTTCGCCCGCCTCGAGAGGACTCTCGGGCGGAGATTTTTTTGTTTTTTCCTTTTTTTTTCTGTTTCTTTTTTCATTTTCCTTTTGTTCCCGCGGTCTTTTATTTATAAGGGCTCCCCGTGTGCCCGGGAAAACAAATTCGATTCGGCGCGCGCGTTTTTATCGCGCGCGCCGCGGAGAAAAACTACTTCTTTGAAGGAGCTTGAATATTCGCGCGACTCTCTCGTGTCGACCTTACGTAACTCGGCTCTCTCTCTCTCTCTTTTTCCAGGCTCTCTCCCTTTTTGCCGGGTCGAGCCTTTTGACGGCTCGCTCCTCTCGGAGAGAGGTCGGCCAGAAATAATAAATTAAGAGAGTTATCAAAATACGGCCGGCATACGTAATCGCGCCCGATGAATTAGCAAAAAGTCCCGGAGAAATTGAGACTCCCCCGCGGTAGAGAAGGGCCCGGGGGTGGGAGGGGAGCGAAGAATAAGAAAGCAGAACGCGAGGACGGGAGGTGGGAGGGGGGTGTCGGTTGAAAAGCCGCAGGTGCGAGCTGCTCTCGCTTTACATTTCGCCCCCTTTGTATAAACTTTTTTCCATCGCCCCCCGAGTTTTCTCTCTTCCCTCCTCTCGCGGGCGCCGCGCGCCTGCTCTTTCCCGGGCGCCGCGCGGCGCGACAATGCCGGTCCGCCTGCATTTCCCGGCGACGTAATTTTGAGGAAAACCTACAGTTTCCATTGACTTTTGACGCGCGCGCGCGCGCCTCGGCTCGCCTCGGGCGTCGAACCGCCTCTCAGCCGCGCCGCGGAGCTTTATGCGTCTATAAAAGCAAATGCACATAACTCGCTGCGCGCCGCGCGGAGCTGCCACCTTCTTTTTTTTTTCTTTTTTTTTTGTCAAAAGAGACGAGAGACTTGAAATGCTCGAGCCTCGACGGGGTTACACAATATATATTATTCTCTTGGAAATCAATTAGTCGAGATAGGCAACGTGGGCCGTCTCCCGTGAAGTCTCTCTCTCTCTCTCGGCGTACCGTTAAAATAATTAACGACGACGAATGCGCCACGCGCTTTTTCAACGGCAAGCGGACAGCTCCAGACGCGGCTCCTCTAACCCGGTGACCTCGTATCGCGCGCTGCTCGATAACGCGATATCAGCCGGGTGGAGCGTCCTTAGAAAAGAGCAGCCCGCGCGCGGCGTCGTTCCTTTGGGAATCATTAGGACGAGCGAGAGAGAGAGCGACCTATCGCCGGTGTGCTGTACATTTGCCCGGGGTATATATATATGCACGCGGCGGGGGTAACCTTTTGCACTCCTCTCTCTCTCCGCGGGAGAGTGGAGTGCACGCACCTCCGGAGCGCACCGACGGCTGCTGCGTCGAGGTTTTAGCTTAATTGAATTTCTATCAAAGGCCGCGGCGGCTCTCTCGCTTTCCCTCTGTGTGCGCCTCTCTACGGTTTTTCGTTCGACTCTTCGTCGTTCTCTCTATCTCTCTCTCTCTCGCTATTTCACGCCGTCTCTCTCTCTCTTTCGATGTGCTCGCCGCTTCGATCATACGTCGGCGACCCGAGCGACGGACTTCTTTGCCGGTTGCTTTTCACCTCGCAGAGTCACTTGTTTTAGGCTCGAGATTGCGCCCCGATTCTATATAGCTCGACTTTTTTTTTAGCTGCCTTTTTACTTTGCGAGCCACCGATCTGCATAATGAACCAATGGAATAGCGAATTGCAGTCTTTGTTATTGCTTTGCACTTGACTTGTTGTAGCTCGCTATTAATCCTTTTTTATTACCGAAATAAATATTTTGGGTAAATATTGTGCGGTTTCACATAATTACTACTCCTATATACTGTTTGTTTACGCACAAATTTAATTAATTTTCGGTAAAATTTTACGAATTACTTTTAAAGAAGCGCAATACAAAATTCCCTTTTGAACAATTTTAATCGAGTTAAACACATAATTCGTTAGTTTATTTAAGCACACCGCGGGGGGCCGAATTAATTTATCAAAAATAAAACTAAACTCGGCTAAAAGCCCCCGTCACGTTATTAACTTTAACTTGGATAAAGCGCCCGGGCAAGCCGGGGGAACTAAATTTTTCAACTCTTTCTAAGTCTCTCGCCCACGGCGGCAACGCCGTGAATTCCCCGACAAATCTCACTTTCCATTTTATTAAAAAGAAAAAAAAAAAAAAAAAATCCAAAATCCTTCCGAGGCTCTTAAACCACTTTGCGCCGCCACCCCCGCGGCATCGAATGGCCGCGGTTTCCCCAAATTGAATAGCGCCCGAGCGAGTTTTTGCGGTGTGTAGCTCAAAAAATTTCGCGAGCGGCTCGCTCGCAACGGCGGGGCCAAACGAAAACAAGCGGCCGGGCAAATTGAACTCTAAGACGTTCGTCGCTGCGTCGTCGGCACGCGCGATATGTACTCGGCACGGCGCGGATTACGAGGTGCCAGCGGCAGGGTGAGCGCGCGATAACGCGATTAATCGCGCGTTACACGGTTATATCCAGGGGCGATGCGACGCCGGGCGCAATTATAAATCCGGGCGGCCTCTATCGCCCCCCCCTCACCTCCCGTATACATATGTATATATATATACCCTCGGCGCTGCAAGCTCATTGTTATCGATATTATCCGCGGCTAAATAGGCGGCGTCGATTTGCCGGCGAATAAATTCTCGAGCTGCTCGCGCGCGCGAGGCGTTTATCGTTTAATGGCGCGCGGTCCATTTATCCCGCTCGCGGCTGTTTTTTTTTTTTTCCCCGGCGCGGCGCGGGGGCAGCGAATGCTCGCCCGTTAAAATAGGCGCCCGAATTAATATAGACGCCTAATGCGACGAGCGGAGCGGGTGGGGCAAAGAATGGAGAGAGATCGTTTCGGGGGATCGGGAGGAGACGAGGCGAATCGGTTAGGCTCCTGCGGTTTATCATCTGCGGATGATGGCCCCGCGTCCCCCTCTCCCCGCGCAAAGCCATTCGTTTCAATGCCTGCATTCATATCTGCGCGCGCGCCAGGCTAAAAGCCTTTCTCTCTCTCTCTCTCTCTCTCGGGTCTCTATATCTGCGCGCGTGTCGCTGCACCGTGAGCGGGGGGCGGGGTGGTCGCCGCGGAAGCTGCTCTTTCTTGACGAAATCCCTTAATCAAGAGCCGGCCGGGCGCAAAAATCTGCTTTTCGCCCTTTAATCCGCGAAAATATTCCGCTCGGAAGCTCGGGGGAAATAAAAGCCGGTATTATGCAAATTAATCTGGACGTGAATCGGCTCGCGCGCGTCTGTGTGTGTGTGTGTGTGTAACGCGTCTCGTGGGTTTGCGCGGACTTTTATTTATTTTCGATATTTCGCAGGCGCGGATTTTCGCCGCGATCGAACGTCTCTCTAACTCTCTCTTTCTCTCTCTCTCTTTCTGGAACGCGATATTTTTCAATCTCCTCTCGTTTGCAGTAGCTTAAATGATGGAACACCAATCACGACTCGCAATATATGTCTGGCTATCTCTTTATTTCTCCTTTTCAGCGAGCATTCGCAGAAAATCGAACGGAGATCTCTCTCGCGAAAAGGAACGGCCGCCTTTTTTGCCTTCCGTCGCACTCGCTAACTGATAATTTGCCCGGCTAGGAATGTCGGAAATTGATATAAGGCACCGCGGGACGAGGAGAAGGAGGAGAAGGCAGAGAGCGCATTAATAAAAAGCATATAAGAGCGCACCGCGGCACCGAAGATTCCAGACCGGGGTTCTTTAATTTTCTTATCGAGACGTTACATCGTATCGTAGGATTTAAGTGTATAGATTTCGATCTAAATGAACTGGAATGAAATTCCGAGAGGGGCGGAGGAGGAGGAGGAGGTGAGCTACGTTTATGGATGCGTTATAGGAAACAGAAGGCCAATTATAGGCTCGATAATGCTCGAAATGGAACGAGCGCGCTTTTTATTTTCCAACGAAAATGGATATACTTGTATTTTCGAGGATTTTCGTCGCTGCTCTCGTTGTTAATAAGGATTAGAGTACGAAACGGCGCCGGGGATCGTTGCGGTGTTTTATCAAGATCCTACACGCGGGGCGTAAACAATCGTAATTGGAGCTCGCGGGATATACACAGGTTTTTTCTTTTTTTTTAATTATCGTAATGGGCCGGGGCTCGTATTGTTATACAAATTAGTTTTATTATTGTTGCTATTATACATCCTAGATACACGTCGGCGAGCGAAAATACTTGCCGGCACGCGACTTTCGGAACGACGGTGATAAATCTTTATAACGTAGATAAAAACTCGGCTCCTTGATAAGCTGTCACTTTCAATAAGAATCTTAATAAAGAACCGCCATTTCCATTGCTCCGACGCGCAGAAACAAAAAAGCTTGGAAAAACAGAGAGTCGGAGTTGAACGACAGGGTGTTATTGAATAATTTTTACGAGTTAAATATATCTAGAACAGAACTGTAATTTTGAGAAAAATCTACGGTAAATACGCGTCTTAACTGGCCGGCTAACACTGTTCAAACAAACTGACGGCTCTGCTCGCTTCAAAATTTGCTTACAAATTGAACAGTGTCTAGAGAGTACAGTTCTATGAAAATTGCCAAGCTCGAGTAAAAATTGCTCGACTTCCCAGACGTATTTGAATAAATTAAATTACGACGTGCCGCTCGAAGCGAAATTTGTTTGCAAATCTTTTTCGGAATAATAATTATCCGAAAAACCAGGTCAAAGGTCGCGCGCGGTTGACAGTTCACCTCCCCCCCCCCCAAAAAAAAACGTTTTAAAAAACCATTCCGCCGCCGGGTAGCGGTATATATCTTGTATCAGAGTGTTTCTCCGGAGCGTTTCGCCCATTATCGCAAGGGGCTCGACTGCGTTTCCGGCGCATACACCGTCCATCGAGGACTTCCGGTAGCTGCGTTCCGTGGGCGCGCGCACGGCAGCTTGCATCACGCAACTCACTCTCTCTCTCTTTCGACCCACGTGATATTGCGAATGCGGCGTAGTGCGCGCGGGGAAAGCTAAAATCCCGGAGCTTGGAGTGCCGCCCGAGAGAGAGAGAGAGTTTCGCGATCGATCGCGCGGCTAATAGCCGCCTTTGCTTAATTACTCGGCTGAAGTAGCGCAGGCTCGAACGCCGACGAAAATGCGATTGCCGCGGCGAAAACAATGCTTCGCCGCCCCCCCCCCCCCCTCGGGCGCTTTTCTTCCCTCTTCCGCGCAGCTAACGGGGCGACGGCGGTGGTGGTGTCGCTCGCGGCGCCTGCTGGCTGCTGCTTTTTTTCGGGCACTGGAATTTAGGGTTGCCGTGCCGCTGTTTGACACATCTCCTGACTGCCTGGAAATCGAAAACCGATCAATCGCCGGGGCCGACCCGCCGACTGAAAAACTACGCTTTTTCGGCTTTTGTAGGAGAGAGCTCAAAGGTTTATATAGAGTTCGGCTGGCGTTGACAAATGAATGATACGGGTTTTCGAGAAATATTTCGCGGACCCCGGGGGTCATTTTGGCGGCTGAAAAAGATTGAATAAAATCTTATTCCAAGTTTTTTTTATCTCTCTCTCTCTCTCTCCCGAACTTTGACCGCCGAAATAAAGCGCGAACGGAGCAGTTTTCGGTTCGGGTTTTATTCTCTTTCTCTTCTCGCGATTCACCTCGTTTTTTATGTGGCGAAAGATTCTTCCATAAGTATTAAAACGCGCGCGCGGGCATTATTTTTCCGACGAAGGTTAAATTAATTAAAAGTTAAAACTATTGGAAAATATGTTACGGATAACGAGATTTAAAATGCCGCGCGCACTTTAGATACGCGTAGCACCGAGAAAAAATACGTTATATTGTAAAACTTAGTTCTTTGGAAAATTCTGCGCGCGAAACAAACCTCCAGACGTCCATTACTATAATATAGAAACGAAGCATTAAAGCAATTTTCATAACGACCCACGAGAAGTCTAAGTGGATTAACCGCCTCTCGTAAAACTCCGAGAAATGCGACTCGCGCAATCCAGATAATAAATTCATTACCGACTAAGGGATCAAGGAATTAGCGAATCAAAAAAGAAAAAAAAAGAAAAAGGCCGCGGTAGAGGGCTAATCGGCGCGGACGAGAATCGAATGAGCCTCGGGGAGCATTTAGTGCGCTAAATAAAAGCTCGAGTAGGCCAGTGGGAGAGAGAGAGGGCCGCGACTAAGCGGGGGAGGGAGGGGGAGCGGCAGACGGCATTAGCCATTCATGAACGGGATTCGTATGCGCGCCGGCAGCGGTGTAAACCGGGCATTACGAGCCACGCGAAACTCTCTCTCTCTCTCGCGCGCGACTCCGAGGCGCGGCGCGTTACGTGACTTGTAATTGGATGCCGGCCTCTCCCGCGCGGAACCGGCCAGACTTTCCAGAAAGGAGAGCAGCTGTCGATGCGTGCGTCGAGCCAAATCACTTGGAAACGCCGGCCAGATATTGCCCGAGTTCGCTTGCGGCCGCGACCGAAAATTTGTCGCGCGCCGCCCCGAGGAGGGAAAACTTCGCCGCCCTCGGCCTCTCGGCCAACTTTATGACTCTCTCCGCGCGCGCGCCTTTTCTCGCGCTGTGTGCGCGCCCGCTTTTATGAGAATTTCTTTTTCGAGTTGGCGCCTTTGATTAAAAGGAGCTTTTAGGTTTCGCTGGCGAGGGAACCCGGTACGGATTAATTTCATTTAGATTAATAGAAACGAGTGCATCGGGAGGTCAAAGAAACGCATGTTTTTTCTTGTTTTTTTTTTTAAGATAAAATATATCATTCGTCTTTGATGCGAACGAAAAGGTTATCAAAGTTTTGAAGGGGAAAGGTAGTTTAGAAATTGAAGACAAACATTATGAAATTATTTTCTCAAATTAGGAAATGTAATTTAAATTAAATTTTTTTTAAAAGGGCTTCATATGATTATTTTATTAAAAGGGCTTCATATCATTATTTTATACGTTACATTATTCTATCGAGTGCAGTATTGATTGTACCTCTTCATATACTCATCGCTTGGATAAAATACTTTTCAAAATGCGCAACAAAGTTGTGAAATTTTACGCGCGTACGCATAATATTTTGCATTACCTTAACGATTTCATACGATGACTTTCAATAACAAACATAAATGTACAAAAAAATCTTAATAGTTGTAGTAAATGCAAATTGCCCGTTAAACCTTTATTAGACCGCGGACCAGTGGCGTTCAAAATTATATAACGCGCGCCCGAAAAGTCATAAAACACCATCACAATAAAGTCAAAGCTTATATAAAAATGCGTATCCGCAAACGTCGCCGGACGATCCTCGCGCGAGAGAGAGTTAACTCTCGTTAATCGATCCCCACCGTTTCCCGGCGCGCGAGCTCGCAAAACCGCGAGTCCATCGACCTCCACCCCTCGAGCCGCGGCGGATATCGTTTCCTAATTAACGGCTTTTCGGCGTGGAGAGCCGCCGCCGCCGCCGTTCGCCGCGCGGGTCTGCGAGGGAAATTCTTTTGAACTCGGGGTGGCGCGCTCCTTCGAAAGTATATCGTAAAAAAAGACGTCCGCGCGCGGCGTAAAGCATGAAAAAGTCAGCCGTCGGCGGTCGGAGGTCGAAAGGGCGTAGAGCGGCGAGAGAAGGAGCGGATCGATTTTCTTGGCGGCGGCGGCGGCGGCGGCAAAGAAGCCTCCTCGGCCTACCGTCGAGCGCTAATCAATGTTTTGCGCTCGGCGCGCGGAAGGCTAATTAACGCATTTTTGTGTAAACATTTCTGTAATTATCGGTGACCGCGGGAGAGAGGAGGAAAGAGAGAGAGAGAGCAAACCCCGCAGCGCCGCGAGTCCACTCGAGCCACTCTCTTTTTTGCCGGCTCGTTAGTTCGCCGCTTAAAGTGCCAGTCAGCGACCGATGCTAATATTCCCCCCGCGTCCTCCCACTCTCCTTTCTTTGCCCGCCTCCGCGGTTGTGCCGCCGCGCCGCGCGCGCTCTTCCTTTTCCGCCTACGATCCCCGGCGCGATTAACGCAAATTTCGAGGGAGTAAAACGAGCGGGAACGGGGGGCTATTAGGCTTTACGACGGGGGAATTCGATTGAAAGTTAAGGCGGAGATTTTTCGATTATTACACGGGCGATTCCGGGGAAAAACAGCGCCCCCCCCCCCCCCCGAGCGCTTATAACGGTAAGTTTTTCCGCCGGCCCTTCGGGACACGTGCTTCCGAACGTTAAATTTTCGCGAATCTCCCCGTAATAAAAGTCAAACAATCCGCTTTGTTTGCTTTGCCGCAACAAAGATATAGCCGAGTGCTTTTTATTCTAATTAGTGTAACGATAAATAGACGTTATACGTAATACGGCGCGCGGGCTTTCAGCGGCGGGCGCAAAAAACTTTCGTCGAGAGCGGCGTATTTTTTCGCCGGCGGGGGGCATAAAGAACGCCGCGGCGGATAGCATCGGGCGGCGCTCTTAAACGCGGCGGTTGCAGGTCGTTCGGGGAGACGCGCGAAGCTCCGGCTTCAATTATAAAAATTCCGCCTGGAATTTCAGCCTTCTCCCCCCGCCCCGTCCCCCTCCTCCCTTTCCCACCAGAGGAGAAAGAGAGTACATCCGCTCTCTTTAGAAAATGTTTCCACGCACTTCAAGATTTATCGCTCGGGGTTTTCGCGCGGGGGCGCACGACTCTCTTTTCTTTCGCGAAAGCTCTCTCTCTTCTCGCCGCGAGAGCGAGAGCAGCGTCCGCCAAACAATGTTACGTCCGTAAAAACAGTACGACGAACGCACTCACAAGAGGCGGAGAGAGAGAGAGAGAGAGAGAGAAGCGCTCCGCGCTTTTAAGGAGAGCGTTCCAACTTTTCCCCCGCCCCGCTTTCTCTGCCCCCCCGCGCGCCGCTACTGCTTTTAATTCATCCTCCTCTCTTTCGAGAGCTCCACCAACAGCCCTGGACATCAACAGTTCCGCGAGAGTTGGAATTGCAGCCGCGGAAATTTAAGCGCCGCGGCCCGATACAAACCTCCCCGCCGTCCCAGTCAGGGGGCCAACTTATGAATATTTACGTCGGCCTCGGTCTGAATATGCATAGACCTGACAATGTATTATTTTTACTCGCTTTGGAAAATCGATATAGCCGGCCGAATGCGCGCCGTTCGTTTTCTCTCTCTCTCTGCTACACATCGTCAACTTGCCCGCTCGCTCGCGCCAAACGACAATGCGGGGTACAGGAAAAAAAAGAAGAAAAAAAAAAACGCGAGCCTGCCGACCGCCACAATGAACTTTTGCTTACTTCCTTTTTTTTACTGTTTGCCCTTTGAATTTTTGTCCCCCCGTGAATGGTCATAAAGTCAACATTCCTGCGGACGGGTAATTGCCGCGCGCGTATTCCGCAGCCTGTTAAACTCGTTTTGATTTCGGGGCCGGCGGTGGCCGTGATTCAAATTGATTGTAACTAGCCTCGGCGGAGCCGTTTTTTTTGCGCTCCGTTTTTGGGTGTGTACAAAAAAAACATGAGATAGAGAGAAACTCACCTTCGTCGTCGATGCTGAAGAGGCCGACGCCGTCGCCTCCGCGAATGCTGTAGGCGATTCTCGAGTCCGGACCCGGAGGATCCGCATCCTTGGCCTTGACCTGAGTAACTAAAGTGCCGACCGGCTGATTCTCGGCGATGCTCGCCGAGACGACAAAGTCGGCGAAGACGGGCGCGTTAAAGTTTTCGTTGACGTCGACCACCTCGATGATCAAGATCGTCTCGGAGGTCAGCGTGGGCTCCCCCTTATCCGCGGCGACGATGGTTAAAGTGTGCACTTGTCTGTCCTCGAAGTCGAGTTTTTTGAGCGTTCTCACGGTCCCCGAGAGCCTGTCGATGTCGAAGAATCCCTCGCTCTCCATCTCCTCGGAAAAACTGTACTCGACGAGGCCGCCTTGACCCTCGTCCGGATCGATGGCCTCGACGACCGCCACGACGCTCCAGATCGGTACGTCCTCCCGTATCTTGACGGTGTAGCTCGACAGGGCGAATTTCGGTGCGTTGTCGTTGACGTCCAATACGGTCACGTGAACGAGGGCCTCGGAATAAAGTGCCGGGTTGTCGAAATCGGGCTCGCCTTTGTCTCCGCCGTCCTTATCCGTTGCTCTTATTCTCAGCTCGTACGAGTCCTGCCTCTCTCTGTCCAGTTTACCGAAAACTGTCAATACACCTGTTGTCCGATCGACCCTGAAGTCCGTGGTGTCCGTTACAAGGGAGTACGATATGCGAGCGTTCTCCCCGAGGTCGACATCCGTAGCGTTCGCCCGGAAGACAACGGTGCCGTTGGGAGCGTCCTCCGAGATGCGGAAGCTCGCGAGAGCTTTATCGAACTTGGGCGCGTTGTCGTTGACGTCGAGGACGGTAATGGCCAGCATGCGAGAGGCTGACTTCTGCGGCTTGCCGAGGTCGTACACGCTGATGTTCAGGAAGTATTCGCTTTCCCGCTCGCGGTCCAAATAACCGATCACTCGGAGCTCTCCCTTGTCCGGATCGATGCCGAAGACGGAATCGCTGTCGCCGGCCGATATTCCGAAGACTAATTTCCCGTTGTAGCCGAGATCCCGATCGCGAGCTACCAGCTTAGCCAGCACGAATCCGAGGGGAGCCGATTCGTTGACGCGGATCTCGTTCGGCATGTCGATGAACTCTGGCGCGTGAACGTTTTCCCCGTATCTGCTGGGCATCATGGTGTATTCGTCCTCTCGCGACGGCATGTTGTTCTTCTCGGCGGCGGCGATGGCCTCCGTCAGCCTCCTGGCGACGCCGGTATCGCGGCACTGAAACGAGCCCATTTCGTCGGATAAGATCTTGGTCTGGGATCCCAGGTTTCGCTTGACGTTGACCAGATTGATTTTGAGACTGTTGACGTCCGCGAAATGTGTGCCGTCGGTTGCCGTGATGTTAATTATTCTCTCTTGGGTCTTTAAATCGGACAGATCACAGGCGACCGACAGTATGCCACTCGTCGAGTCCAGGGCAAAGCAGCCGTCTGTGTTGCCGGATACTATTCGGTAGCTGATAATATTCCCAGAGTCAAAGTCTATTGCCGAGACGGTCAGAATTTCCGTACCAACCGGTACGTAACGACCCACGTGGCCGACGCAGTCAACTTTCTCAAACTGAGGTCGGTTATCGTTCACGTTTCTCACGGTGATCTTGAGCTGCATTTCACTCTGCCGTCGATACGGCAAACCCCAATCGTTCGCCCGCACGTGTAAAACGTACTCCCGCTTCATCGTCTCGTAGTCGAGCAGCTGCTTCGTCCTCACTATTCCCGAAAAGTGGTCGATTTCGAAAGGCACGCGCTTGATGTTGTCGATACTATAGGATATGTAGGCATTCTCGCCCGAGTCCTTGTCCCGGGCGACGACTTTGCACACGGAGGTGCCCGCCGGCTCGTTCTCGTCCACCGTCACCGACATCTCCGACTGCTGGAACTCGGGGTCGTTGTCGTTCGTGTCGATCACGTAGATCTTCACCTTGGCGGAGGACTGCTTGCGAGTACCGGCGTTGCCCTGATCGACGGCCGACACGGTCAAGGTGTAGAAGGCCTTCTTCTCCGCGTCCAGAGCCACCGCGGTGTACAGCATCCCCGTGTCGGCGTTGATGTAGAACTCGCCGCCCTCGTTGCCGCCGACGATCTCGAGGAAGACGAGGGCGTTCTTGCCCTGATCGGCGTCGGTGACCTTCAGCCTTATCACCGGACTGTTGACGGGCGCGGTTTCCGGCACCTTGACCTCGTAGATTTCTCGGCTGAAAATCGGCGCGTTGTCATTGAGATCGGTCAGGTGTACAGGTACGGACTTGTAGCTGAACCGCGGCGGGGTTCCTTTGTCGACGGCCCTCAGCGTGAGATTGTAGCCCTGCGGGGCGGTCTCCCTGTCCAGCAGCTTCAGCACCTGGATACTATACTCGCCGGGGTTCGGCAGCGGTCTTATGCGAAAGTGGCCGTCTGGGTCGCCGGCGACGATCTCCAGGCTGGCTATCTCGCCGTGGGGCCCGGAATCGCGGTCCAGGACGCGCACGATCGCGTAAGTGTCCGCGTTCGAGTGCTCCATTATCTCCGGCAGGTGGCGAACGGTGATCTCGGGGGCGTGCAGGTTCACCTGCCTCACGTGGATCGTCAGGCGAGCGCTGCTCGCCCTCGGCGCGCTTCGGTACGACGCTCCCCGGTCCCGCGCCTGCACCGTCAGCTCGTACATCGGCCGCTCGACGTACCTGGAATCCAACGTAAATGCAACAGGGTTATTGAGATTTCTTTTAGCGCGTTGGTTTTACAAACGAGTGTAATTATGCGGATGACCTTTGAGTCAATGTTTTACATGTCGGCTGTAACGTATACAAATTGTTTACAACCGTAATAGTGTTTGACGATGTGCATTCGAGGAGTCTACATAAATTATTATGCAAATGATTGCGCTCGCCGCGTTTTTCATGCAAATTTGAGTGAATAAATAGAACAAGTTAAACGACTGAATCAATTTTGTTACATTGAAATAATTTTCTATACGGTAATAAATTTTATGACCGCGCTGAATTCGTTTGTTCTTTATTTTCCAATTTTATAGTCCGCGCTTTCGTCAAAGTCCATTTACTAAAATTAATATTTGCTTCGGAAAAGTTTTTTTTCGCGAATATTAAAATTCCGCATTGAGAATCGCGATAGGGGCAAAGCGAGCGCAGACTTCCGAAAGCATAAGTTGGTTTTAATCCAGTTTTGCATGCATGTACTGTTTAATAAATTAACATATTGTGGAAGGAAATAATCCTTGAAAAAACGACTTTTTTTTTTATAAATTAATATTTTCTTATTAAGCATGAAAACATTTGCATTTAATAAACGTTGGTCATTCCGAAAGAAATGGCAGAAACGAAAAAAGCCAACAAGCCACATTAGGCGTACATTTTATTTCTATCCTTCACCGACATCTCGAATTTCGCGGCGAGTGATAATTTTTGACTCGCATAAACAGAGCTCGCGAAAAACAACACAGTCGTTACTCGTAGGAGAGCAAAAAAAAGTCCGCGTTGCCATAAATATTAATCGATTCCGCGAAGCTCGACTATTTACGACGACGTAATCACGGCGTAATTAAAGGTGCACGGTGCTCGAAAATTACCTGAGCGGCCTCGTGAGCGTGACGACGCCGCTGACGGGATGCACGGCGAACTGGTCGGTCTTCTCGGCGAAGCTGTAATAGATCTCGCCGTTCCTGCCGAGGTCCGCGTCCTCGGCGGTGACCCTGATGATGCTCCGGTGCATGGGGGTGTCCTCGGTGACGGTCGCCTCGTACTCGGTCGGGTAGAACAGCGGGCTGAGATCGTTGGTGTCGAGGATGGTGACGGTGACGCTGGTCTGCGCCTCGAGGGCCGAGAGCCGGCTGCCCTTGCCCGGCGAGTCTGCGTGCCTCCGGGCGGTGGCGCGTATCTCGAGGACGTAGCTGTCCTTGCGCTCGCGGTTCAGCACGTCGATGTTGCCGGTGCGCGTGCGGATCAGGAGGAAGCAGAAGTCACCGACGACGCGCTCCTCGGCCTTGAAGAACTTCTCCTTGTCGCCGGCGACGATGCGGTACTTTACCTCCTCGAGGGAGCGACGGCCTCCCCGGAGCTGGATGCCCATCCTGTCCTCGGGCACGACGTACGTCTTGCCGAGGGAGTTCTCGGCGATCGAGGCGTTGTACGAGCTGGCGGTGAAGCGGAACTCGTCCGCGGCGGGAGCGTCGCGCTGCAGGGGAGGCGGCGGCGGCGGCGGCGACGAGGAGCCGACGGGGGGGATGGCGAGGTTCAGGGCGATCGGGCTGTCGTCCAGCTGGTCGAGGTCCGAGCAGCCGGCGCCCCGGGCCCAGAGCAGCCACAGGAGAAGCCATGGGCTGCCGAGCGACGGCGCCCTCTTCTTCTTCGAGCTGCTTCCCATTGCGGGCTAGCTCATTGTTGAGCAGCAGCCGCGGTGGAGCGAGCACTCAGCAGCGGGCCGCCCTCCTGATCTCGTACATCTGAAACGAAGCGGGAGGGTAGATTCGGTTAATTCATTTGTGATTTATCGCTTTTTTCGTAAAAAATATTGATTTTGGATGATTGAAAAATATGTCAAGATTTTGAGAAATCAGAGTAATAAAGTCGTTGGGTAATTCATTCGTACAGCGCATGAAGCTTCGTAAATTCAAAATTTTTCGTTCCATTTATCGATTTAATCAGCCGAATTCGCTGTATTCTCTATCTGACATTTAGAAGGATGAATGCCTGTTTTGTTGCCCCATTCAATGTTCGCGGGCGATCGAAAAAAGGATTCCGTTCTTTTTTTTTTCATAAGCACAATGGCCATTTATTGGGTGATAAATCGATATGATTTCACGAATGGACGTTTAATGCACGTTGCTGGCATGATTTTCAGATTTCAATCGTATTTGTTTTCTTTTTAACCTACTTCCGAGGTTCTCTCCGCTTCTTGAATTTCTTACGTGACTCTCGTAAGCTTCTAAAAATACACTCCTGCGCGCGAGGGACGCGCGACGTCGTGCAATTTTGCTTCGGTGACGGCATTAAAAAAAATGTAACAACGTTTTCTTTTTTTTTCTTTTCGCCAATCGTTACGAACAAAAGATCTGTCGGGAGAAAAGAGCAAAGCAAAGGGGGAGGGAAGCGCGAACATCTCCCGTTTCAAAGGCATCAGCGGGAAACGAACTTGCTTTTATCCCGCAAATTAATTTGGCAGAAGAGCCTCTCTCTCTCTCTCCTCGGGCTCTGAGAAAATAATGCCTTCGCTCGAAAAGACGGAAAGACTCTCGGAGCCTCGGATGAGATTTATTGCGAGTATAAAATAGTCGCTCTCGGGGCTCTCGATCGGATTATCGAGGCCTGCGATCGCAGCCAGTCGACGTCGTCGTCGTCGTCGTCTTTGCCGCCTGTATGGGCGTACATTACGCTCTCGCTCTCTCTCTCTCTCTCTCTCTCGCACGCGGCAGATGGGACATCGAGAAGCGATATCTGCGGGGCGGCTCCGAAGAGAGCGACGACGACGACGACGACGACGACGTCGACGTCGACGGCGGTGGCAGCGACACGCGAGATTAGAGCAAATGCGAGCCCCTGATAGCGTAACCGTGAGAATGTTATCGGATTCGTGTTTCCTGACGTGAAAGCAGCAAGTCGCTCCCGCGCAGTCCATTGTTATCGACGTATCAATAAGGCGCGCAAAGCAGCTCTCTCTCTCTCTCTCTCTCCCCTTTCTCTCTCTTCCTCCTCTCTCCCTTTGCCGAATATATCCGATCTCTCCCGGTGCTCTCTTTTATCGCCGAGCAGCCACACTCCGCTGCACTCCATTTACGCGCATTATGCATTCGGCTTTCTTTTAATTTCCTGCCGCGCGGAGATGCCGCCTCGTGGGAAGGCCTCGTAGGAAATGGAGCCGCGCGGCGGCTGATAGGCCATCAAAACGAATTCCGCGGGTCCCCCCCTTTTACTGTTAGAGACAATGGCATTTTATCTGCTAATAAAGAGCTGCTACGAAAACGGAGAGGAGGCTGATGGAGATCGAAAGGCCGCGACAGCAGACAGCTGGAAAATTTCCCGGCGAGAGCTGCGGAAAAATGTGTCTGTCCGCCTGGTGTTCTCGGCGGCGGCAAAGAAGCGGAGGAGGAAGGAGACGCCGAGGCGATAACTGGAGCGCTGCTCTTTTTTTTTTTTTTTTTTGCTCGCTGGCGAGAGAGAGAGCTTCAGGAAGTACTTTAGATTAGCCTATCTGTCGATGTGTGTTGCCGCTCGTAAACTCGCTCGGAGATAATTGCATCCGAGGCGATCTATAAAATCGCGCGCTCGGCCCGGGGATGGAGAAAACTCCTGATCTTGCGGATTACTTCGGCCGCGCCGAGCATTCAATTTTTGGTCTTTGCGCCCAAGTTTTTGCGCCCTGATAAAAAGTTGGGGAAGCTCGCTCGGCGTAAAAATAACGAGGAGGGGCTTTTTTATAAATCGAAAAATCGTAGCCTTGTTTCAAAGTAGCTTCACGGGCTTTGGACTTGCAAGGTTCTTCGAAAAAAGATGGAATGTATATCGTTAATCCATTTTATGGGGAGAGGTAAGTAAATTATGGGGATCTGATTCAGAGTGAACCGAGCTAAATCCTTGGAATGAATTTTATTTTTCTCCGAGCGAAACGAAGTTCGAAATGAAAAATACGACGTGCTAATACGCGGGGATTGAAATTCTCCCGAGGATATTTTAAGACTGTCGAGTCGGCCGACGACCGGTCCCGTTACCTTATAAATAAGCGGAAAAGGCGAAAAGCCCCGATAAGCAGCTGGCGAAATTCGCAAAAGTCAACGAGCAACGAGCGTTTCATATTTACAGAGGAGAAAGAAATTAGTACGTCGATGGAATCGGTTTTTGCCACTTCCTTCGCTTCCTCGCTTCCTCCATATTTCACTTTGATTTCGCTCCCCTCTCTCTCTCTCTCTCTCTCTCTCTCTCTCGGTCCCCCGGTATTAAAATCTTTTTTACACCGACTTCCTCAATAAAAGCGGCACGAGGAATCTGGAAAAGTTGTCGGCGGAGTAAAATATCAGAAAGCAATTAGGGGAAGGCAGGAAAACGGCTTCTTAACAGGATCATTAGCGCCGCTTAATGAGATGGATCGGGAAGTAGGCGAAATGGAGATAGCAGACAGAGAGAGAGAGGAAAATGATGAGCAAGAAGTAAGAGATTGACGATAGCCGCCGCCGAGAGTGGAGAGAGGGAGCTTAGAGTCAACCAAACGGAAAGCAGGCCTTTATCCAGTGCGTCGGACGCGGCCTTTGAAGGGAAAGGGCGCCGACTAACGGTTTCGAAACTCGCAGCTCTCTCTCTCTCGCTCTCCCGTCGTAAAACAAGCAGCGGCATTCCAGAAATGACGTCGCAGCTAATTAAACCGCCGAGAGCTGCTCTCTTTAGCACGCAAATCCGGACGTGATTTTTGCCATCTGTCAAAGAAATCCGAGTGTTTCGGATGCCCCTCCCACCTCCCCCGCCCCCCCGCCGAGGGCACTCCTAGTAATCGGGCAAAGTTTTAAATTGAAGCCGCCGGCACGGAATCCCTTGCAGGCGATGCCCTTCGCGGATTACGGGGGAACTTGGTAATTTGCTGCCTTTACCGTAAATCGACTCCCTCTCGGCTTTCGGGCGCCGGGAACTTTGAAAAATGCGTCGCGCTTCTTCCCCTCCGCGACAATGAATAAACATGCCAGACCTTAACGAACTTCTTCGTCCGTGGATACTCTTCGCCAAAGCCCTCGCCGCCGCCGCCGCCGCCGGAATTTACATTTCCAATTGGCTTTTTTTTCAAAGATTCCTATTAATTCAATTGGAAAAACTTGCGTTCATTTTCATTTCAATGGAGCCGCGACGAAAATTCATTTTATTAGCGTTCTAGCTTTCATGAAATATGCAGATTTAATTGTCAGTCCGACTCTCTCTCTTTCTCTCTCTCTTCCCGGCCTTTTCAAACTTATTAATTTTGGCTCGCCATTTACATTTGTTCGCGCAAGTATCGTTGAAAGAGAGCGAGGGAGGGGACCTCGTATGTTTATTAAAAGAGTCTGTTTTTTTAAAATGTCAATGCCTTTTTATTGCCTCGCGGCTAAATCGCCGAGTTATTTACTCTATTGGCTCGTGTCGAGTCGCGTATTTAAATTGAATAATATGCATATAAATGAAAATATTGAAGAGGCCAGTTTTAATCTTTTTTTTCCAGTCCCATCGAAATTTATAAATTTTTTATAAAATTTTAATAAGTCGTTGATTCCGGCCAGTCGGCAGAGTAGCCCGAATCCGAATGAAAACATATCCAATCAGCCCAGTCATCGTTTGCTTTCCCGTGATTAAGGACGAATCGAATAAAAATGTAAACGCATCGAGAGTTTAATTTTCAGCGGAAATTTATTCACCTGTAATTTTTTACGCACGACAGAGAAAAGTTTCCTCGTGAAAATTGACAATGATTTCTGTAAGCATTCCGCGACAAATTTATCGAGGAATTCGTCGAAAATTACCGATGTAATTATAATCAATATTTCTGAAAATTACCGACGGTAATTAGAATATATCAATATATTTCGAATATTCGAGTAAAATTTTATTAAACGACGTATATCTCCGCGTATCTGCGACTAATATTTCATTCTCCGCGCGTGATTTTAACTTCGACACGAGGAGACGACACCCCACCCCCGGCGGGATATTTCGCGAGCCACAAAACATTACGACGCATTGATCATACGGTCAAAGGAGCAATCGTTAAAAGTTACTCTCCCTCGCGGGGACGGGGAACGTATAAGCGCACGAAAAGTTCGGTTATATCGCAGGCGGCGGCATTTATTGTAATGCGATAAAAGAGCGCGAATCCGGAGAGCTTGCAAAAGAGCGAGAGAGAGCGAGAGACGAGCATCCTCGCCGCGCGGGGAGACTTTTTATTGGTCGCTCGGAAACGGCGGCATCGGTCCTATACGCAGCCGAGCGATAAAAAAAGCCGTATATATATTTATTTGTAGATGGCAACGAGAGGAGAAAGGAACTTTCCTCCCGGCGAAGATGAAGAAGTAAAGGGGAGGGGGCGAGGTGGCGGCGCGGCTCCCACTCGACTTTTATCGCCGAGCGCGACGACGCTGTCCAAACATCCCGTCCCGCGGATTTATTTTTCGGTATACTTGTATTAAAAAAGACGAGAAAATCGAGCGCATCGGGCGGAAACGCGAATCGATGTGTATATATATATATACAGCCGCCGCTGCGGATGTGCTCGAGGAGAGACTGCGGCGCTCGGCTAATTACCGCCGGTTAATTAATCTTTCTCATCGAAAGACAAGCAGGAGAGTTAGACTCTTGAAAAGTAACCCGCGGAGTCGCAGTTCGCTTATCCGGGTAAAATTTACGGAAGCCGCGGCCGTTTCTCCCGTTTCTCCCTCTCTCCTCTCCGGCTTTTTCTCCAATTAAGCGCGGGCGGAATGTGTTTTTTAAAAAGTAAGGCGCTCGCGAACAATGTCGGAATAGCGCCGGACTGTCAGCCGCACACGCGCGCCGCTCGGCATAAGTTTCGCCCGATAACCCAAAATCGGAATCGAGGCGGTATATACGAGACTGTATTGCGGGGCGCGCGCTTTCAATTTGTTCTTTATGTTTGCGCTCCCAACTTCGGGGAATTAATCCCTTCGTTACTCGCGCGGCAAATAAATCCGAATTTGCTCGAATAATTGCGAGGGTCTACTGTATATACTTATAACTCTTTCCGCGCGCGCGCTCAAATTATTTCGTTTTATTATATATAATCAAAGTAAGTAAAAATTAATTCCCTGTGAAACTTATCGGCAAATAAGGGCTCTTCGATTTACATTTCATTTCGAACTCCGCTCGATCGCAACGGAAACGTTATTAGTACAGTCGAATAAATTACCACGTCCAACTCGACGAGCTCACTGCCCCGTGTCCAGATTCATATAATTCTCAAATCGTCAGTCTCCCGTCCACCTCGCCCACTCCAGCCTTTTCTTATACCCAAAGACAACGGACGCGATCTAACATCGGCGTGCAATACACAGCAAGTCGATCAGCCGTAGAATTAATTCAATTAGACCGAGAGCACGGGGGGGGGGGGAGGAGCGGGCGTGTGTTTAGGAGGCCTCGCGACCATACCAAGCATCGCCGCGACAAAGCCGCCGGTCTCGCGGTCGGTCCCAAGACTGTTTGCACCCGGCTAATTGATATAGAGGAATCGGCCGAGCGTCCTCTCTGTCCCTCCCGATGCGGAGAGAGGAGATACGCGGCGTTCCCCCCCGCGTTATCCTCCCTTGTAAACTGGGTTACGCCCCAACTAAACATATCCATTATCCGCGGCCCGGACGCGGTTGGAGCAACAGCGAGCCGGTTTGCTTTGCCTTATGACTTTCTTATGACATAGTCACTCTCCGGCTTGCCGCCGCGGAGCCGAGCGAATGAAAATTAACGAGGGGACTGTTGTTAGTGCAGCCCCTGCTTGCATTATCATCCAATTTGCCAGCGCGCTCCGCCGCTGCTGCTGCAATGTCTGCCGGGGATAAACAAATTTGTTGACTGTGTGTCGTTTCGCTTCCTACGGAGGAGGAAACGGCCCCCCCCCCCTGCTGCATGCATTGTTATTTTTTTAGTGACTTTCGTCGATGTATGCATCGTTTCGAGTTTCGTTCTTGTTGATTCATTGCGATCGCCGTGGATTTTTATTAGATCGCGATAAATTATCACCGGCAGATTTTAAATTACTCTGTGCAAGCGCCGATTCATTTTTATGAATTGCCCGTCCTCGATGATGGAGTGATTTTTTATTTACTTTCGTTAACAATTCTCGATTAAAAGCGGGGGACGGCGAAATCGCGGAAAATCGAACTCTCTTTCTATTCGGCTCTTGTTTACTCTGACAAAGTCATTTAACTGGCAAATATTTTCAATTCCGCGCTTCTTGAACAAACGATTTTTCGCGATAATTTTATCTCTCCGCGACTGGCATCGGTCATTTATTAAAAGTTTCCTTCGAAAAGAAAGAGCATCATCCTCAAATTAAAAAAGAAAAAAAAAAAATTGAAACCCCCGTAAAAATAGCTGGGTTTACTTATGGCCGCAATAACTGTCATAAAAGCCGGAGGTTTTATAGCGAGCTTCTCGGTAAATTTAATAAAAAAAAAAAGAAAAAAAAAATTCCATGAAAAGGCTAAAATAAAGATTTAATCTGGCGTGCCGCGCGCCGAGGGAACGAAATCAGTTGAATGAAAAGACGAGCGGCAAAGGCGCCCGGCCAACTTATCAATCTTGCGCAAGTATTTTTATCTCCGCGGCGGCGGCGGCGTCGTCGTCTCGTTTCAATGAAAATAGACCTCGTGTGATTCTCCGACAAATAATCAGCCGGGAAGTGGAAAATGTGGAGCGCTCCGACTAATGATCGCAGTTCTCGCTTCGCAGCCGGATATGTCTTGTAAAAACGGTAAATGATTAGCGGTTGCGGAGAGGAGGAAAGTGTGCTATTGTATCTGCACGTTTTTTCGTAAGCGGTACAAAGCTGCGAGCGAGACTTCTCGCAAAATTGTTAAATCCGAAATTCCCCTGGAGCTCTGCGTTTTTAAGCAATTTGTTTATTGCCCAACGCACCTGACAATTAATTTATTTGTTTAACCAAACCGGTAGATGATCGGGTCCATCAACCCGAATTTGCATATAGGGTCGAGAAATAATTTTAAACACTCGATTAATCACATATGTTTAAAACAATAATAATAAATAACAAACTCGCGAACATCCACTCGCACAAACACCCAAAATCTCGACGAAACTCCGAAAAACTCAAAAATCGACCTCTTACACCGATAGTTTATCTGAGACTTTTTTCGATTTTAAATATTACCAATCACTCACTGAACATACACACAAACACACTTTGTAAGACACGTTAATATCGACATTATTATAATATTCATTATTTCCTCGAAATCCAAAATACTGAAATCAAAACAAATGCGACTTAGTTCGTTGTTCCTCGATCGCCGTTCTAATCCGCACCTGTAAACGAACTCCTTTTTTGGAGTCGCGCGCACGGACGGCCTCCCGACATTTCGTCGCATCAGATATTCTAAATTGTATCTGTTCCGTTTATTCTACCTACAATCTCCCCCAAAAAAGCTGCACAGAAGCACATCAGCTACGTACATCGATGCTATCGACGATGTATTTCAATGCTCCTCTTACTTTTCCTCGTCCGCCAGCCTGCAGTCCCGTACGCGTATCTCCCCCCCTCGTCCGGGAGAATAATGCCCTTCGGACACGGTCGCCGGGCGTTTACATACAGGCTGCAGATAAGATAAAAATCCCGTGTACTCCGCGGAAAAGAGCGCCGGATGAGCGTTAAAGGAGCTTTGCCCGGAATCGGCCGGGCCCAGTTTCCTACAGCTAAGTGTCCGGTAGTTTACGAGCCGCGCTGGTCCTTTCCCCCTCTCCCCTCTATCCGTCTATATGAAACACGCTCTCGCGCCTCGTAGCACATTGTCGATAGTGTCTATGCGCTAATCGGCTTTGGGAGCTTTCGTATGTCGAGCGCCCGTCTGTCATCGCGCGCGCGCGCGCTGCCCGAACTAGGATGTTGCCCTCGGCCGCGCCGAGCATCGATCAAAAGCCCCTAGCGCGCGCGACAGATATTCGAGCGCGAGATTTTCGACGTGCGGCCCCCAAGGTTCGCTCTCGCTGACGCTCGTTTTATTTCTATTCGTATGTGTACACGCGCAGGTACGAGAGTGAGAGAGAGAGAAAGAGCCAGAGACCGGATTTTTTTCGGCTCGTTACAAGCCGAATATAGCGCAGCGCGCGCGAGCGCGTCGTTGAACCGTTTTCGGTTCGCTTTCTCGTTCGCTGTTATTTTTTTTTTTTTTTTTTTTATTTTCATCTCTCTATATATGTACCTCCTGTCCCCGGGAAACAATCTCTTTTACACGTCAATTTCGCAATTGAAACGAAATTCCGTAACGGGATGTATTTTATTCGCGCAAAAGTCAGGGCAAGAAGCGACGCAGCCGCTGGCCGGACGTTTAAATCGAGATCCGTATATCGATTGCGCCTCTCTCTCTCTCTCTCTTTCGCTCGGAATCGAAAAATTCACCGAGAGTCATAATTGCCAAAGGAGAGTGAGCCCGGCAGTGAATCAGGGCGCCGAACCGACAGACGGATGAATAGTTTGTTTCGGATGTCCTATTGGAGCCTTTCCCCAGTCGTAAATAACCGACAAAAAAAAAAAAAAAAAAAGCGCGAGAGCGTACATCGCTGATGGAGGCGACGGGGGAGGGCTAAAAGGCGGCGCGCGCAAAAAGGGTGAATTATCGTCCGAGTCAGCGGAAAGTCAGCGTGAGGTAGGTGTCTATAATAAGGGTGGCTCTGTCTCTTTCTCTCTCTCTCTCTCTCGGGCAATTGTCGCTTATCTCGCGACGCGGTCGAATTCGTTCGCCAGTTAATCACGTTATCGAGGCAGCTTCTGCATTCGCGCGCCTCTCTCCGCCCTCAAAGTAATCCCTTTCTCTCGACTCGTTAATTCCGCACAATTCCGCCGGGGCGAACGGCAGCGCCCCACGGCGTGTGCCAGGATTTTTACCCGCCGCGAATAAACAAATCGGCACCTGCTACGGAGAGATAGTCGTACAAGGGGGTTGGGAGGGAGGGAGGGAGAAAAAGCTGCGCGCACCGACTGGAAAATCGCGCCTGTTGACGCTGTCGGCGGAGCACATCATTTCCCGAGCTTCCCGGCTCTTTCTCTCTCTCGCTCTTTCTTTCTCTTCTTTGCCGCGCAATGAAAGTGGACTCCGGCCGGGATTATTTCGTGCATTATAAAAGCGGAAGGGACGAAAAGAGGAGGATGGAGGCGCGGAAAAAAGAGGCCGGAGGCGAGAATAACGCCTGTGATTAAAGTACGCGAGCGCGGAAAACAAACGCCAAGACGGCCGGATCGGGATATGAAAAATGAAGAGGGGATACATGATCGACTGTTGCGCGCAAAACAGCGGTGAGCAGAGAAAAAAATCTGCTCTCCTCATTTTTTCTCGTACGGTGTATTAGTTTAATCGAGGCGGGCGTCGGACGTACCACGCAGAGATTTCACGGGGAGCCGACGATCGTTCGAATCCAGAACGCAGCTCGTTCGACGTCAATTATTGCACGGTTTTTCGCGGGCAATTTTTTACTCCCCCGCCCTAACGAACGCGGCGGTTTCGATCAGCGACGCACATATAAAGCCGCTCGCTTAGGCACTTGATACAGCCGCTTGGGGGTTAATCGCTGCTCGACCCAATTCCGTCTGCGTTTAGGACCGACGAACAGAGGCGGCGCGCGAGGAAGAAAATCTGCGATTCAGCAGCGGAGGACTATATATCCGACGTCGGCGTACCCATTGTTGACACCTGGCCGCGCTCTCTCGCGCGCCCGGGCTGTATGCAGATCCCCGAAGAAGCCGTCGTCGCCCGTGAACGGGAAGGCGCCGCCGCCGCGCGGAATCCTGCATGCCAATGAACGAGAGAGGGGGAGATCTGGTCCTCGGAATATCGAGGGATTCCTGAATTCCCGCGCCGAGAGCTCTAACGCTGCTGACTCCCCCGCCGAACTGTAAACAAGCGCGCGGGGGAGGGGCGAACCGACACTGGCCTTGGGACACACCGGCCATTAAAAAACAAAGGAGGCGAATAAAATACGGCGCGCGAGCGACGGAAAAAGGGGGACGGGGAGAGGCGAAATTAAGGGAAGAATAAGCAAAGAAAGGGAAGAAGGAAAATAAAGGCAAAGAGAGTCCACTCGAAGCAATGACTGTCAGAGGACGAGCGAGCGAGAGAGAGAAGAGAGAGGAGGAGAGAGGGAAAGAGCGCGAGGTCAATGCGCTCTGGAGGTGCATTGCCTCGAGGATGAAGGGATAAGAGTGCAGAGAAGAAGCCGAGAATCGAGGCAAGAAGCCCGAGCTGGAATTGCAAGAAGCGCGACGCCGCGGATAATATTAAATCGCGCGCGTAGGCAAAAGAGCGCGCAGCTGCCCAAAGATAATGCCCGATGCATATATACCCCCGGAGAGAGAGGAAGAGAGAGAGAGAGAGAGTGCAATCGACTTGGGGAATAAAAGGCTTTTTATTTCGCCGATCGACGTATAGGCTGCGGAGCGCGCCGCCGCGGGGAAAGAGATCGTTTCTCAACGCGGAATAAATTACTCCCTGCGCCGAGAGAGAGAGAGAGAGAGAGAGCGCGGCGAAGGAAACTTTGCTTGGTCAAGTAAATGATCTCTCTCTCTCTTCGCTCTCGAAATTTTTTCCATTAAACAGATTTCTCGCCCGTTCCTCTCGCGGCCGAGAGCGCTAATAACTTTTCTTAATTCAAAAGTTTCGAGAATCGGCCCGCTATAAATCCGGAATTAAGAAACGGGAGGATTCAAAATATAACGCGGGCCGAACTTTCTCCCCCGCGACTCCCGATGAATTATTAAAAAAGTGTCTCTCTCTCTCCCTCTCTCGTCCTCCTCTCTTTTTACCCTATTTATTTCGAAAGCGCTCCGGGCGCTAAATCACTCTCGGGGAACGGATTTTAAACGGACGGGGAAAAGGTGCGCGTCTTAATAACGATTATCGGCGCCGAAAACGCAACGATTTAACGACTCGCCGGTCGTTAAAAAAGAGAAAAAAAAACGACAACCATTGCCTCGCCTCAAAAACGAAAGTGCAGTCTGTAAAAAAGCTGCGCTCCGAAGGCTGAAAAACTTGCAGGACGAGCGCGAGGGGGGAGGCTGCGGAGAGGTTAAGCCTCGAGAGAGCGGCGAGGCCGGCAGGTGCAGTCCGGCGTTATGCGAATTCCCGTAATTACCTCTCTCTCTCTCTCTCTCTCCCCGAGTTACGAGCGGATATCTCTCCGCGGAGCCTGCCGAGGAATCCTCCTCGATTGAAAAGCCGCGGCTGCTGCCGCGGCGGGCGGGAAAGCCCCTCGCGCGGCGTGTATGTATATATATTCATACGCGTGCGCGCGTTTTGCGCAAAGGCGCAATTAGCGGGCGCGCGCGCGCGACCTCGAGCTCCTCTCTCTCTCTCTCTCCCCTCTCGCGTACGTGATCTGTCAGCGATCGCTAAAAAACGCGCGGAGAGAGGCGGCGGCGGCGTCTCGAGGGGCTGTTAGCAGCGACAAACGACAAAAGACTTCGTTAGAGACGACGGCGTTACGGCAGCGGCTGCGGGGGGGGGGGAGGCTCGTTAGGACAAATTAGCCCTCGGCTAATAAGCAGAGGAGGTGCGTGTCAAGACGTCAAGCGCTATTTTTGCCTCGCGATCCCTGGGAAGGGGGAGGAGGCCGGCGGATCTCTCTCTCTCTCTCCCTCTCCCGAGAGGAGCGGGGCTGCCAAATGCAAGAGTGAGAGCGACGAAAAAAAAGCGATCCGCACAATGAAGAAGCAGCGGGCCTCCCCCCTCTTTCCTTCTGCCATTCAGCGCCGCGGAGACTTTTTCTCGCCGTTCGTTCCTTTAATTCCATCCAGCGGAGTTTTAAAGCGTAGCCAAGCCGTTGCCACTCGCAGCTATATAATGATTCCTTTTTTACGACTGGACGATTCAGCTCCTTAATTTTCCTTTTTACCCCCAGACTCTCTCTCGCGCGCGCGCGCCTTTATCCGGTCGAGGCTTTTTCAGGACAAAGAGCGAAATATGCCTCGTATTTTTTTTTTTTTTTTGGTTCGCGGAGCGAGACCCTCCGGGGGCGCGATGCGTCACCTTTAATAAGCCGTCAGCGGTCAGTTTTTTGCGATTTTCCGAACCCAGTCAACGGGGATGAGTCATTGCGCGCATTCCGCGAAGCGCGGACCGGTTTCAGCTCTCTCTCTCTCTCTCTCGCTTTGTGCAGCTGGATCGTATATATACACGAAAGCTTTCAGACTCGCGGACTAAACAAATTGCTTTGTTTATTATAGGCCCGCGCCTCGTAAACCTCTTTTTAAGTGCATCCGGACCGATAAAGCTCCTAATTTTTGCTCTCTGCCCCGAGAGTCCGATTCGGGAGTTGGCCTTTTTTTTCTCTCTTTTTTTGCGCAGTCGGGCCGTTTTCAGGCCGACGAGTTCGTGCGACTCCGGGCGCAACTTTTGACAGACACCGGAGGACGCGCGCGCGGCGTTCACTTTTGTATTGCACGAGCGCGGCGGCGGCGGCAGCGGCGGCGGCGTTCGAAAGCTACGGCGGTTTTTTCGTCTGTGCTTCGGTCTCTCGTCGCGCGCGCGTTTGCCTTCGGCCTCGTTCGAAGGAACAACTGCATTGTGCCTGCCTTTTTTTGTCGCGAGCCACTGATAAAACGAGCCGTGTCTCGTCTTTATTTTGGCCCTTTTCCCCCGGCGGTGTACACGGCGAGCATTACGCTTTTATGCGCATTTTCTTTTTTTTTGCAAAGCTCATTTTCAGTTACGGAATTGCGGAGGCCGGATTTAGGGGAGGCTAAGCTGCGAATCGAATCTAGGATTTTCGTATTGGCATTGTAAACCGACACATTTTCTCCCGTTATTCGATCTGTATTACAGGGCGTATATTTATATTCCCCGCGCTCGATATTGCGCAATCTTTTTATCCGGACAGTTTTTCCATCTTGCCTGCTTATTTGCACAACGATACCTTTGCCGTACAATTATAGGGGCGGATGAGGTAACACTATACTTTATTAGCTCCGCGCCACTTTACCCGCGAAATTATCTCGGCGAAATAATGAAAAACGACGTATTAAAAGGACTTTTAATATACAGTCTTAGAGGCCGAGAAAAAGTAATTTATTAGATTGCAATTGTTAAATCGTCTGTCAAATCCCGAGAACACTCGTTTCCTCTCTCTTTCTCACTCTCGAGAGCCGGGAGGGAGAAAATCCTCGGCGCACCGTCCGAACACGGAGGCGGCGTTTGAGAAACATTTCCGCTCTTGGCAGCGGCATAATGAAACGTAGCAATCCGTTAAATTTACAGATATAATAAGACGGAATATAATTCGAATGAAAAAATAAGGGTAAAGTGATTTATCGCTCTCTCGTAAAAGCATAGACAGCCGGCCTTTGGAACGGACGCTAAGTAACGATAATACAATAAAACAGAGAGAACTGCACGAGAGAGTCGAGCAAAACGCACGTCCGCGGACTTTTATCGGACTCTCTGCTCTCCCCCTTTAAAATCCATTAGTCGGCCCCGGCTGAAAAAAAAGTGGGGGGCCGTAATTAAAGGAGCGCATTTTCGCGCGTCCCTCCCATCGACAATGGTAAATCGCGGCGGCGCGGCGCATATAAATACTTTGCTGGAACGCAAGGTGGAACGGAGAGCGCGAGAGAGCCGTGCCGGCAACACACGGCTCTCTCTCTCTCCCCGACGCACACACCGCTTGTACCTGTCGTTCTCTCCCTCTCCCGTGTCGGTTCATCCTGCGAGCGAGCGAGCGAGCGAGAGAGAGAGAGGGACTAGGGCTCGGAGGAAGTAGTCGATAAAACTGGTTTGACGAGTGTCGGAGAGGAGAGGACTCGGCCACGTCGCAACGCCGCGCCGCGCTGTGCACCGTAGGCGCAGCCGAGGCCTCTCTCGGTTCTCGACCGCTCGCTCACCTCGCCTCACTTTCTTCCTACCCGCCGCGCGGCGGCCCGTTTTACGCTCGCTCTCGCGCGCAGCTTTAATGCCCCCGCGCGCCGAGAGCGAGTGAATATTTTAGGCGCCGATGCCGGGAGAGGAGAGACGGCCGCTATCCTTTCTCGCGTTATAATTCGCGGCTGCGGGAAAAACTAAACTAGAGAAAACCTCAAGGATGCCGCTGCGGTCGCGAACTGCTCGCTAGACGGGTCGGGGAGTTGCTTACTTTTTTTCATTTTTTTTTCTATACGCCAAGGCATATCATTATTTCACGGAGCGCGCGCGTTCGTTCAGGAATTTCGCCTACAAGGATATATAAGCCGCGGCGAACGAAGAGATTTTTTTTTTTGTCTTCTCGGCCGATTCGAAGGAAATTTATGCAGGCGATTAACAATGTACGAACAAGCTAAATGGAAATTTAATGAGCCAATAATAATCCATTCAATTCGCTACCCGAGAGAGGCCGCGATATAAAATTTTGCAAAGCCACGCGGCGACGGACTAAACGCGCACGTATATAACAATACGCGCTAAATTCGTTCGGACCTCTCTCTCGCGTGCATTTTTTTCCGCGCGCGCCGCTCCACGTGCTCCCTCCTCAAGCGTCTCGTGTGTGCTCTCGGGAGGATATTTTACCCTCTAAAAGATGTATTTTCTTAGTGCATATTAAGTAAAACAAAGGAAGCGAAACAGAGGGAGCTCTCGAGAGCCAGAAGCGTAGAAGGGGCCTCTCTCTCTCTCTCTCTCTGGTCTTTTTCCCCAGCCAGCTTCTCTCTCTCTTTCGCTCCGCGCTGGAGTGCCGCGGCCCTCGAGAAGGCTGAGAAAACAAAAGCCAGGCCGGAATGAAACGTCGCGCGAGAGAGAAAGAGAAAGAGGCAAGGAACTGCAGGGAACACGCTAAAATTCGCGCTTAAAAATTCCGCCGAGTCTCTCTCTCTCTCTCCCTCTCTCTCGCGCCATCGGCGTTCCTGATGGATCGATTTTAATTTTTCCGCGCGACGAGAGAGACAATTTAGCAAGAGCGATCGCCGAGAGCCCCGGTTACGCGCTTAAACCATGCAGCTTCTGGGAGCCGTTATGATCTCGTGTCATTGGAAACTTTAGACGCGCCGCCGGTGTCTCGCATGATCGAAGGCTCTCCTCTCGCGCGAGCTCGATGCATTTTCAGCGTTGATTAAATCTATGGGATTACGAGGGCTCTGTTTTTCTCTCTCTTTTTTTTTTTTTTTTTGCCTTTTTATTTCACGCGGGATCGATCTCGGCTGCTGAAGCAACCCAATCCCCCGGCCACACCGCGGCGCTATGCATATGTATTTTTTGTTTACGGAATCCGAGGGGTACAAATAGTTTTCAGCAAATTAGTTTCACGCTCGACTTGGCTCGGCGCGAAGTTAATTAAGAAGCCGCCACCGCCGCGTACGTCGCGCGCGTATTATTAAAAAAAAGAGTTGGGTGACCGCGGATTTTTTTTTTTCTCGTTGTCGCGCTCGCGAGAGGGAAAGAAAGTTCGATCCGCGCGCGCGCGGCTAATTATCGAAATTCCCCAAAGCGCGGCGACGCCTCGGATTTGCGAGCTCCGCGCGTATAATTTCAACTTTCTCGAGCGAGGCGAGAGAGGCAAAATTTTTTTTCTCTCTTTCCTCCCGAATAGAAATGTATAACGTTCGACCTGTTGGAATGCGCGTGTGCCGCGCACTGATTTCGATGAATAATCCAAGTGCGAGGAGAGGGGGGGGGGGTAGAGATATCTTTCTTTTCTTTTCGGAGCTGCGAGCGTAATTTCGTGCGCGAATTGCTCGAAAAAAAGGGGGAGAGATAGATGATAGATATTTGTAGCAAAAATACAATAGTTTACATTATATCATTTTTAAGAAATAATTACAATGTTCCTATGAAGTAAAACAAAAACAAAAAAGAATATGATGCTTATAACCTAATAAATGTTTGCTAAATTTGGTCAAGGACCTGCTTAAATACTATAGCACTTTAATAACACATAGTTCTGTTTTATCACAGGTAGTTTTCGAGCCCGACGGGCCAAGTCGTCTAAATATTAAATCTATTGACTGAAATAATAAGCTCGAACAACAAACTTCGCAGACTTCGCAGACCGGAGGGCGACTAGGCGAGGGAGAGAAAAAAAAATTACACGCGAAAGAGAGATCTACAGACCGGCAGCCCTGGTCTTTACCTCTCTGAATCCAGCAACGCAAAAGTCGCGGAAGGGTAGGGGAAAACGCGCGCGGGGGCGGTGCACGGCCGGGAGCAAAAAATGGGGGAACGCTCGTGATGTGTGCGCGGCAACGAAATAACGCGTACGAGTGGGCCGCTTCAAGGAGGCTGGTCGCGCGAGAGAGCCTATATCTGGGTCAGTCGAATGCGCCGCGTGTATCATCGCTCTTTTTCTCTCTCTTTCTCCCTTCCCGCCTCCCCCGGCGGCGAATTTCGCGTTCGCGGGGATATATACATTCGTCGGGCGAAAAATCGGAAAACGTCGCTTCCGCATGCACGAAAATAATATTACCCCTTGAATTATTGCCGGGGGATCGATATCTTGTTAATGTCGAATGCAGCCTCGCCGAGGGGCAGCGGCGGAAAACGCGAGGCGCGGGCTTTTTATCCGCCTCGTTTACCGAGTGCACGCCGAATGTAACTTCGATTTCGAAAGAGGCCTTTTTTTCACCCGCCTCGACGGCGCGCGGCTAATAACGCGTATTATAGTCGCGGGGCAACAGGTGTTTAGAGAGGAGACGTATACATATTTTAAAATGCTCCTATTTCGAGCACAGATGCCGCGCTCTTCAATGAAAACGGATCGGTTTTGCAATCGTTTCGGAGCGCGGCGGCAGCTGTCAGTCAGCTGGCGGAATTGCATTATTTTCTTTTGCCACGGGGGTCGCTCTAAAGCCAACCGTGCGAGCTCGCGTACGATTTTTCAGACAGACGCTAGCGGCTCTGCTCTCTCTCTCGAGGTCGCAAACGCGCGCAATCGCGTTTGCAGGCAGAAAAAAAAAAAACGCCGCGGAGCTCGATTACAATATTCCGCAGCGGCGGAATGGACAACATTTCAAAGCTCTCTCTCTCTCTCTCTTTTATTCCTGGATGGATTCAAATCCGTTACGGAGTTTTTTTTTTTTTTTTCATCCGGAGAGTGTATAACTCTGTATAAGCCGGGAGCGATAAAAGGAAGGGGACATCGATTTCTCGAGGCGCATTAAAAATCAAAAGGAGCCTTTCATAAAAGCGCCTTTCATTATTCGCGTCAAGAAGATGGTTTTCCATTAATTGAACAAGAAGAGGAGGAAGTAACGATCGCGAATAAAACGCAGGCCGCCGACTGACAGACGGCGGACAAAGAGAGAAGGCTTGATGATTCTCTTGAATAGAGAGGCAGCAGCAGCAGCGGGGCAACGGACTCGCGGCAAGTGCGATGCAAACGAACGAGTGCCTTGACATTAATGCCAATAAATTAGGAGTTCGATCCGTAACAATGCAGAGCCAAGACGTTTCTTCGATTGTATAATCTTCCCTCCGCCGGCGCGCAACATCCATACGTTCTTTTAAATTCATCGATGCGAACGACGACTTCGTCGAGCGCGGAACGGGGCTCTCCCTCCCCCCCTCCCCCTTTTATCGGTCGATATTCCAGCATTACTATAGAGTCGCACGATATCTTTGCATAGGAAATAATTCATCTGAACGGGGATAATATTGTTTTCGATGGGACGGGCTATCGAGCGCTATCGGACCGCGGGAGAGAGAGAGTTTTGTTGATGGCCCCCGTTTCGAATGGCGAACGGAGGAAATTTCTTAATTATTCAGGGAGCAATTTGTTGCATTGTATAAGTAGCGCTCGCGAATCGATTCGCGAGAGCGAATGTATTCCGGGGGGAGAGAAGCCAAAGTTTAAACGGGAGGAGCTCTGCATTATTGAGTGCGTTCGTTTTATAACAAAGTCTTTTTAAATTACCGGCGAAAACTTTTTAAGCGGGGCAAAGTGGGTGCCGCGAAGAAAGCAATTACATTAACAACGGAATTCCTTTGTCCCCCCGAAGCTTTACCTTCTTTCTCGTTCCTTCCGATCGAAATCGAGTTGCCTTTGTCGATCTTTTCGTTTTTTTTTTCGAAGACTTTTTCGATACTTAATTGAAATTCTTGATAATTAATGAAAATTAAATTCACGCCCGAATAATACGCCGACGTGGACGTATCGATCTGGTCGGCACTTGAAAAATTAACAAGATTTGCAGGGAGAATGTGCGTGCGCATCAGAGTAACTAATTAATATATAACTTTTCGGTAAAAACGACGATAATTATATGCAGATAAAGGCGCCTAAGCAGATTTTGATATCGCAATCATATAAGCCGCAATAAATCTATCTAATGAATATTTTAGCGCGCGGAATCTAAATCCATTAGTAAATTATCGCGTGCACTCCACTTAATTTCTACGCCACAAATGAAATAGTAATGAGATAATGGAACGACGCGGCTACTCCTCGCGGCGGTAAATCAAATTTCCGAAAGAGTATAGCTTGCGCTAATTGCTCCCGATTTAAAAAACATCGGCGCGCGCAGTCGAGGAATCGGATTGTCGAAACATTATATCCCTCCGTATTAAGGAGGTGCGCGCATTTTTTCCCGCGCAGCTGCGCGCGCGAGGCCAGCAAATTCCGATTTAGCCCGGTGTATAATAAAACCGGCGGCCTCGTTGCTCGGGCGCGCAAAATTAATTACGCTTTACACGGGCTCTCGCGTGTCAGGCTAGGAAGTGTATTTAATAACTCGACACGTGACACCGATGCCCGCGCCTTTCATTTCTCTCTCTCTCTCTCTTTTTTTATCTTTTGTTCGCTCGGCAGGCCGGAAAGCACACGGCCGAGATTGCGCAATCGCAATCAATTCCTCCTTCACGCGAGGGAGGAGGGAGGAATCAGTAAGCGCAAATTGAAGCGAACCGCGGATTTCTGCGCGAAAGGAATAAACGGCCAGCCAAGGGAAATAGGAATAAGTATTATAAATTAGCCGCGCGCGGATAAGCAGAGTGTGTGTGTCTCTCTCTCTCTCGGCTCTCGATTCAAATGAAATTTCGCGAGAAAGGAGGCTCCAACGAATGCGGAATAATTATTCGCGGAAGCTTGACTTTTACATCGCTCCCACCTCTCGACTTCGATCCCAAGTTCCCTCCAGATATATACGTCGGCTGGTGTCTTTGCGCCTTTTTTCTCCCTCGTCCGCGCGGCGGCCTCCCTAAACTTTCTCTCTTTCCCCCAAAGACTAATCTAAGTTGAAGCCGTAAGGTCGTGTCCGCGGCCTTTTTTCCGCGGGGCGCGCGTTTTATTTTCGGAAACTCCGCCGTTTTATGCGGGATGTGCCGAGGCGCGGCGCATTTATTTTCTCCCGCGTGGCTTTTGATTTTTATTTCGTTGTTCCAGCTCTCGCTCCGGCGAGATAAGCCGAAGGTGGAAGCCGAAACCGAGCCTCGAACGCTCTCTCGGCTTATCAACGTCCCTCTCTCTCGCTCTCTCTCTCTCCTGGGCGCTGTTGCCGGGCTGAAATTATTTATTTAGTCTTGTATCTTATCGTAACCCGATGTCTGCCTCGAAACTCTGTCCCGAGCACTTAACCTCACTTTGGGACGCGAAGGGTTGGCGCAGCCAAGATCGAAATTCGATACAGGATCGACGGTGGTGGTGGGGAGAATGTAAACATTGACTAACGACTGGGCGAGTCGCGTTTGAAAAAAAAAAAAGACCGCGCGTATGACCTTTCGCTTATAATTGTCGCTCGCGCGCGTCTTTGTCGACCGCGACGGTCGCCCTTATCGCGAATGTAAATTTGACTTATATAAATCACGCGTCATATCCTGGCTCCTCTTGAATGAGTCTTTTCAGTGTTTAAGGCCTGCGCCTTTTATCGGGAATTTATCGCGCGGCCTTTTCGGCGAACGTTTATATGGGAAGGGAGCGTGCGCAGTTACGGAAAAAGTCATATTTATAAAGTATATACGTACCGGTCACGTGGACGGTTTTTCTCCCGCGGATCTCAGGCGGCAAATGAACTTTTGATTAATCTCAAATAAAAGGAATTCGCCGCCGCGAAAGAGCAAACGAAACTCGGCGCGTACAAAGTTAGCCGTCGGCGGGGGAGAGGGGAAAGAAAGCAGGCTCGCGAAAAGTCCATTAAAGAAACTGCTTCGACGGGGTATGAATTTTTCAGGCCCCCCAGGAGTAAAGCAGGTTGGTTCGACATAACAGCGAGCCGCGACGTATATACGTTATATAAAATAGCCGAAAAGTCGGGGAGCAAATAGATGGCTTAGCGAAGCGGGCTTGTTTGCTTGCAAAGCTCTCTCTGCCGTAGACGCTCGATTGGCAGCTCTGCTGTCGCCGATGAGGAGCGGTATAAGGAGAGCCGTTCAGGCGTGGCATCGATTCCCTCATTGAAATTTCAGCCTCCGGCGTGACACAAGCTTGCTCCCTCTCGCTCTCTCTCTCTTCTTGCCCCCCGGCACTTCCATTCTGCTCCCGAAGTTGCTTGTGCTCGCGACTGTCAGTCGAGGCTGCCGCCGCCGCCGCTATCGCCTTCCGTTTATCCCCAAAGCTTTCCCACCCCGTTGGGCTTTTCAATGCCGTTCTCTCTCCTGTATAGCTTCCCGCGGTAAATGCCAGCTATCTCGGTCCTCTCCCCCTTCCTCCCCAAATTGATTAAGAACTGATTAAACGAGGTGTCTCGCTTTCTTAGCCGTCATTGCCCGTAATCTACCCGCCGGCTTATTCGCTCGATCCCCTTATCGCCGCTGATGGCTGCCTTATCTTGCGTCTGTCAAGGCTGGAGGAGCCGGATCAGACGCACTCTCTCTCTCTCTCGCTCTGCTTTTCGCCGACAATCGGAGCGAGAACTTTCGTAATGCCGCGCTGTTTGACGAGCGTTCATTCACTGCTCTTTCTCTGTCTCTATCTCTATCGTGAGCCTTTGTTTACTCCTTTCTGTATTTAGGTCCATTCGTCATTTTGTAAATATAATACACCATTTTTCGCGGGAGAGTATACGCTTTTTACGATTGTATAGTTTTACGATGCTAGAGAAACAATTACTGCCTATTGTGAAAGGTATACGCTAAAGTTTTAGAATTAGTTTAAAAGCGGCGATCGATCCTGGGAATGAAAACGATACAATTTACGTTCGTCGATTGCAAAATATCATTTTATGCTCATCGACGTATCCGAGTCGATTGAGATATCGAAGGAAAGTAAGCGCCGTTAATTGTTTGCAGTTATATTCGATTTCAAAGGGCGTGCTGAAAGCTGGAACCCCCGAACGAATCAGGCAAATAATCATGAAACGCCCTTTGCCCGGCTCCTCCCTTGAAAGGATTAAAGAGGGATCCAAATCCCGTAACTCGGTCAGTGCGCAAAGGACAAATTCCCCGAAAATTGAGCCCATTCGTCAAGCGCAAGGACTCTCAAAACTTCTGCGCGCGAATTTTCTTTGCGACGGCGACGGGGGGAGCTTGAATTAAAAATATAGGCGAGGCGGTCGGCCGCGAAATACGCCGACTTTCTCGCAGGACATTACCTCCCCCCCCCCCCCCTCCCCTCCCGGCTAGGCGATGGGAAAACTTGGACTGCAGACTGCGCGGGAGGGAGAGGGGACGCGTCGAGCCGGAAATGCAAAACTTTCATTCAGCCAGAAAACTCGGACTTTCGACGTATATTATGAACGAATAAGACTGCCGGGACGCGCGCGGCTCTTAGGACGAGGCCGAGGAACTTTCAGGCCGAGCCTAGAAAACTCGCCCGGGGGCATCTAGATATTGTTCAAAAGTTGCGACGACGACGACAACGACGACGACGACGGCGAGCAAATATTTCCCTCTTCTCGAAGCCCGCGCGCCTTATGGACTCAGCTGCGCGCGGATAGCGCGCCGACCATTGTGCAAAGCCACAATTACAAATTGTTAAAAGTTGGCTCCGACCGGGCAGGGCTGAATTATCGATTGCGCAAAAAAAAAAAAAATAATAGCCCGGCGCCGAGCGGCGCGGCGAGTTGTTTGTTTGTTTTTTTAATCCGATAAGCGAAAAAAATTGTTTGCCTAATATTATTTGCGTCGGCAGGCACACCGGAAGCCGAATTTGAATACCAGATTTCGCGGTTCACTTTTTAGAGCAAGCAAAAATATGCGGTTTTCCGGCTAATGGCTTATGCACTATTTAATTTCAGCTTTTAATAAAACAAAAAAAAAAAAAAAACTACATTCGACTCTTGTTTTTCCATAATATTTTGAAGTTGGTAATTTTTTGGTCTACGCCACGCTCGGCCTTCCCCCGGGATTAATTCGTATTTCGCTATTTGCAAATGCAGCCGGCTGCTTCCAACGCATTTATATATGGAAACGTATTTATAGGGTATGAATGCTCGATACACGACTCCCATCCATTGTCCCGTCCCATATACGCTAATGCACATAATTAATGCAATAGTAGCTGTAAATCCCGGATTAGCCCACTCAAACGCCAATGAATCTTTAATCGCACAGATATATATATATATATATATATATATAAGAGAGCTCGAGTTTTCGGCCAATTTTTCGGTCCCGAGTCGCAGCAGCCAGCCGCGAGCAATCGATCCTCTTGCGAAACGGGCCTAAAAGGCCTGAGAATATTCAGGAGTCCGCGGCGAGCTGAAGTGCCCCCGAGTCCGTCCAGGTCGACGGCAGTTTATCGTAGCTAATATCGGGCGCTAGTGGCTCCTTAAGCCCCCCCCTCCCTCCGGCGTCGAACGGACGTATAAGGACTCTCATAACTTCCGGTCCGTGCACTCTCGAGGCGCTTCGCGAATATTGCGAGGGAGGGCCTCCGCCGCCGCCGTTGCCGCCGCCGCGCGCGACGACACATTCCCCCGCCATTCCCATCCTCATTCCCGTCGTGGAAGACATATTGGAACGCATCCGGATGCATTCGCATCGCAGGCGTGTTTACAGAGCCGCATATCGCGCGCCAGACTCCACCTCCGAAACCGGCCCGTGTCTCGTTTCCTCTACCCGCGCGCGGCTTTAGGATTAATTATACCGAGAGCGCCGCCGCCGCTCTCGTCGCCGAAGAGAGAGAGAGAGAGAGAGAGAGAGATTTTCGCACACAGGTCCCCCCTGCTGACATGACGCCCCGGCCCGGACTGCGACTGCCCGGCCGGAAATGCTAATTTGACCAGCGACGTATATAGAGCCGTCCTGCGCCGGCGGCTCGTTATGCTTTACGCGATATTACGGTCTGATTACAATTGATTTTGCCCGAGAGCAAACTTCAAACAGATATCCGGTAAGCAGCGCCGACGGCGGCGGGTCGTCCCTCCCCCCCGAATCGCGGTTAACACTTTACGGCCGATCGGCGCGCTTCGAAGAGTCGATCGTCAAAGAAAATAATCTTTTCGTTCGTAAAGCGCGGAATGGAATCTCGAGAGAGAATTTGATGAAAGCCCCCCTTAGAAGCGAAGCGCGATGCCGTGTATATATTAATCGAAAGGGGAATTCGAAATAATAACTTTATTTATTACTCGAGCGAAATACACAGCCCGGCTCTTTAAGCACCGGTCCCGGTGATTAACGCTCGGCGCCGCGCCGCGTCAAAGAAAAGCAATCAGATTTCCATTTGAAGCAAAGATTATCGAGTATTCCCCGTTAACCAGAAACGCATCGGACGTATGTGAAACGCCGCCTAAACCCAATACTCCCCGCGCGCGCGTCCGTATTCGGATTGATGCGTTTGGAAAGCAATTCAGCGCGGGCCGATCCAATTTGTCGGAGTTAATATTTCAAAATTCCGAGCGCTAACGTACGTATACATATATATATATATACGCGTACGTATTGCGAAACGCCGAGGAATGAGAAAGAATGGCAGAGAGAGGTATAAAAGTCAAGCTCTCTCTCGGCGCGGAACGGAACGATCGCTCGGAGGCGGCTTTGCGCCAAGACGAATGAGACAGTAAAATCCCTATTGCGGTCGATTATTATGCGCGATTACCCCGCGGACAACTCTGCGGCAGCGATTCGCCTCTCTTTTAAAAGGGCCCAGAGTCGCGGTGCTGCTGCTACGTGCTGTGCTCTCTCTCGGCGCAATTCCAGCCCAGGCCAGGTAAACAGACGTGAGAGAGGTGTAAACGCTCTCATTGTTCCCGGGGAATAGCCCCGGACAAAGCCGGCTTCTTCCGCGGACGAGAAACAGAGAGAGAGAGAGAGAGAAAGACGACGACGACGACGACGGCTTAGAGTTTGATAAATTCGCGAGCTGCGCACAATCGGCGCTCTCTGGAAATTACATCTGCCGGGAGACGCGTCGTCATTTACGCTTTTACCCGCCTCTATTCATTACCGTTCTCTCTCGCGCTCTCTGCTTTATGGAGGGACGCACGCAACGAAATCGGGCCGTAGCTGCTGCTACTGCTGCTGCGCTGCTTCATGTGCGTTTGAATGTTGCGCCGGAGAAATAATTATGGCTCGCTTAAGTAGCTGCCGCGCGAGTGCACTGCCAATTATACCGTCTTTCGGTTCTTTGTCTATTTTGCTTTCGAGCATGATGAACCCGGTTGTTAACAGTTTATTTTAATTACCATCAGGGAGAGCCCCGGCCTCTTCTTATTTGTTATATTCCGTACGGCTGTGTTTTGTTGCGTTTAAATTATACTTTTCCAGCGGCCGGGGGGGGGGGGGGGGTAACAAAGGTTAATTACTCTCGGCGCTTAATTTATTAGATTCGAAATAAAAATTAAGCCTTGCGCCCGTCGCCGCGCGTTAATTTTTTCGCCCGAGGATCGTCTAATGTATATACGTCAATCCGGGTAATCCGATTAAAACTTTTGCGACATTGTGTGCGACGACTCGCGGCGACAAAAAAAAAGTTTTTTCGAGTAAGCAAAAAACTAATTTCTCTTCATTATACACAGGCGTTGCGCGAACTTTCAAGGAAATGTATTGAGTATTCCATAAATACTATTGGAAAAACCTTGGCTCCTTTTCTCTCTCTCAACGGCGCGAGGCGCCTTGCTCGAAACTTTGGGTATACGCAGTCGCCAGATAATTATTTAACGGAAAACGCCGAGGTTTTCCGTTAATTAGAGAAATTTGTTCGCCTCCTCGCGAATTAAAATTGTCCGCTCTTATTAAAGTACTTTTCTCCCCCCCGTCCCCCCTGTAATCCCGGCAAAAAAATGTAAGTTTACGTAAAAATTTGACACTGGGTCAGAGAGGCGGCTCGTAATAAAACTTTCGGAAGAAAAATTTTCAAGTTTGTGTACTTCGGCTAGGCTTTCGGGAGGAAAAAAGTTGCTTGGACGAAACTGGCTTTAAAAAGTGCGACCCCTTTTTCTCGCGACCTTAAAAAAAAAAAAGGAAGGGAGCGAAAAAATATATTCTCAACTGTCTTTCCATTGAACGCGTCCTTTTGCTCAACTTTTTTATATAACGAAACCCCCTAATTGGGAGGGGGGACGGAACGCGAAAAGTTTGATTAAAATATGCCGTCGAGAGATCGCATCGGCCGGGCCCATTGAATTGGCGCATTTTCGAGGCTGCCTCGGTCCTTACATAAATTTCCGTGTCCGCCTGATCACGAACGCGATTCAGTCGCTCGACCTCCGCGCGGTTAAAGCGTTTGGCTCTGTTCCTGTTGGCAGAAAGTCGGTAATCCGGGTTTGGTAAACTTTCTACTACGGTGATTCCCCGTTGCCTCCGGCTGTCACTTTGTCTCTCCTCGCTAAGCTTCGTCGCGAAGAGACTTTCCTCACCTGCGCTTGCAGATTTTCATCTTTCCTCTCTCCTATTTCTATTAACGCCGGGGCAAACGGCCGAGGAAGCATGGCGGCGAGGTTCCGGAATTTTAAAGGCTGCACACCAAACTGTAAATAATCTCTATCGCGTATAATACATTTCGGAGAACAAAGCTGCGCGCGGCTGTCGCGGCGGCGAGAAAGAATGACGTTACGAAAGTCCGGCGAAATTTACTCGAAACGGAAGAATAAGAGAACATCCGCGAGAAAATAATTGTTTCTTTAAAGCGCTTAAAAAATAAAAAAAGAAAGAAAAAGGAAGAACGAGAATAAGTAAAACTCGCGAGGAATGCAGTACAATAAAGCTCTCGGGGCGACGTTCGCGGATACAGACGGATTATGCCGCACTCGAGAGTGATAAAGATCGTTTAAGCGCGAAAAAGAAGAGGGGGGCGAGGAAGGGGAAAAAGATCGCATCAGCTGCAGCGGCAGCAGGCAGCGAAAGAGAGAGAGAGGAGAACGAGGCTACGGATTTACGGTACGTCTGCTTTTTAGATGTAAGCGAAGATGAAGCTCGTCCAGGCGAGCCTTCCTTAAAACACAGAGAGAGAAAAATAAGGAAAAATGAGTAAAAGTGAAAAGCCGAGAGAGAAATGCAAGATTCATTGTTGGCCCGTAACGAGGACATGGCGAATGGGGCACGTCAGCTTTGGAGATTTCTCTCCCGGTGCTTTTAAGCCGCGAGAGAGTGAGAGAGACCGTGACGAAATAACAGAAAACGCGGCCTAAGACGCACATAATGCCTGCACGAGACGAATCGGACAAGCGAATTCTCTTTCTCTCTCGATTTACGATCCGCAATATTTCCAAATCAATCAACTCTCTCTCGCGCGCCTTCAATTTCCGAGGCGCTGCATTGTCCCCCGCCGTGGAAAAACTCTCCCATCACAGCCTGTAAATTCCTAGTCAAAGAGCACGTCGCGTGTCGCAAATTGCGTCCGGCTTTGTTTGCGCAAAATTGCGTCCAATTTGAATTTCTCACTTTCCGACACCCGTGCCCGGCGGGCAGAGACTGAAAAAAATGCGCTCAGAAAGCTGTTGTTAAGCGGCCTATTTTTCACTCTAAACAATAAACGCGAAAACTAAAAATTGCTCGAAACGTCCCGGCAAAGGGCAATTATTACCGTAGCAGCCGGTTTGCCGGGGGGGAGAGGTTCAACTTTTCTAAAACCGTCCCCCGAGGATCGACAAAGCGAAACCTCGTCGCTCGAAAAAAAAAAGAGCGCCGCCCAGCCCAAGACGAGGAGACAACACAAGAGCCGCGGGGTCAGCGGCGAATTTTAGACGCATCCGCGGGCGGCGGCCGGGCACCAAAAGCAAAACGCCGACTAATTAAAGCGGAGGCGGCGGCGGCGCGCCATCAAAAATTTAATTAGTGTCACGCTCAACAAACGCGGTCGCGCTCTCTTTTCCTCGTGTGCACCGCCCTCGAATCCCAGGATATACGCGCGCCCTAATGATGATGCATAAGACCGGGTCTCTCTCTCTCTCTCCCTTGCGCCGTTATACGAACTGTCAGCGGCGCTAAGTATAACATTCGCTCATTTACTCGCCCCCGGGGGCTTTTGTCTACCGAGCGGCTGATTATTGTATTCCCGGCTTTTTGCCCCCGCCGCGCTTTCTTCCGGCTTTGCCGCGCGCGCGCGCGCGTCGCGTCGTTCGTTATCGTCGCAGCGGCGTTAACCCTGGCAAAAGAGCGCCTTGTCGCCCTGCCGGGAGAGAGAATATGGCGCGTCCTCTTTTGTTTATCGCTAAGAGCTTCTCGGCGAAGCAGCGCCACTTACTCGCTCCGAGAATTCTGCGCCTTACTTTCTAGTATATATACTTTTAAAGGAGGAAATTAATTTTCCGCGGCGCCCACTCTGCCCCGTCCGTGCGAAGTTACCGTCGTCGTTCGGAAGCTGCGAATGCAGCACGCCGTAATCAATCGGCGTTTTGTTGCTTTTAGAGACGGTTGAAACGATCAATCGAACGACGTCGCCGACGATATATAATTTAGTTCGAGCTTTACTCCCAAATAATTTAAACTACGACGATCCGAGACGAACGGCAAAAGATCGTTTCCCCGAGAGTCGTCGACCGGGAGCCGTTGATTAAACAGTGCGGTCTCGACTATTGGTCAAACAGCCGCGCGGCGATCTGAGACATCAGCAATGCGCGCACACCGACCGACCGCCGTCTCAATCAATCTTGGTTTACCCGGATTCAAGCTGCTTGTCTAATTTTCCCGGTGCGGCGGTGTGCAAGCTCGTTTTGCTCGTGTACGTCCGGCCGAAGTAAGCTTACAACTCTCCCCCCGCCCGATAAATCCCGGCGCGCAGAATCCACCGCGTTATGCAGCTCACTTTTTCCCCGAGAGTCCATAAAGCAGCGTTCGCTCTCTCTCGGCTTCATGTTTATGTAAGGCAAATTCATGTTACTATCATGAGGCAACTTTCGCATAAACAGTCCCTGCAAAAAAAGGGGCAGGGGGAGAAGGCCTCTATATCGAGCGGTCCCTTTAAGGCCGGAAGTCGAGTGCGACTACCGTACTCCCCCGCCGTGTGCGTGCGGCGATAACGAAGAAGGCTGCCACCGCCGTTGCGCGCGCGCGCGCGTGCCGTTCATGCATTTATGCGGGGGAATGTTTGCGGATTACAATCGCAAATCGAGGAATGGGGCGGAGGCAGGGAAATGCAGATGCCAAAGCCGGGCATTAGCATAGGCCGCGAAATTTTCCGCGCGATTCCCATCTCCCCCCGCCGTTCGGCCCAGGTGTGCAAGAGCGCTGCCTCTCCACGACGGCTAATTAATCGCGCGTCGGAGATCCTAACGAGCGTTGCCCGCTCTTGGTAACGCGAGTCGCCCGGGGGGTGGCTGACCTTATATCACAATGAAGCACCGCCGCCGCCGCTCATTTCGGCGCTTCGACGCGCGACGAGCTGCCGCTCTTCCCTCCCCCCTGAGGAATTCGACGGGTAACTGGCTGCTGCTCCGGTCTCTGCGCTCTATTGGACCCGTTACGCGGACTTGAACTTTGCGAATTACTCACGCTTTTTCCACTCGCGCGGGATGTAATTTATGAAGTGAGCGCGGCCGGATGCCCCCGCGGATCTTTGCCGAACTTTCGACGGAATTGGGGAGAGGAAATTTAGATGGACTGGGATGCCGTGTCTCGCCAATTTACGAATGGAATTTAGCAAAGGGTCTTTGAAGGGAGCCAACGTTTCTGCGGAAATGAGCGAACGCATTCGACATGCAGTTGAACGCTCCTTTTAAGAAGCTTAACGTGAGTCTTGTGTAAATTTGCTGCGGGCGAATATATAATACCAGTTGATGCGATGTTGTGATGATATTATAGAGTTTGTTTTTGCTGATACCTTACAAAAAAAAAAACAGGGATAAAAATTTGGAGTTTACAAACCTGTAGTACACTTAGAACTTTAACCACAAAGTGGGATGAAAGGACAGCAGTGAAACTCACCTGTAACAAAAAAAAAAAGAAAACCTTAGAAGCATAAGACACTGTTAGGATTTTAATACGCAAAGTTCGCCAAACTTAATCATCCAAAGTCGAAACTATATATTGCGGCAGCCGGAGCTATTTTTCAATATTACGATTATTCCTGATTCCCCCTCGAGAACTTTTTAAAAGAGAACACTGATAAAGGTAGTTTAAAAGTTATAAAAACTTAATCCCCCCGCAAAAGGAGAGAAAAGCGTCGACCCGCTCTCGGCGGCAGCGGCAGCAGCAGCAGCCACATCAGAAAGCCGCTCGGCGTGTAGGGAAAATAACATCTGCACCGCCGTCCCGTCTAGCTTCCCCTACAAAATTTAAAAACGTCGGATTCCAAAGCCATTCCAAACTCGCCTCGCAATCTCGGCCGACAGCCGAGAGTCTCGCGGCTGCGCCGGCCTTAATACGACAGGGTACATTTTCGAAAAAAAAAAAAAAAAAAAAATCAGAAAAAAAAAACACGAAAGAAAGAAAGAAAGACAGAAAAAGCGCGCGCCGAGTCGAGATTTAGCATTCCCCCGAGAGAGCCTGCACACGCAGCCTCGAGCAAACGAAGCTCACCTGGCGCCGGCTGAGAACGAGGCGCGCACGTATCGATTATATAGCGGCGTGCACGAGAGCCAAGCCCTCCGCGCGACTACGACTACGACGACGACGACGACGACGACGTGCGTTCAGGCGTCGCTTGCCACATTACACTTTACGGTCTGCTTCCTCGTCAACGTCGCTCAAAGTGGAATTAAATTCGTGCCGGCGCTTCCGCCGCGGCCGCCGAGAGTCGCGCGCGCGATTCAAAGGCACGCGCACACGCACGAAAACTCAGCCCCGCGGAGAGAGAGAGAGAGAGAGCCATGAATCGCCCCGCGAACCGATAAGCTCCTTTTCTAAGCCGCTTCCCTGTGTTTCAGCGCCGCTTTCGCAGTCCCCGCCCGAGACCCGATAAACACGCTCGCCTTCGCTTCAATTTTCCAAGGGGGCTCTCCGAGAGAGAGAGAGAGAGCCGCGCGGCCCGTAAATCTTGTCTTTGTTTCCGGGTTTCGCGCCGTTCTCTCTCTGCGGGGACTATACTCGCGCGAGTGAGACGGGGAGGGAGATTTCAATTTGACGGGGTTTTGAAGGGCCGCGGCAGTTTTTCTGCTACTTGGACGCGCGGGAGGTCGGCGACGAGCGGAAGGGCGTTATGTAAATGGCGGCGATCGAAATTTACGCAAAAACGTAATGCGAGCCGTCAATCAAACTTTTTGATTAAAAATGGGATTTTGAAAAGCGGGGGGTGTATTTTTTTTTTTCGTAGAAATATTTATAATGATGTAAACTATGTGGAAATGCGCACATTTGACATCAAATACAAAAATATTAATAGTATAAAAATATTATAGTTCTAAATCATTTATTAATCTCGTTGTTAGAGTTAAAATATAAGAAAGTGATTCATAAATATAAACATAAGAATAAACACAAATATACACATAAATATAGCAATGTTATGTATGTATTTATAGTCTATTGAATTGTTAATTAAAACAAGTGTATGTATTTTAGTTTTAAGATAGGATTAAGTTAAGCAAGCACGGCTGTTGAACTTGCTATCTATGCTTGTAATCTTTTATTTTTATTTTTATTATATTTTTTGTTATTTTGTACCAGACCGACGAACAGGAAATTGATTTTCCTTTGTCGGTTTACTTTGTAATATCTAATTACTCGGTAATGTAATTGTAATGTACTCTTACTCTGGAAATAAATTGAAAATTGAAATTGAAATATAAATATATGTTAACGTGAAATTTGAAATATTTTTGTATAATATATCCATTATATTTTAAAAAAAACACGACCCGAGTTACGGCACTGGCGTCACAAAATATTCATTTAAATATAAAAAAAAAGAAGCTCTAGTTTTTATCCCAAAACGAGCCATAGTTTTTATATCCCAACGATACCCATTTCGCGCACCGAACAACAAAGCCAAAAACGATCATTTTTCTCGAGAAGACAAGGCACATAATACACTCCGGCGAACGTTTAGCAAATCCCGAAGCGCCGCGGCAAGATTCACAAGTTTATTTTAAGGCAACAATAAGATTGCCCTGCGTCTGACGGCTCTCTCCTCCTCGAGGTCTCTCTCCCGGCGGGAAAGCCCGCCGTGCATCGGACAGACACCCCCGGCGAAAGCTCTCTTTTCGAACAAACCATCGCCACTTTCACACGCGCGCTCGCCCGGATTTATTCGCGCGCGAACGTTTATTTAGAATGCGGCCGTTTCAATTCTTCTCCTCCTCCCCGTTTCTCTCTCCGGGGCTGCCGCTGCACATTTCGCAATGCGATTTACGCGCATAATAATTCCGCCGATCCTTTTCTCTTTACCCGGCTAGACGCGCTCGCTTTGTTCGGCCACTTTTTTTTTTGTTTTGTACCCGCGACGCTTGACGTTACAGCCGTCGGGGTTAATTTTTTACACCCCGCGGATCGCGCGCGGAAGGATATACAACAATATTGCATAATGGTAAGCCGCGCGGCGACGTAATTTTCTCGGGGAGAGCGGCTGCTGCTGTTGCACCGCCGCTCTGCTTTTCGAGGGCGAGTTTTTTTTTCTCCAAGTTTATATTTGCATAATTTGCCGCGCGACAGAAATCGACGGCGGCGACTCTCCTTTTAATCGACGAGGGCACAACAGGTGAAACGCAATTAGATACGCAAACGAGACGCGGAACTCCTGCGGAGGTTATAGGGAAACATTCCGAACCGGTGCATTTTCAATTATCCCCAGGGAAAAGGAGTAAGTGCACTCGTTTATTTATCTGATATCGATTCTAATTAAAGTTAGTTTTCTCTCTCGGGCGATCGCTCGCCGGCAAATTCGTCAATTTCCCCGCTTCCGACGCGCTATAATAAAAATCTAATCAGAATTTTCGTGGTACGAAGTAAATCGAGTGCATATTGCAATCAATCACTACACCGGCGTCAAAGTGCACCACCCGGGTTTTTAATCGAGAACCTGTCAGATCACAAGCTCTCTCTCTCTCTCTCTCTCTCTACTACTCCGGCAGCCCATTTAAAAACGCCAAGGCGCACGTACGCGTATCGCATTATCACCCGCAGCGCGCGGAGAAAAACTTTGGGTGCACGAATCTGAAAAAAAAAAAAAAAAATGAGGGAAAGCGAGAGCGAGAGACAGCGCGGAAACATATCCTTTTGTTCCGCGGCTCTGGCTCCCCTCGGCGTATAATGTGCAGTTATAACGCATCGCAGAGACAGGTCCGACTAGCGCTGGTGCTCTCATTACGGCGGGGCACAATGCCGCCCGGCGCATAAAACGATCGACGAGCGAGCAGCAGCAGCGGCAGCGGCAACGGCAACGGCGACGGCGTACGCCCGGCTGAATTTTCGGAAATTAGCTGGACATTAACCGGGGCGTAAGGCGGCCAGGAATTAGCCGAGCGTGGCCCTTCCTCGTGGCGCGCAGAGCTCGTGAATAGAGGAGAGAGAGAAGAGAAGTGAGAGAGCGGGGAGGGGAGGGCGCTCGAAAAACGAACGCCATAAATGAACCGTTGAAAGCGCATTCTCTTCTTGCCTTTATTCCTTTTACAATCTCGACCTCCGCTACAAGGATTGTACTTATTCCGAGAACGAGCGTTTTCAGTTTTTCTAAACCTTTCTTCTCTCTCTCTCTCTCTCTGTGTATATCGAAAGCCGCGCGGCGGCGGAGGGACGATTTACGGCGGGCTTCAGACTCTCTCTCCGGGAGATGTAACCGGACGAATATTCTTGCTAAATAAATGTGCATCTCGCCCCGCGGCTCGAGAGATCTCTCGTTCCTTTGATGTAAACGGATCGGATATAGGCTTTCGTTAAATTTGCTTCCCTTCGACGGAGTTTTACGTGATAACGCATCGAATTGGGGGCCTTATTTTTTTGTGAGCGCTCGGCGGCTCTATTCAGTTTCGGGATGAAAAGGATATAATACTTTTAATTGCCGGGGTATGAATACTTTCGGCTCGACGATTGTTAGAGCCTGAATTACTACGCGATAATAACCCAGATTTCGCGAGCTTCTACTTTCGGGTGAGCGAAATTCGTGGAGTGTACACGATTTTGTTTTTTTACCTCAAATCGAATTGTTGTACTTGTTGAACGCGAATAAATAGATGTGTACGTGGCGGAAAAGACGATACTTTTTTATTACAATGAATTAAACGTAGGATTTTCATCAAATTCATCAGGAAATTTTGAAACGAATTTCCGAGTCAAGAATTACTTCTCGGACTCATATAACTGTAAAGTATAACGCAAAATTTTCCTGACAAAGACAAGTTATTCTTTTGTGAATTTCATTTTTCTCATTTTTATGTTGAATGCAGTAAAATTAATTAATTTAGAAAATGTAAATGTTGGTTATTCTAAGAGACACATAGAGACAATAAAACGCACATTTATAAATTTAATCTTTTGGAAAAAAAAGAGATGTTTATTAAAATTGATACTCGTTTATTTATTCGTTAAATTTAGTACGGAATTGAATAATTTACATTAATATTCCACAGCAATATCTGATACGTTATTGAAGTAATATACTGCAACATACAGATATACGTTATTATATACATATATACTTTATTAAAGTAAATTTATAGCTTTAAATTGGATGTAATAACAAACAAATTGTTTCCTGCTTAATAGGATAATTTATAAATTTAATTTGTTGTATAAATGAAAGTTAATTAACTTTCATCAACGTGTTCTTTAAATATTTAAAATTTGAATTAAAAATGAATGGAAATATTGCAGCATAAATCCCTGGATAATTACATTATATTATATATGCCCTTTATATTGTACAGAAATATAGATTCGTTTTGCAAAAAGGGATAAACGTAAGTCCGTATAAAATGAAAATGCGCATAGCATAAAAGCAAAAAAATGCAAAAGGCGAAAGTGAAGAAAAATTAATTTAATTAAGTTTAAAAGTGCACGGCTATTTAATTATAAAACGAAGGATTTCGAGTGGCGCGCCGGACTGACATTCCTCGTTTTCATTTTGAAAAAATTATAAGATGAAATTTTTAAGTTATAATTCATCGAGGCGGAAAAGATCCAAGTACTCCATACGATGTACATGAAAACAGCGCATGAACAACGTATATTTTTAAAGAAACAACTTTTTTACCTACTAATTGCTAATTAAAATGAAATTGAAAACACAAGTGCCTGCTTTCTTTTTTTTTGTTTTTTTTTTTAAAAGAAGTTTTACGTACATTCATGAAATAATGTTTCCCGCAGTGTAAGCTGCACACTATTTAATTCTGAATCAAAGTTACCTTTCTCCTCTCATTCTTGTTCTGGTTTTGACCTCAATAAGTATTTTGAATATTTCATTCCCCCTCAAGTTCCCCGATCTAAAACCTTCATACATTATTAAAGCCCTCGAATAGAATATTTATCAACTGCAATTACATTCCAAAATGGCTTCCGCCTAACAAGTTTAATAAAACGATAAGATTCCCAAGTTGTTCCTCTGAAAAACAAATCCCCTCTAAATCTCAGGAGCCGGCCGCGGCCGCGAGCGTTCTTCCACCGCTCGGAAAATCTCCGTTTTTAATTCCATTGCTCCGCTCGCGAAAATCCCGTCGCAGCTCTCGCGTTTTCTTCTCTTCCGGCTCGACGTTTCACTTTGAGCGCCCGTCGCAATCCCGTCTCGCAGCTCCTCGGCCTTGACGCGGCGCGCGGGGGGAATATATAAAAAATCTCCGGGGATCTCAATTAAAAAGGGGGGCGCACACACCGTCGTCGTCCGCTTCCCGACTCCTTGGACACGCACTCGCGTAAATAATGGCTTTTTACAGGGGCGGCGCGCGCACTCGCGATATTTATGGCTCCGAGGAGCTACAACTGTACTATTAATCAGAAGATTCACGAGCGGCCGCAAAGAAAACAATGGGATTGTTAGAAGATTTACGCGGCAGTTGCGCGCTTCCGCGAGGGAGAGAGAGAGAGAGAGAGACGGAGAGCCGTCATAGCGAGCTCGGAAAATCGCGACGCGCTACGATTACGATCCCAAAGTCGTTTCCTTCTCCCCCCCCCCCCCCACCGCCCTCGCGCCCTTTCGGCCAACTTTTCTTTCCCCGTCCCGCGGAACGACTCTCCTCAGAGACGAGATTCGCTCGACGACGTTCGTCCTACGCTAACGATGTCACGGACAACAAAGCTCGAGCTCAAAAACTTGCGAGCGCCGCGCGCGATGGATTATACGCGCCAATTCGAAAGTACTCGGACGTTAAAGCTCTCTCTCCGCGCCGCGCCTTGCGGCTCTCCTTTCAGCCTTTCGACCCCGAATTGTTTCGCATTCGAAAGTAATCAAAGGGGGATATTAAACGGGAGATTGAAGGGGGGTCGACGAGCGAATTCCAACCCCGTTCCCTTCAAGCCGCTAACTGGATTTTATGCGGCCGAAATCGCTCGCGACATTTGCACGCGCACCGCGCGGAAATCAAAGTTCCAGCCGTTAATCGCACGATAAAGGACAATGCAGCAGCGGCTCCAAAGCCCCCCCTTTCGTTCATTCACCGCGCGACCGTTTCCATCTGTTGGCTCGCGCGCGCGCCCGAAAAACACACCGAAATTGACAATCTGCGCGATCACCCTCTCTCTCTTTTTATTCCGGAGCCTGCCTCTCGCTCGATTTACATTTCGCGGTTTCGAGGTACAGGCACAGGGGGAGGGAGAAGACTCGCTCGGGGGACTCTTAATTGGGATAAGGGGGAGGGACGCGCGCGATAAACACATCTCTCCCTCCTCGGCCGAGAGTGCGGCGCTCTCTCCCGCGCGCGACTTTACGGCAAGTTTTGAAATCTTGGCGACTCCCCCCGATGTAAATGGGTTATAAGCAAGTTTTAGCCCGGGCACTTTCTCAAACGATATTGTGTGTGCTCTCTAGCGGCGGAGGCGCGTTAAATCCCCCCCACCCCCCCCCCCGCGCGCTCGGACGGGGCGAAACTTTCCCGAGGCATCTAATGCAACCCACGGCGCACTTATACACACATTAATCATTGTTGGTGCAAGAAGCAAAGCGCCTTATAATAGGCGTCTCCGCGGGAGAGAGAGAGAGAGAGAGAGAGAGAGAGAGCGGGAGGAAAAAATCGCTGGGAAATTTATGCAACGAGATCGCCTGCATCTGTTACTTTTCCGAGAGCCGGAGAATGTATATAGTGTTCGGACGATTTATCATGCCGCTTCAATATTTACTTTACTCGGGAGAGGCGGACGAAACAACGGGACGTCGCGCGATAAAGGGAATGATTTTGTAAAAAGTTGCCGGAGTCGGTAGCGATATAACGTCGGTGACTCGTCTCGCGCCAAAAATTAGACCAACTATAATTTCACAATAAATTTAAAGTCAGAGGGTTATACAGTCCAACGAGCGCAATTATACGAAAGCCAGTTTAAACTAGGCTGGAAATTTATCGGTAATTTAGATCCGCGCTTAATAATCCAACGTAGAGAGCGCACTAAAAATAATATATATGAATCACCGAAGTAATAGGATTCCGCTAATGTCGCTTAAATCGCAATTTGATTTACCGGGAATCTGTCGAGCTCTCTCCGCGCGGCCCTCTGAAATATAAATCACAATCACCTCTCTCTCTCTCTCCCTACCGGTTCGAATTCGCGGCGAGAGGTATTCCGCGTAGCTTCGCACCTACGCGCGATCGATCGATGCCGGCGCATTATCGTGTCGTACCCGCGCGCGCGGCTCCGATTAAACAAACGCGAGCGGCCATTCTATACACACCGCGCCGCGGCTCTCTTATATTTATTCGCCGGCTCCGCGCTCGAGAGAGGAGCGGCAGCGGAAGGCCGCGGCGAGACACTCGCGCTAGACGAGTGGCTTGAGTCATCAAAAATAGAAGGCGAGGAGGAGGAGGACGACTCTGCCGCGCGCGACGTGTGTACACTCGCTGCGGGCGCGTGTGTATAAGCGTTGACCTTGGCGGCGCGCCGGCAGGGAGAGAGAGAGAGCCGAGCTTGGGAAACAAAGGCAAAAATCGCCCTCCGCATTCCAGACAGCGACGGCGGCGGCGGCGGCGACCGAGAAAGAGTCGAGAAATTTGCGACGCTGATTTTCGCGGAACTTTTAGCCGAGGCCCTTCGATTTTTATTTGCAGAGGAGACCGGGGAGGGAAGGAAGGAAGAAAGAAGGAAAGAAAGAAAAAAGGCTCGCGTGTCGAAGTCAATTAATCTGTTGGACTTTGCCCGGGAGAGTCCCTGGCCGACGGCCAATCTTTTCCGGAAGTTCGATGCGATGACCCAGATGTCTCGAAGAGTTTTCCACGATTGCGGCTTTCCTACGTCGTTCCCTTTCTCAGGGCTCCTCTCCTTTGCACCGCCGCTTCCGCCGTTTCGCATCGCGCGCTCTTTTTATTTTTCCCTTTTGGCCCCGGACACGCTCGGGCATGTGTACTTTTTCAAAAGAAAACTTGCCCCCTCCCCTCCCCAAGCTTCCTTCCTGCCACCCTTAACGAACTGCCTATATCTACTTCCGCGTGGAAAAGTCAAACTCGCCTCTATTAAAATCGTAATTCGATTCGAGCCGCTCTTTCGAATCGGGCCGTCGAATCTTCGTGATAATCTCGCTGATTCTTAATTCATCTCGGGATTCGCGCTTTTGAATCGGGTGAATAGGACGCGACGCGGAATGCGCGCTCCGGGAGCGCGACCATAAATTACAATGAATCCACGCGGCGCATTAAACACTCGCTCGACCCCAACAACAATCAGTGTCGAAATGGACGCGCGTCGCCTTTGAACGAGGGACCTGCAATTACGACGAGAGTTTTGAGCGTGCGACGCGCGTTCGATCGAAGGCAAAAAAAAAAAAAGAAAGAGGCGTTAAAGAGACCGCACTCGAGTCCGGGGGCCGATTATTATCCCATTAATTCGTCGGGTGTCGCATTGAGAGGAGAGGCCGTCGCCGCCGCGATTACATTCCCGAGTGTCGTCGACACTCCGTCCACTGTTCGCGCGTTCGCATATCGGGTCCGGGGGCTTGCTTAGAAAGCGTCGGCCGTTCAATTCTCCGTCGTCCTCCGTGGCCCCGCGTCTTTGTCGCGGCGGTCGACAAAAGCGCTTTTTGTTCGTATAGGAAAATACGGGCCAGCGCGCGCACAACGCGCGCACGCCGCCGCCGCGCGTTATAACTGCCCCTGCGCCCGATGTGTGTGTGTGTGTGTGTGTGTGTATGTCCCTCCTTTCATCCCGACGCGAGAGAGAGAGCCGAGCGCGCGCACTAACCCTTTACTGCGGAACGTGACTCGCTACTCCAGAAACGCTTTGGTTTTTACTGCTATAAGCGATGTTCTTTATTCGCTTGACAAATGCAAAGACGTGCCGGCGATTTGTTTCCTTTTACGTCGGCGGCGGCGGGCGGCGCTCGGATTTGAAAATATTCTATTTTTTCTCTCTCTCTCTCTCTCGAGTTTGTAGCGGTCTTTGTAGAGTTGTGTGCGCGCGCGTCCAGCTTTTTAAAGTCGAGCGCGTAAATCAAAGCCTCTTTTTTTTTTTTTTGCAATTCATTCGAGGGGCCATTCTTGTAATTAAAAAATAAAACTTTTCGCTTCCGTCGGCGCATAAGTTTTATACGCGCGCTCGGTATACAAAAGAAAATAGAATTCCATCGCTTCATTTTCATATAAACTTTGAATGCATGAAAAGATAACGTATACGCAAACCCCCTTTTGCCTGTTCAAACTTTATACGAAAACAAAACAACGGAATTTAATTTCCATCAGCGCGGCGGCGGTCCAGGTATTGCTTTTACTTTAATGAATGAAAGATAACCCTTAGATACTTTTTTCATTAAAAAATTTTCCTCCGAAACGCCGCACGCCGCGCGCTCCGATTCAATTTCGAAATGAGAAAGGCAATATTTTGCCCCTGATTCAATCCCTTCCCTTAATTCCCTTCAATCAGCACTCCGCGGAGATTTTTTCTCCGCGAAAAAAAAAACGGGGTGGAAAAAAAAAGAAAAAACTTTTAATGCTGTGTACGCACAGTGCAGTGGTTCATATTCTATTCCACTCGCATTTTAATAGGAAATTTTCGGTTCTCCCGCCGCAAACGAATTCTATTCAATATTCTTTTTAATATTCACACCGTCCGCGATAAAATTTCTCAAATTCTATACCGCCGTTAAATATTCAAGCGGGTGAAAAAAAAAAAAACAAAAAAATTAATCGCCCCCCCCCCCCCCCCCCGAAAACAAGGGCAGAGCAGTCGTCGTTTTTTGTGCCGCTTTGTATTCCTTCCGCGGTTCTCGATAAATACCGACCGACGCGCTAAATCATGCACGATGGCACGCGGGCGATGCGATTCGTACTAAATTAACAAGCATACCATCCCCCCACCCTCCTTTAACTGATTCCTCGACAGAAATAGATTAAGGCCGTCTATTACGAAGCTACAAGGTGTACTCGAGCAGGTGAGACTGGAAGGCAAAGCATCAACAAACAGTCGCGGCTCCGACGCTCGAAAATCGTCGAAAACAGAAAGAAATCCAAAGCGTCCACGACCCCCTCGCAACGAGGGGGGATGAATCATCGGTCGAGTTGCAGCTCCCCCTCCTGCTTACTATTCCGGGGCTGCGTTCTTTCCGCCCCCGGACCGCAGGGTCCGTCTTAATCCGGGGCTTGACTCCAACTGCGTCGTAATTACGGAGAGCTACTGCGTCGATATCTGCCCGCGCGAGCGGGGGAGGGGGAGCGAATTATTGTCAAGCGGCACGTGCAGCTGCGTTACTGCCAGTCAACACGCGCGCGCGCGCGCGCTGCTCCCGGGGCTCTTTACTGCGACACAAGTGCGCTCGAGCGTATGTACCAGCGCGCGCGGTGTGGCTCTCTCCTCTCGATTTAACGGGCCGCGCGCCGCGGGCTTTTAGAGCCTCCCCCCCCCCCCGGCTAGGAGAGATTTTTTATCGCCTTATCTCGAGCGCGAGCTTTTATCGCGCACAGAGGCCTTCTTGCTAGTTCCGAGAGCTCTCCGTTAATGTATATACGTACACGTCGGACGATCGCGGGGGGAGAGGAAAGGTTAATCGAGCGCCGCTGCACCCCGCGCGTTTCTAGATTTCGGGAGGGGGAGAGAAGCGTCGCTCGTTTGCTGTTCAGCCCCCCCCCGCTCATTTACAATCGGCGTATATGCGCGTTCTTTGGAAAATTTGCGCGCATTCACCGCCCGCGCGGGAAACAATCGGTCGTCGTTTTTTCCTTTTTTTTTTTTTATTTTTTGCCTTTTTTTCTTTTTGCGCCGCGTAAATTTTCGACGCCGAACAATGGCGGCCGCCGCCGCCGCCGCCGCGGCCGTCGGAATCTGCATGAAAAGTGTGCAGGAACTTGGCAGCGGCGCATAATAGCCCCGGGGGGCGGGGGGGACGTCATCAATTGAGAGTAATTGAACCGAATGATTCCGATATCCGTCGATGACTATATAAGACAGGCGTGAATGAAGTCGCCTCGTTTTTTTTTTTTTTTTTCACCGAGCATTAGTCTTGTTTTATGCATCGACACGCGGACGAGAGAGAGAGAGCCTTATTAATGGCGCGGCGGAAAAAAATGCAGCGCTGTATCATAATCTGGCGCGACGCCGAGAGAGTGAGACAGCTTTCGAGGGGGACACACGACGCCCGAAATCGAGGGGGACGGCGAGAGATGCGGAATCGTGATCGATCGCGCCTGACAATTTGCTGACTCGTCCCACTCCTCTCTCCTCCACTTCTAGCTGCCAACAGACGACTCGCTTTACAAGCGAATTTCGACTCTGAGTAATAATCTCCGACTCTTCTTATTTCGAAATAAACAGTTTAACTAGAAGGCGCTCGAGGAACGATCAATTTTACCTCGGTAATTCGAAGCGCCCCTTTTCTGGAGAGAGAGTCGCGGCGGATGAATTATTCCCTTTTAATTCCGAGCTAATGACGGCCACAACTTTTTCGATCAACGAGGGACTTTATAAAATTTTTCCAAAATTTGAATATTTATATATCGTTGTTTCAGCCCGAGAAAGTAGCTCCTCCGCGCGAGAGCGCATTTTGAGCCGTCGCCCGAATAATTGCTCCTCTGTTACTCCCGTCGAAGCGCAAACTAATCCAGACTTCGCCGATAAGATCATCGTCGGCGTGCTTAAAATATCTCTTGCATAATTGCGCAGCGAAACATCCGCGATCCACGCCGGAATACGACCGAATTCCGGAGGAGATGTATATAAAACACGAGCCTCGCTGCAGAGAGAGAGCATCTCTCTCTCTCTCTCTCGGCAAAGCTTTATTCAGGCCTTCTTTCACGGCGGCGAAGCGTTAAATTAGTTTATTCTGCATGCGCTGCATCCCAGTAAACAAGAGACATTTGTGTCGGAGCGACCCGCTCCAGTCGGTCCCCCTGATTGCTTGCGAGCTGGCGCGCGCGCGCAAGCAAGACAATGATCGAGCTGAGCGGATAACGCTGTGCAAATACAAAAGTTCAATGCACGAGGGAGGCGGCGGCGGCGACGTCGACGGCGGCGGCGAAACGGGTCTTGAAGAAAAACGGCGCAGATGGTTAGGATTCGCTTTGGTTTCCGCGTTGCTCGCGTCGATTTTTTGTCGGGCCCCCTTTAACGAGGAGAGCTCCGCTCGCATTCTCTCCCCGGCAAGTGCCCGGCGTGTGTGCTCCCTTTTTTTATGCCTTCTCTCTCTCTCTCTCTCTCTCTCTCTGTGCGCTCTCGCTTCTCTCTCGTCGTTCTCGTTTCTTCCACCCACTTATTGGTCATTGGCGGGGAAGTAAATTGAAGAGGCCACTGACCAATCGAAACCCTCCAAGTCCGAAGAGTCGAACAATGATAGCCGCGCGGCGCTGTAGTCGCCGCAGTATATTTCCCGGGGCTCACCTTATTCTCTCCCTCCCTTTCTTCCTTTTTTTTTCCCTCTTTTCTCCAGTCGCCCGGCCCGGGGGGCCGTTCCTCGCGCGAAAACAGAAATACCCTCGACTTTCAATCGGCTTAAATTCGAAAATAAAGAAAAAAATAAAAAACAGAAATCGCGCCCGCCCGGAGGTTAAGGATGGGCCGCCGACTCTCTCTCTCTCTCTCTCGCCCGTCGTCGGCGTAGGCTGCAGAAGCCCGGGGCTTCGTGAATTTAAATGAGGCTAACGAGCTCCGTAATGCCCGTAATGACGCTAGATTGCCAGTCGAGCGTGATGTGTGGCGGTGGCGGTCCGCATAGCTGGCTCCGCGGCCATTGGCCAGCGGTTCTCTCTCTCTCTTTGCTCGCCGGCGGATTCCTCATCGATGCCGTCATTATTTATCGTCCCTTCTTGAGTTTTCTAGCGGAATCAGGGGCCTTTTTACTTCTCGATCGAGGGTAATGCATCGCGCGCGGCCGCTTTTCGAGCTTGAATAATGGGCTCGAATCAGGGTTCGAGGAGGAGAGCGAGTGTGTGTCTGTATGTGTGTGTGTGTGTGCGACGTGTTTTTCGTGGTCACCGGGAGTAACCGTTTGGCTCTGCGGGTTTGTTTACTTTTATCTCGACGATCCCGAAGTAAATCCTCTCGGCGCTCGCGCCCCCTTAACGGTTATGAGATTACGGAAGAAGGTTAGCCTAATGAGACGAGCAAATACTGCCGCCGGCATTTTTACACGTAATTAGCGGCTGGTTTTACGTTTGAGGAACGCCGGAACGTCTCGCTTCGCCGTTACGTAAAGAGAAGAATGACGTTTTTAATTAAATAAATAAAGCGGACGCTATGGGTTATGCAAATACAACGCGTCGACTTGTCGAATTCGTTGAAGCGGAAGAAGTAATAATTGTACGCCAACTTTTACCTTCGAAAACAAAGTCGACCCGTTTCTTAATTAAAACTTAACCTTTACGACGGCTCGCTAATAAAAAGCGCTCTTCTCAACTGTACAACCAGCCCAGTTTTAGCGTTCGTTTTCAACGGCGTCGTCGTCGGGCGAAGAAAAATCATGGATGCGGAGGAGTCGGCTATTAAAAAAAAAGCCCGCACACCGCAGCAAAAAGAATCAGTTTCCCGAAACGGCGGAGATAAACATAAACAAGACCGCAGCGAAAAGGTCTAGCCTCGCGTGGACCGAGGCCGCAAAAAACAACACGCACACATGGCGCCGGGTCACCGAGAGAGTCCCCCCCCCACCGACTGTACAAACAGCGGCGCACGCGCTCGGCCCGAAAAATTCTCGAACGCCTTCGCTTTTTTAATTTATCTTTATCTCCTGCCGGCGCGCGGCTATAATGTAACGTTGCCCAAAACGATATAACGAACTGCCGCGTCACCTTTGCGGTTGCATAACCCGCGGAGAGAGAACTCTGCCCCCGCGCCGGACGATGTGAAACTTCTCAATTAAAGGCCGGAGCCGAGATTCTCTCGAGGGAGACCCGCGGCGCTGGCATTCTTTAATACGAGCCCATTTAGAGCGTTTGTCAAATCGCGGCGGCTCAATGAAATCTTCACTTTGTCATCCCGATCGGCGTGATGTCCCTTTCGACAACGAGATTCTCCTTTATCGGCCCGGACGCGAGGACTGCTGCGTGTATTTCGCGCGGATTTTCCAATTTATTTTTAATTGCCGCCCTCCCCTCGATGCTTTGCCCGTCGACCGGGGGTCGAATAATTTCGATCGCCGCGTAATTAACGGAATCGCGTAGCAGTCGCACTTTCGCGAAGGGGCAGCCAAGTTTTAAACACTTCCTTATCGAATCGAGAGCCGTTCAAAGTTAAAAGTTAGATATTACTTACTCTGTATTCTTTCGCTAATCAACGCTATATAGTTTCAGCTCCCGGTCGGCGTTAACGGCGGCGGGGAAAAAAGTTAACTCGGCAGCTGGTCCCCCCTTGAAAATCAATAGAACGCGAAAAAATCGCTACTAAATTGGCATATTTACGAGATACCTGCGCATTTTAAGCCGGGCAAATAAAAAGCCCGCAAGAAGCGCCCGAGAGAGAGAGAGAGAGAAAGAGAGCTCGAAGGCTGCCGCCGCGGAGCAGCAGCAGCGGCAGCAAAAAAAGAAAGAAAAAAAAGGCGCCAGCGGCGAAACAAAGAACGCGCGAGAGGCAAGAGGTTCAAAGAAGGCAAAATAAAAGGAAGTAGCAAGATTAAAGGGATACATGCCCGGCTTTCTCTCTCTCTCTCTCTGCCTCTTCCTCCTCCGAAAAAAAAGGACGAAGGAAATTGGAAATATGTAGTGGCGGGGGCGGCGGGATTAGTAGGGACTCTCGACGCGGCGAAAATACCGCACGGCGAATTAGCGCGGCTTATTATACCGGCCCGGCAGCTGCGTCCTCTTTCCCTCTCTCTCTCTTTCTCTCCTCCCTGTAATCCCCGGCACACACAACTTTCGAGACCTATCGCTTCTCCTTAGCTCGCTCTCTCCGATGCTCCTCGAGGAGGGCGGCGATACCGATGGAAACCGGCGAGTTACGCTCCAATTTAAAACAACGATCCCCGCCGCCGAGTGCCGCGGGCCGTTATACCGGGCGATTCCGCGAGGGGGGCAGCTTCTTCTGCTGGTCGGCCCGTCGCGTCTTGCGGCGGCCGTATCGTTATTTCCCCGCAGAGTATTTCAATTATCACTTTTAATTCCGGCGGAGGGCCGCTCTGCTGCCGGGGCTTTATCGGAGCGCGAGATTTTCATTACATCGGGGGACGACGACTCTCTCTCGCTTTATTTCGGACGGCAGTTTTACGGCGGAACAGATGCACCCGCCGCGGGAATAATCCGCCGTCGATAAATACTCGTCGAGCCTCTCGATTTTAACGAAGCTTATTGTATTGTACTTTACGCGGAAATTATGTTAATAAATTGGCTCGATATAATTAGAAGCGCTTGAATTCCGTGCGCGGCGCGCTACGTATAATATCCACGTGCTCTTGAGGCAAGAATTCGCCTCTCTCTCTCTCTCTCTCTCTCTCTCCGGGAGAGAATGAAAAATGTTTTAAATTTCATTTCGCTCTTATCCTCCTCTAAAGAATTAATAACAAATACTGCATGCCCTGTGTTTCCGCGCGCTTTGCCGCTCGCTCTCCTCTCGCGGCAAAGTAATTTTCTCCGCATTGAAATTTAATCCCAGAAGTTGAGAAAACACTTTTTTTCCTCTCGTCGTCGTCGTTGTCGTCGTCGGAGTCGTCGTTGAAAAAAAGGAAGAAAAGCCAGGCTCTCTCTCGCAGTTGGAGAGCAGCACGCGAGGACAGTTAGGGATGAGAGGTGGCGAGAGCGATTTCGCCCTGATTCAAGGCTGCACGAGAGAAAGATAGAGAGAGAAAAAAAAGGAGAGCCCGGCTGCTGCTGCTGCTGCTGCTGATGCTGCCGGCGGCCAATAGAAACGCGAACAAACAGCCCAGCGCTTGGCAGACATCGACTATATTGTGCGCTCAATCTTTTGTAAGTGCAGTGCGTGCTACTTTTCCCCTCTCTCTCTCTCTCTATCCCTCTGACGTCGCCTCCTTTTTAAGGCAATATTTTCCCCGAGTTTTATGCCTCGTTCTCACGATCCTCGAAACCGAGACCAGAGAGTCTCGTCGCACTCTCCGGAGATGAAATCATCGGCCGTGTAATTTTCGCCTGTCTACGAGGGCGAGAAGCGAGAGAGAGAGAGAGTGAGAGAGAGAGAGACTGATAGTCGATATCGATTCGGGCGGCGCGCGATTTACGAGCCGTCGCGAAAGGAAATCCAGCGAGGACAGGAAATCCGGAAAGCGGCTCTCTCTCTCTCTCCCACGAGCTGCTCCCGCCATCCCCGAGAGCGAAGAATGCGGGCCTCCGCATGCAGGTGGTGGTGGTGGTGGTGGTGCAGGTGCCGGGCGACGCGCGCCGCTGCGGGCGTTTAACGCGCTTAATGGATCGGACGCCGAGAGACAAAAAGCGCAAAAAGTCCGAAATTCGCCCCCCGCTCCCTCGACTTTTCGTATTTATATCCCGCCTCTGTTTCTCCTCCTCTTAAGACGCGCAGGAAATTAAACGTCGCGAGGAAGCGCGGGAGTCGAGAGGGCACTCGCGCGCATTATTAAAAGAAGAGAGTCGGATAACAGGAACGACGCGGGTTATACAGATATACAGAAAAAAAAAATGTGCGGGGGCGAGCAAAAAATCTCTCCCGGAGAGCGCGAGGAATAAACGCGCGCGCCCGGGCCAAGTATTTAATCCCGGGCGGCTCGTCGTCCCTTTTAATTATGGGTTTAACGCAAAAGGGTGTACGAATTAACTCGCTCGCGGATCGGCCTCGAATAATGTTGTTTGCGCGCGGCGCGTCGAATTAAACAGCAAAAAGAATATAAACGCGCGGGAGGGGGGGGGGGGAGGGACTAGAAATTCGAGAGCGTGCCGATTATTCGTATAACGAGTCATATCTTTGATGTTGATTCAAAGTGACGGTCATCCGGCGCTGCTCCGCGATTATTGCACTGTATATTTACACGCTGGTCTGTTTTAATAAGCGGATAAAGTTTTTAATTAAACCTCTCTCTCCGACAGGCCGAGAACTGGAGGCTCTCGTTTTTTTTTTCGAATTCAGAGCCGCGGCGGCGACTACCTGGGTTTGTGTGTATACTCGGGACTTTAATTTTTCCGACGAACGGCAACTTTTCTCTCGGTTTGTAGAAACGAGTTACTCCTCATTATCAAAAGGTAAAAATAGGTTGATACGTAAAAAAATCAACGCTACATTTCATAAGGCGTCCGATAACGTTTTATCTCTCGCGTTCGCTGATAATAAGTCCGACGAAAAAAAATATATATACGATCGAGTGAGTCTTACGCACAATGTGCGAGTGACTAATAACGGACAGGAAATTTCTCGGAGAGAATCGACTGTAAAAATGCCGCGCTCGATTTTTCTCTTTTCTTGCGTTAAAAGTAAAAATATCTGCAATTCTCGCTTCTCCAGTCGATTACGTAAAATACGATATTTCCAGGTAAAGAAGAGGAGGCCGCGCGCGTCGAACATCAGTTTCTCACATACGCGTACACTTTTCCGGCGTTTGCAGAAGAATTACATCCAGCGGAGCAATTTACAGTTATTACTTTACGTAAGCAGAATCCCGATGCAGCTCGATAAAAGGAAAAAAAACCTCGCGCGGAAACAAAGAGAGGGAGAGAGAGAGAAGCCTCGAGCCAACCGAAACCAGCACAAAGCATCGGCACACACAGCCCGAGAGAGAGAGAGAGAGAGAGAAAAGCACGCAGGCGGCTCTCGGAAGCAGCGCATTCCTAAGACAGTCGATCATGCGTTCCTCGAGTTCATGAAAAATCCATCTCCCCTCGCAAACACGCTCGAGTTTACGCTCGACGGGCGTAAAAATGCGCTGCAGCCGATAATATAATACCCGGCCGCGCACGCACTGTAGAGCTGCCGAGCCCGTCGTCCCTCGGGCCTCCGGGAGAGAGAGAGAGAGAGAGAGCGGTGTTTATGCCGCGTTATAACGGCCGAAGCTGATCCTTTCGAGGCTCCGGCCGGCAGCGGCCATTAAATCCCAGTCGCCCCACTATACTCTCTCTCTCTCTCGAGTAGTATACCTGCAAGAATCAAAGTGGCTTTCTCGGCCGCGCCGAGCGAATGGGATTTTGATGCTTTGATTAATTGGATTGGCGCGGCGACAAGAAACTGAATTAGTCGGACAAAAGTCTCGAGTGGAGTAGTGTACAATCTGGCTTTTTAACCCAGAGAGAGAGAGAGAGGCCAGAAACTCTCGGGGGCTCGTCGGTGTGTGTGCGGTTTGCGGTGTGAATTTTACGCCGATCGAGGAGATGTTTTTCCCTCTGCGTGAATTATGCCTAGAGGATTCGAGTCCGTATAAAGTTCGCACGTAATCAAAAGGCCATTAGAGATTTTTCGCGGCTAAATTAGGCAATTTCGGATGATGAATGGCGAGACGCGCCGTTTACTATTCTGCAAAAAAAAGTGCGATAATTTTTGCAATTACCGTTCTGACTGCTCGTCCTCGTGATTGTGCGGGATGTGTACATTTTTAGCCAAATTAGTGTCCGCGAACTTGATAAAAACAAACGACACGGCCTGGAAGCAAAAACCCATATTCAGCGGGACTTTCCATAATACCCGCAACGACGTCGTTTTTCTCCTCTTCAGACGCGCAATCCTAATCCAAGCCAGCAACCCCGGCTAAAAACCTAATTAAAAACTCGTCAACCTAGCGGTTACTCGAGGCGTTTCTTAATCCAGACCCTCGCCAATCAATCAGTCAGTCAATCAATCGGTCGGTCGTTCGTTCCGGTAGTCCGTAAACCGGCATTCCCTCGCCCGAGAAGTCTCTCTCTCGCAGCGCACAAAAGCAGGATGTAGCCCCGGCTACTCGGCAATGCATTTAGCAATTACTCGAGCACAGCTCGTCCTCCCCGACTGAAGTTGCTCCCCGAGGGAAGTCGCGGCGGCGGCAAGGACGCGGAAGAGGCCCGGCCATTAGTCGCGCGCGGCGCGTGCGGCCGAGTAAAATTAACGATAGCCTCCCGGCGGAGCACCGTCTTGGGGGCAGTTTCAATTTCGAGCCGGGCGACACTTTGGGCCCCCCCGCCCCTGTACAACCGTCCCGCGCGCGCCGAGGGAGGAACGGAGGAGGAGGGCAAAAGTGCGAACGCGGGGCCGTAAAGCCCTTTGTGCGCGCGCTTCGTTCGGCCCGGTCGCTCGTAAACGGCGGGCTCTCGGCTCGTCCTTTCGCGGCGACACAACAGCTGACGCACTCTCTTTTTTCTCTCTCTCGTTCTGCCGATGCTATTCGAGGGCCTAGTTTTTCTAATTTTAGGGCGAGCCCACGGTGTTTTATCTCGCTCCGTGCCGCGCTGCGCACTTCGGATCTCTCCCGAGAGAGTAGACGCGTCTTCGTTCTGTCGTTTCTCGGTTATTATCGGGCAGATGCAGAGTGGAATGTTAAACAGACGCGCGAGCGCGGGAAAACTTATTTGTATCCGATCTCCGACTGCTATTTGTACAACATGTCGTGGAGTTTCTATTTTCGATGATCTCGATAAAACTTGGTTTTCAAAACTAATGACTTGCCGCGAAGAGTTAACGCCTCTATTATTAGGCCAGGATTATATTCTAATTGATTGCTCTTTGCCGACTGCACAGAGAGAGAGAGTCGTCGGCGATTGAAAATTTTCAAACGACACGAAATCGATTAAGAATCGGATCTTGTTCTCCTGCTCCAGCCGATCCAAGATTGAGTCCTCGACGGCAAACGATCTCCGGATAGTCAATCCTTTCCTACGGAAGCTCATCCCAGTTCGTTCCGCGCTTCAATCTGCCGGCCTCTTCTTCCCCCTTTTTTTTTCTCTCTCTCTTTCTCTCTCTCTCTCTTTTATTATCGACAGGCTTCACGATGAATATTCAGCGAATCGAGGCAGGCAGGCAGGCAGGCAGGCGCGCTTGTCAAGCGATCGTGTAAACAGGCGGCGCGCGCTTTCAGAATCGAAGCTGCAACTGGAGCGTGAAGAACATTAGGAGAACACTCGCGCAGACGCCGCAGCCGCCGCCGCCGCCGCCTTCTGGCTGCCGGAGATAAAAAAGGCCGCGGTGTAAAACCTGCACTTGGAGAAATGAACTAATCCGGCCCGCCGAACGATAACACCTCCCCCCCCATTCGCGCTTAATCGCCGCGAAGCGATCGAAAAAGCCGCGAATTAGCCGTTGCTTTAAATAAGCGTCAAACCGCGCCGGCTAAAAGTCGGAATACAGATTATACGCCGCTACCGCGCTTTTCTCTCCCACCGGGCAGCTGGTGGTGCTTTTATGATGCAAATCGTCGTTGCGAGCGGCCGGCCGCGCTCTCCTTTTTCCGTCCTCCTATTTCAGAAAAAAGAAAAATCGCTAAAAATTCGACGGCGCTAATTTCTTTTTTTTTTTGCCGTCTCGCCCCGGCGGATCGTTCGATTAATAAATTAACACGCTTTACCGATAAAGGCCTCTTGTTTCGGACTCCTCTTTTTTCTTTCTTCCTCTGGCTCGAGTACTTTGCCGGGAGGAAGAGAGTAATGCGCGGGACAGCTGGCTTTCGACTTTGCTTTTATGAATCCGCCACTGGTTTGCGTCTCTCTCGCCTTCGAGCGCCGAATTTATCGGCGAGCCATTTCGAATCGTCAAAAAGGAATACTCGCGCGGGCTTTCGAAAGTTTGCTTTTTAACTCGGCTTGACGGTTCAAAGACCCTTGTTTTGGCACTCTCTTAATGTTTTTTGCGAGCGTATAATTATGTCCCGCGATAAATTAGGTTTCTGCCGTTAAGTGCGATGGTAATGAATGTTTTTCCAGATGAAAAGCAAACAGCGAATTGCTTATTTAAAATTAAGTGCAGTGCTTTTGATTATGCGCAACGAAATGATCAATTCATATATCTGAAGTTTGCTTTATTTATTCGGCATGCGTACCGCGAGGCAACGAAAACGAACGAAAAGGGGTTCAATGTCAATTTCGTTAAATTTGAAAATGTATCGAGTAAACAAGTTTGTTACTTGGAATTATTACAAGAGCGACAAACCGCGAGCAATATTGAAACACTTGATTAAAAGCTAACATTACCTCTTTTTGATCTCCATATCATGTAAACAATCACTCGAAAATCCCAGAGGTAATCGTCATCTCGTAAAACATTATTATTATTATTTATATAAAAAAAATTTCGTTTTATTTACTGCAAACGAAGACGAAATAAAAAAGCATTCCCGAATCATAAAAAGCATTCCGCGGAGCAATAAAATTTGAAAAATCGCTTCCTCCCCCGCGTCGAGGACTGGAAAACTCAATAAAAAAGCCGAGTCGAGACTGAAGGGGCCCCAAGACGCACTAGAACTCGACTCTCTCTCTCTCTCGAATCCCTTTAATAAAAGCCGAATCATCTCTCAGAGGGGGGTGCAAAACAGAAGGTACACCCAGCAGCCTCGCCGCTGGGGGAGAGAGAGAGAGAATAGGCCTGGAAGCAAAGGGCGGCTCTCTCGCCATCCAGTCTGTTCTCTCTCTCTCGGCCTTTTCCAGAAATAAACGCAGACGCCGACTCAGAGGTCGCGCGCACAAATATCCCCGCGTCGAGCTGTGCGCGCGGGCATATTGTCGCGCGACGTCGGCGGTGTGCATTTATATAGGCGGCGTATACGTCAGCGGAGCTGAGAGAGAGAGAGAGAGCGCGAGACGATGACTGTATACGCGAGCGAGAGAGAGAGAGTGGCTCTCTGCCTGGCGCGCCGCGGCCGAAGAAGCAACAAGTTACGGAAGCGAGATTCCACGCGGCGGCGGCGGCGGCGGCGGCGGCAACGTTCGCCGACGAAAAAAGATAAAAAGCGATAAGACACGCCTGGCCGCGCGACGCGCAAGCCGCAAAAGCCGAAAGCACGCCAGGCGAGCCGCACGGCTCTCTTTCCCACCGTCGTCAGCTGCGTTCGCGCTTTCTTGATCCCCCCGCGCGGACAGCGCGGAGAGAGAGAGCGAGAGCCGCGAGCGGCTAATTGATGGATCTGCGATTAATTATATGTATACGCGGCGCGAGTTTATATTTAGAACGCGCGGCGGCGCTGTTTTTCCAGAGAAATCACTCTCCCGGCGAGTTACGCGCCGATGAGAGATTTCTCGGAGAGGCTTATTAGATTTAATTAAAATCTCCCTCGACGCGAGAGAGACTTGCGAAACCGTCTGGGAGACTTTTCCGTAATGCAAAAACTGCGCCTTTTTATTAGCCATTGTCCTCGCGCCTCGTAAATCCAACGAAAATCCAACGGCGGCGGATGAAAATCGACATGGCATTCCGAGAATTCATAAAGCCGATATAACGCGGGGGGGGGGGGGCACTTGATTCAATCCGGTGTGTGTGACTAACGCAGTGTGCTCAGCCGCCGTTAATAAAAGCGAGCGCGCGCGCTCGTATACATAGGCTCGCAATTACTCGCGCATTCTTTATATTACCATTTTCTTCCGCGGGGGGAAACCTGCCTGCAGCGCGGCGGCGGCGGGGCTCTCGTAAAAAAATGAAAATATCCCCTACTGTCAAGTCTCTTCTCTCTCTCTCTCTCCTCGGGGCCAAGTGAAGCGGTAAAAATCGGTATTTTTATTACGAGCCGAGCGCTTCTGCCGCGGACTTGGCAGTAAAATAACCGCAGGAAAATACTGTCTTTGTCGAGGCTTCTATACGCCGCGCGCGCGCGATGGAAATACTTTAAAAGCCTGCAATTTTATAAATAGCCTCGCAGAGAGAGAGAGAGAGAGAGAGAGAACCGTCCCGGGATTATGAATAAACGTCAAAGCAGGTAAAATGATAGCGCCGCCGCGCGAGTTACGATTGTTGGATTCGATAAAATAAAGAAAGCTCGGAAACGCGCGCGACTCGTGACTGCGGGCAATTTTCTCGCGTGTTCGGCCGTCTTTTTTTCTCTCTCTCTCCTCGGATGTATTCCGCCGACAGAACGCCGCCGCCGCCGTCGCCGCTGCCGTTTCTTTTTTTTTTTTTTGCCTTCCGCGGGGGATTTTTTTCGAGGCGAGCGAGCGCGCGCGGAAAAAATATCGGGAACTGGTTTTCTCTCTCTCGGTGCCGCGTCGCCGGGGCAAACTCGTTTTGCGGTAATAGAACGACGCGCGAGAGGAACGATTGTGTTTAAGAGGCGGAGAGAGAAAGAGGGCATTGAACGAGAGCGCGCGCCCGAAGGAGAGAGAGAGGGGTGGCGAGAGGGCAATTTAATTTTCACGGTCAAAGCCGCGGCTGCTGCATTCTTTTTCCGCTCTCTTTCGGCGGGGGGACTCGATCGTCCGCGTAAATCATCGCGGCTGAAAAACAATCCGAGCTCGGGCGATTTAATTGGCAGATTTTTCGAAATCGGGCGCGTTCACGCCTCGACGTTCGTTCTCGGGCTGTTTTTTTTTTCCGAGAGATAAAGCGCCGCGCGGACGAGAGAAGCGAGGCGGCCCCGGTTCATTAATCAAATGCCAGTATGGTTCGTTCAACTCCTCGCGCGGCTGTGCAGAAGAGCCGCGCGGAGAGTCGCCGTCCTCGGCTTTAATCACGTGCGCATCTGCACTCTCGCGAGCAGCTTCGTCGCGAACGGGGAAACGAGGCGACGAGCCGCTCCATTAGCATGCGCCGCGCGGCGCCGATTTCTTTCCGAGCGAAATTGAAAGAGTTTTCGCTCTTCTCTCCTCCTCGGCGCGGCGCGCCGCGCGCGAAACTGCGAAATTTACGGCCGATGAGCTCACTCCTCCGGGCTGCTATAACGCGAGGAGATGCGAGAGGAGTTCTCGAGGCTACAAGGGCACGTGCGCGGAGTCGTCTAACAAAGCAGAAACCAGTAACTGGCTACAACACCAACCTCACAAAGTGCTCTCCATTCCTAGACACCGGTCGGCGGTCCCTTCCTGTATTGTATCCTCCTCTCTGTAAAACGATATATCGGCTCTCGCAGCTCTCTCTGTTCTTCACCGAGGAATCGCACCACACTCTCTCCTGCTCACCAAGAAAAACAAGCACACTCGCACAACTCGCCGGTCAGTGGGAATCTCTCTCTCTGTCAGGACAGGCGACGACACTGGTCACGCACACGCACTCTATATTACAGTCGGCGGGGGGGTTACCGCGCGCGCGACGAAGTTCTCGGAGCGCGGACTCGACCACGACGCGACGACACGACGCTTCTCTCGGTAGCCGAGCGAGAGCGAGACTGGCGAGAGCAGCGGCGCGGCGCGCGGCTGATGCTCTCCTCTCTCCGCGCGCCGCCCCCTCCCCCGAGGAGAGAGAGAGCCACCCGGCCGCCGGCGGCGGCGGCGTCATGGCGACCGAGCGGCCGCGTCGTTCACCCAACCTGCCTGACGCGCGGGCCAGCGCCGCCACCGGAGGCCCGAGGACCCGCTCTCTCTCTCTCTTTTTCTACCTGCACGCGCCGGGGCCCCGTGTTACTAGGCGCCCGAACAATGGAGAGGCCCCGGCGATGATCCACTTCGCCTGGCGAGGGTGAGAGACACGATGACTTTCGGGAGGACCGGGATGTATACAGGCGCTCGGAAATTTTTGAGAGGTCAGGTAACGGACGACGGAGCGAGAAACGCTGGTTTGTTTACGGAGCGAGAGAGAGAGAGAGAGAGAGGCGAGTGCTTCGGATTGAAGGGGATTGTTTGTTTTTTAAGGGAGAGATTTGCTTTGTTTTACATAAAGACCTTTTTCACTCGGCTCCGACGGTTTTTAACGTAAATCAAGTTATCGGCTGTGCCTTTTAAAATAGCCCCGCAAGATTTCCAACGCCTCTCTCGATTGCAAAGCTTTTTTTTTTTAATTTGTACAGTTTTTCATAAAGTCCCAGGCGTCGTTTACCCGGTACACCAGAATTATCTGCCACCTGCGCTTTGTTTACAAGAAACTCGCAAAAATAATACGCCACGTCCGATCGTTCAAAGATATACACGGACTGCTCGAGAACAACGGGACGCTGCTTCGTCGAAAAATATTCGGCCAAAAAATATTGCGCCGCATATATTTTTAACCGATCGCTCCTCGCGAAAAAAAAAAACACTCCGAGCGCCGGTCGGGGCCCCGTGAGCGATGGGTTACGGGCCTGAGGCCGCGGTATATAAGGCCCCTCGTGGCCTTTCTCTGCGTTCCCCCGTGCTCTCATTACACCTTCCTTTCGCTCGGGCCTCTCGTGCATGCGCGCGGCGCAAACAGTCCTTAGGCTGGATGCGCCGCCGCCGCCGCCTCGCCTCGGTACGCGCAATTTCATCCTCTCTTTTTTTTGTTGCCTCGGCTCGACGCCGGACTTATAAATCTCCCTTTCTTATAAATCCTCGGGAGCTCGAGAGCGAGTCGAAGGGAAAACTGGGGCCGGCCGCGCGCGGTGTAATTATAATAAAGTAACGGAAACTCGCTTTTCGACATTCACTTATATAGCCGTCAGCGCAAAATTCTGAGACGAATCGATCTCTCTCTCTCTCTCTCTCTCTCTCTCTCTGACGGAGTGCGAAACTCTTCGCGCCCGGGTTAATTCGGAAATTTGCGTTAGATCATCGGTCGATCGAGCTAATAGATCGTTATTTTTAAGTGTACCCGCGGCAGAAATCGGCGAGATCTTCGCCATTTTTAATTCGTCAATCGCCGAGAATATATGCCTCGTTTCCTATTTGCTCAACCTTGATAAAAGTTATATAACCTTGAATGCTCTTTACCGTCTAACAAGGTGAAAAAGTTGGCCGTACAAACTTTTTGAATAATAAAATCAATAAAAAACATTCTTCCCGATCCGAGGACTATACACGTATATCCCTGCTCCGTAGGGACAATTCAATAACAACTTTTTCCAATGGCCGAGCACAGTAGGAGTTACTATTATTAAGGCGCGCGCGCGTTTTTACGAACAATTGATTAGGCGGAGGTTAATAATGTGCGCTCGACTGACACTTTACTCTTCTGCAGCCCCGCGGAAATTCGCAGCCGCTCATTAGGCCTATTTATAGTTGCGCGGAATAAACACTGATTTTTAAAGCGAGCTACTCTCTCGGCGAGCAGGGGACGACGCTTTATATAGGCCGTAAAACCGAGCTGGACAAGAACGGGGGATGGAAATAGTCCCTTCCATGAGCCGCGGCAAAAATCCGCCGCAAAAACGGAGTGCGGTGAGAAGCAGCGGTCGAGATTTATTTCTATTTATTAGGCCTCTATAAATATAACGTTCGTTGCAATTTCGCTCTTTCGTAAAGGGCGGCCTTTTTACAAAGATATCGACCTGCGTTAATTATTATCGTCCGCTCGTGCCTAAATAATGGGGAGGAGGCTCGATGTTAAAAAACGCGATAAAATTAGGCGGGCTCGCGCAATTTTAATAATCGCCGAATGCGCCCCGGAGATATAAACGCGAGATTTTTTTTAAAGAAATTAATTTTCGCTTTAAACAGTGCATATCTATCTGGGCGCGATACTTTTGTGGCGTAATTTGCGCAGCGCGCGCCTAACGATAACCGCACTTTTAAAAGTCATAATTCAAAACTTCACGCTTAATAGCGAGTTTATCTTTACGAGCGGCGGAATTCCGCATTAGAAATTATTTCAGTTTATGCGCTTTAGGATAAGAATTAATACTTCTTTATTCATGAAAACAGCTTCATTATATTGTTCTCTCTTGTTTACGGCCCGCCGCCTTTTCATTGCAATTTACCGTAACATTTATTATCTATTATAACACACACGTAAGCTCATTGCGTAACGCAGAAGAAATGGCCCGGCAAAGGCGTGAAATTGAAAATAGAACGGTGTGGAGCTTACATAAAAAAACAAAAAAGGTGGTTTTTCTATTTTTACAATCCGCGTCACGTCTTTACCACTTGCGAGCGCTTAACTTAAAATATGACGCGTGAAATCCCTGGTCTTTGTTTTGTTCTTTTCTGTTGTTTTTTTTACCGGAAAAGGATTGTTTCTCCTCTCTCTCTCTCTCTCTCTCTCCAGAATCTTGTATTCCCCTTTCGTCGCTCGATTTAACGATTTCACAATGCGGGGCCGCCCGAACAATATATACGACACACCGCACACACCACTTGCAACATTAACTTTATTTGCTTTCACTCTCTCGAGGCGGGATTTTCTCTGCACGCACGAAAAATAACTCTCGGACCTTGACTAATCCGGCGAGATATACTTTGTCATACCTCCTCTCCCCGAGAGTGGGTACTGATTTACGATATAGAGGCCTCTCTCTCCTTTGTATGCTCCAAAATTCGGGCTCTACATTTTTTTTCCCCTGTATACGTGCAGACGTAACCTTCTCCACCGGGAAGAAAAATGCAGCGATCTTGGCCTATCCGGTTACTGCTGGGACCTTCGTCCTCGCTCCTTTTTTCCAGTTTTACAGAAAGTTTTTGACCGCGGAGACGTGTGGGGGCCGTCGAGCACGAATTTTTAATGAGTCGGACTCGAATTAATAAGTGTTTAGCCGCGTCACGTTGGGCTATTCTCGCGGCATAAATTTGCCGAAACTTTTAATAGTTCCCCAAAAAGTTGACGTTATGGCCAAGTTAATTTAATCCCTTTAGTGGTAAACTTGAAACTTTGAATTTTGTTGCAGCTGGCGGAGAATTTGAGAAATTTTGTTTCGGGAATGGTTATATGCAAAGCAGGAAGTATACGTTTAACAATTTAAACGGCCTTTTAATTATTTCAAACTGCTTCCTGCTAGAAATTTCGAGTCCTGTCATTTACTTATGCAGGAGGTGTTCATTTTTGGCTATAATCTGAAAAAATTCTCTGGCGGCAATCGCCGGCCGCAAATTCAGGTCGAGCTAAATGATCTGATTTATGCGAATAAGCTTCTTGTACGTTTTTAAATCAGCTTAATTTAACAAAGATTATTATATTTTTTTAATTCAACGTATATGTAAATTACCCGAATGGAGTTATTCTGATATTCAGGTCTTTTATCGCGGAATTCCACCGACTCGTTCAAAAGTGCGATGAAATTAAAGGTGTTAAAGAATGGTTAATTATAGCTTTAAATATCGTTGAAAAGGCAAATATTATATACTAAAGGCTCGTTTTATCCTTTTATTATAACATCTCCAACATCGCTGTAATTTAATACAAAACCAATTAAGCCGCCTCGTAACTGGTAAACAAATTCATAATCAAGCGATTAATATTGCAAAATTAGCATAAACCAATAACCTTTATAACGAACGCTTCATCACATATATCAAGGTCAAACGTTCGAAAAGCTTAATCCGACGTAAACAGCGCCAGTAGCGTCAAACAATGCTGCGATCGAATCGAGAGCTCGCGGGAGGTGAAAAAAAAAAGGAAGCTGCATCCGCACGCGTCTTCATTATTCATCGGAATAAATTTGAATGGCATTAGAGGAGGGGCTACAGAGAGTCCGGTTCTTCAGGGGGAGCAGCAGCGGCGGCGGCAACAATCGAAATTTCGAGGCGGAACCGCAGAGAGAGAGAGAGAGAGAGAGGGAAAGCTCGCCGAAACAATTCCGGCGGGGGGTTAGCAAATGGCAAGACTAATCGATGGACAGGTAAAACTAGCCGCGCGCGCGCTCGCAGCTCCCCGGCTATCTTATCTCGCGCTCGTCCGGCGTTCGGATGACTGATCGGCTGCAATCCACATCCGGCGCACAATACGCGCCCGTTAGTGTAGCCGCCGCCGCCGCCGCCGCCGCATTCCGCCGCTCTATAAATGCACTTGCGCACTAATGCGCCTCATACATTAGGAGGCCTCTTTGTGCTGTCCGTCCGCTTCTGTCTTTCCCTTCCCCTCCCCCGCCTCCGAAGAGGAGATCGGCCATTATTTTAGCGGCCGCGCGAGCGCGAGGATTATTTATCGGGCCAAAAACCGAATAATCTCCGGGAGAGATGAGCGGCCGATATTAATCTCGCGGACCTTTTCAAATTGTCGGATTCGTGTGCCGAGCGCACCGAGAGTTCTTATCGATATACACGCGGCTGCTGCACGCCGACGCTCTGCTTGCCATTTCCATTTTGTTATTGGGAGAAAAAAAAAAGAAGAGGCGAGCGGGGATTATTAATCAAACGATGATGAGTCTTGGGGGGGTTTTATAAAACCCATGTTTATTTTCATACGCGGCTTTTTTTGCCGCCTTTTTTTGCGCTCCGCGGCTTGATATTAAAGTACTCCGCGGAAATAGTTGGAAAGAACCATTATTATTATTATTATCAATGCAAGGAAATGAAACACTTGGGCATCACCGTTGTTTATTCGGGAAGCAGTTTATCGATCGAAAGCGATTATTTGATAAAAACAAAGGAAATACGTGATTAATATCAGAAACTATTCGAGGACGAGTGCAGCCTCGAGCACGGCTTAATAGAAACTAGAAATCCAGTCTCGGATGCAGCTCGCTAAGGGCCTTAAATTAACAATTTAAATGCGAAAACTCGACGAGGAACCTTCCGTCAAAGCAAGTGTTTAATAACAAGCGTCATTTAAACCCTCTGCCCATCGAGCTGCGACGCTAAATTTCCCTCGCCTCCGACCGGCGCGAAAATTGCACTCGCACCGGCCGATAAGCGTCTCGCGCGTCGCCGATCGAAAGAGAGGCGCCCCCCCAAGAAAGCGCGCGAGTCTGGCACTCTCTCTCCCGAAAGCGCGAAATGAAATTCGCGCAATAATTCGCACCGCGCAGGCAATTCCCGGGGCGCGGCAGCTTTCATTTCGAAATAAATAGAAGTGGCGCATTAAGTTGCCCCCTCTGTCCCGCTCTCTCCGCGCAGTGCAGTGTCGTACAGTCCCGGCAATCTAAGACAATCAGCCGTGCAAACGAGATAACGTTTTCGCTTGGCGGCGCAGCGCAAACGAGTTGACTAGCTCTCCTCTCGCTCCGCGCGCGAGAAATTAGCCGCGCGCCGGCAGCTATATCTTGTCCCCGCGCGAGTTCGCCCCCGCCCGGTAGGAGGAGGCAATGCGCGCAATAGGATCGCAAAGCGCCTCTTTGCCCCCCGGTCGACCTTGCCTCCTCTCTCTCGTACAGAGCATAACTCGAGAGCGAGCGCCGGTGGCGGCTCCGGTGTATTAAGGGTGTATTTAGGAGCGTTCTCGGGGAATTGTGCAGCGCCGTCGAGATGGATTGATTACTGCCGCTGCGCCCGACGCCGGGGAGGAAATTGCCTCGCGAAAAGCCCCCGTTCAGCCCGCGGTGAGAGAGAGCTGCGTGCGGCGGGGGGGGGGGGGGGGAGACGCGATCGAGAATGAATTCGTAGGATCGTTATACACCGCGCGCGCTTATTTTGACGAATTATGCTCCTGCGGATTTTGCGCGATGACGGAGTAAATTGCTTATGGCGTAAGTCGTTTGCGCCTCGTCGATTTTTGAAGCGCAGCCGCGGAGTTCGAGGCGAGAACTGGAATTTATATCTTGCGCGCGGAAAAATGACCGGAGGCACACGCGTCGTTTGCAAAAGGCACGATTGTTGGAGAGTTCTGTACGCTCGGGTAATTATTGTGTACAAGTATACGGATTGGAATAATGAAGCAAAGTGCTTTTTTTATTAATAATAAAATTCCATTGTCAATACGTATATATTTAGTATACCTCATTTGAATTTTTAATTCTTCCAGTTCAATTCACAAAAGCAACGAAAATTTTACGCTCCAAGCCGAGATAATCGTTTTATTAATTCCTGCCAACATTTTGAATTTTTAAGTAGCCCAATTAAACGTTGCCAACGTTTCGGCGCAAAATTCCAAAAGCGGTTTAGCATTTTAAGCGAAAAAAACACGCAGTTTCCAACAGTTTCCGCGCGGCGAACACATCCAGTGTACACCTTCGGTTTATTTCGCGCGCGCAACCGGGAAACGCGAACGTGTAACCCGTTTCTATTTATTTGGACGCAATCATATTTCACGCGGCGTCTTCGTTATTGCTTTCGAGGTGTCAACGCGACGACGCGCTTTTCTTGCGGCCGAGTAAATGACGCGCGCTCTCCCGCGCGCGGTTAAATATATGCATAGTTTTGCCGCCTCCCAGGGGTAAAGTTAAATGTTTTGCATTAGGAATTATGAAATATTCGTTAGTGCGCACTTCTTCGCGTCGGGGCGTTAAGCTTGACGTATTGCTTCGAAGTTTATGCGCGCCCGCGGAACGAAATATAAATTCGCTCAATTATGGAATTGTCTCGTCCGCGGAAAGCTGTTTTAATGAGAAATCCGCTGCGATTTGGCGTTCAATTTTTTCCTCTTTTTTATTGATAACACTGCAGCGTTCCTCCGTTGTTCGGAAAGATTATAATACGTTTTCTCGCGCGCGGAGCAAACAATTCGATCGGCAGTCGGTATTTTTCTGCGAGCCGCTCGCAGTTTTTGCGCGAAACATTTTGCTTTGCACGGCGGCGGCACGCGCAAAAAGCGCATCATGTTAGTTTGCTTGCTATTGAAATGCACAAAGCAGCCCGGGCGCTGTTCAAAGTCAATAATTCGCGGAGCATTCGATTTCAGACGAATATATATATATATAGAGAAACGTTATTTTAGAGGCCTTTGCGAAGGTGCGGTATTCGCAAAAGTTGCGTGCCTCCCTCTATCTCTCTCTCTCTCTCACTCGGAAAGGTGAATAATGCATGCTCTTTGATCGCAGAGTAAAATATGAAGGGAATGAAGAAGCGGAGCCGCCTTTGAGTGTCGCTATCAGAAAAGAAGGCAGAGCGACAGAATTTCCGGGCTCTCTCGTCGCTCTCTCTTTTTCTCTCGGCAGGCCAAGTTTACCCCCGTTCAGATTCGGCCTGCCGAAAATACGAAAGGCCGTCGTCCGGCGCTTTTATCGGATTTTGTGGTCCGCGGCAATGATTGGAGTTTTAATCAACGTCCCGCCGGCGCCGAGTGCCATCCGTCAGAAGGGCGCGCGGCAACTCGATCCTCTCTCTCTCTCTCTCTCTCTCTCTCTCGCAATTATTTCTTTTCCCCGGCGAAAGGAGCTCCCTGCCGGTATACATATATATACACGTACGTATCGACGGAACAACAGCAGCGTTGCGCAACGGGCGGTCGTTGCGCAAGCGAGAGGACATTCGTATTCGCGAAAAGAAAGCAAGATGTTCATTCTCTCTCTCCTCGATCGAGTGTCAAAGCGCGCGCTCAAGACCGCTTAATTCTTCGACGCGACCTCGTGGAAGCCCTCTCGAGACCGCGCCATTAGCAGCCCCGGGCCGATAAGCCACCTCGCACTTTAATGCGTGCCCATTCCGCTGCCCTTTTTACTCCGCTGCTCTCTCTCTCATCCCCGATTCTCCTCCGTCGGTTCTTGGCGAGGCACTTTCGGCGGCCGCGCTCGAGCCTCCGATACTTGCCCCGTGCGACCTCTGCGCGCGCGCTTCGACTGCATTAGCGCGGAAATCTTGACAATGGCCCGAGAGAGTACTACTGGCTGTTTACCGCCGCCGCCGCGCTTAGTGCGTAAAAGCGCGCAGAGCTTTGTCAGAGAGCGAGGCGGGCAATTGTTACATCGGGTGGGAGAGAGAAATGATTTTCCGCGGCGTTGCAAATGGCTTTTTATCGCGCGGTTACGCAGGCCGTATTTTGAGAAGGAAGCCTTTGTTTGCGAAAATTTTTATGTACGGTTTTTAACGGTGAAAGGGAAGTCTATACGTTTTTCTACAATTTCATTGTAAACTGTATACGCAGAAGAAAAACACTGCTAAGGTTGTAAGGAAACTCGATTCCCTCCGAGTTTTCCTTGTTATTTCTCGAAAACTGCATATCGCCAACAGATGTTCGAACGAAATTATGACAGCGAGTCGGGAGCGTTTGGGGCATAAAAAAAAAAACTGGTCCGCTCGTAAACGTCTATTGACTCGGGGAGGTTATAGGGGTGATGAAGTGGATTAGCAGCAGTTATAGAGACATTTTTTTTTTTTTTTATCAAAGTACAAAGAAATACGCGCCTGTTAAACGTCGGGAAAAAATATTTGCCCGGGACACATCGGAATGATTTGTTTTCTCCCGGTAACAATTAACTATTGTTCACACACAAATACATACTCGCTCCTTCCTATATATTTAGAATAAAAATATATAGTTTTTATATTTTCCTCGCTCGCGCGGAGAACAATATATATATATATATATATATACTATCCGAAGTGGGAACGAGCTCGGGCGAAATATGCAAAACACGATTCTCGACGCGACGACGGTTTGTTTTTACTTCAAAGAAGTGCATTTTGCGCCGCCTTTGTCGACGAAAGAAAACTTCATTTCGCCGGGTCGACCCCCCCGCCGCTGCAAGATCCATTGTCTTTGTACCTGCGCGCTCCATTTCCATAAGCATTTCCATTCACTCTCGTACGTACCCCTTTCACTCCACCTTTTAAAAAAAACATCCAGCCGCAACGAAATCGCGGACCTTCGCGCCGAGAGGAGCTCCGGGCTCCGATTGCGGGCGCGTATTGCACACATAAGTAATCGATTTTTCTCCGTCTCCTCCCGTTTAATGCTCCCGGTAAATAGGCAGGCCGGACGTACAACACGGCGTCCCGCGGAGCCGAAAACTCCCGAAAATCGATGATCACAACTCTCGAGAGCGCGCATCGCAGCGGGGGGAATAAACAAGAGAGAGAGAGGCCGAAAGACGAGCCCGCGGAAGGAGGGGAGCAGCCGCCAGGTGCTCGTCGGGGGCCCGAACAATGTGCCGCCTGCAGATGGAAACGGCGGCGGCGGCGGCGGCGGCGGCGCACGCGTCTGCCCATTCGGTCGTGCGACTCGTATACAAACGAGGGCGCGCGTCGGAATTGGCTCCGACCGGCAGATTAGGCGAGTCCACTCATTAGAGTCCGATCTGTCCGGGGGACGGTCGAAATCGGGCGTTTGAGGTTTATCGTTGATCATTCGATGCCTTCTGCTCGCTGAGCCGATTCCGGGGAATGCCCTTAAAATTGATCTGTTCTCTCTCTCGGTACTAGAGAGAGAGCTTCTCCCCGCGCGGGCCCCCCCGGTTTTAAAGTTAATTAGCCGTCCGTCTAGGCGAGATTAGATTTGCCGCTGGATGGACAAAATATTATTCTTCGATTAAGCTTCAATGATGGCCGTTGCTCAACGAGCCGGAGAAGCGATCAAGGAGCAGGTTATTAATAGGATGCTTTTGATGTTTACGAGAAAGAAAAAAGTTTGCTCAAGTAGTGCGAAGGTAATCGGTGACTTGCCGGCTTAATAAATCCAAGGATATAAAGCTCCGAGGATGGCGCAATTTTAATGCGCGAATAATGGAGGATCTGTTCTTTTTTTTTTTCAATGAATTCATTATCATTAATTTCGCATCGGGATTTTACGACGTTTTACCGCCGGCGCGTCCAAAGAAAGGTATAACGCAGATATTTCTTTATATTAACGCCGTGGTAATTAAAACGTACACGCGTGAAAAACATGATTATTAAGTTTGTAAATCAGTCTTTAACGTCAAATTAGATATTAGTCGAAACATCCCGCGTTTCTATCTTGGGAGCCGAGTGGCGCGCCGTGCATTTATTTGTGATGTTTATTAACACCTCGTCGTGGCATAATCTTGTGGTCAGTCCTACATTTTACAGCGTCTAGTGTCAGTTACACGCCTTATTAGGAGTCTTTAGAGCAAATTGTGAAAGTTTCAGCTGTTGCAATCTAAAATATATTATCTGCTTAAAACTAAAATAAATTTATCCCGCCACACACGCGCGAGATATCCGCGTTTTTCCGCGGCTGATACGAAACTCGGGGAAAAATTCCCGGCAAAAAGTCACGCGCGGTTTCTCCGAAAGTTATACATTGGCAATCCAACAAAAGAGTACATACGAATATCTCGACTTTCGTTTCTGCAGAAAATTGTCCTCCCATTAACGCGCCGATTTGTTATTTAGCCGCGCTCTCTCGCGCGCGCGGGACTCGCCGGTACAAAAAAAAAAGGGGTAATGCCCGTATAGAAAAGGTCCGACGGCCTAACTGCGAATACGTGTCGTATGGTAATTGGGAAATCGACTGGGAAAGTACAATTGCCGTACGTCGTCGGTGCAGTTGTCGCCGGAGTTTTTCGGCGCGCATCGAAAGTGTTAGCGAACTCGTAACTTTCACGAGGATCGACAGAGAAAATGCAATTCTTCCATCGAAAGCTCTCCCCCCCCTCCACATCGCCCCGATCCGACTTGTGCTGCTCCGTGCTATTCAAAATTCAAGCGTGACGACAGATACGATCGGTCGGGCTGAAAAACGCGGTCGAAAAAAAAAATGGAAAAAACAAAACAGAGGGAATAAAGGAAAAAAACAAAGCGCCGCTACACTCGGATTGTAACGAGAGAGCCCCGGGATAATTAGCGAATATTGCGACGGCGGCGGGGGGGTATTTTTGGTGCTCTTTGTTTTGCGCGCGCGCCGAGAGAGTTTATCTCACGCGAGGCACGAAGCTCACGGCAGGTGTCGGCGCGATAGCCCGACGTAACGATGTTTATTTATTAGGAGAGCGGTGCGGCGCACGTTTCTGCCACACATATTTTCCCGGGCCGGAATCCGATTTGTTCGATCGACCTCTCCGGGACTAAAGACGAGAGCGCCGCAGCGAAAGGGAGAAAGCCCCCGAAGAAGAGAGAAGAGACTCCTTCTCTCTCTCTCTCTCTTTCCCCTCCGCACAGCCCAACTTCGACTATTCTGCATATCTACGGGGAAAATAAAATTTTCACGCCAAGCGAATTCCAATCGCACTTTCGCAACGCGCGGGATAAACTTTTTCTCGGGGCCTGCCCCCCTCCGAGGAGTCGGGATTCTTCTCTATCGTATACGTATGTTTTATGAGAGGAGGATAATGATTTACGATTTTCGACCTTTTCCTCTTTTTAATTTAGCGTTATAATACATAGATTTCGAAAACTCTCGCGATCTCGACTTTGATTTTTGCTTTATTTCGTGGTTTCTAATTTAATAAAGATCGAGCCCGACGATACCGACTTATTGTAATCGCACTTTCGCAAGATGCTCCATCAGAGGTGTATGTTTTACGAGAGAAGCGTAATGATTTACGACTGGTGGGTTTTGTTTTAATCTCGTAAACGTAATTTTAAAGCGAATCCTCCGAATTTTAAGTTGAATTTTACCAACAATTTAATAAAATCTGCTAATTTGTTTAAAAAATCAGTTGAATAAGCTTTATACCCGTATAATTGTAATTCGTTTTGTTTTAATCACATAAACGTAATTTTAAGGCAAATCCTCATTTTAGTCCTTAAAATTTTAGCATAATTAATTTAACAACTGTTAAATTCTACCAACAATGCAATAAAATCTGTTTATTGTAAAAAAATCAACTGAATAAGCTTTATACCCATATAATTGTAATTGAATCAAAGCTAATAATGTTGAAATTTATTCTGCGCCATAATTCATTCTGCTATGCCAATTTACCTCTTACAATTTGTCTGTTATATACATATGTATATAGATTTGTATGGCTTTCTTCGATATTGCATAAACTCTACTATAACTGTCGATGAAATTCGAAAATTAAATTTAATCATAAATTATTATAAATTAATAATTATTATTATTTTAAAATGAATTATTTGCCAATTTGATATTTAAACGTTAAAGACTATCCGATAATTACGTCCACTCCGGCGAGTAGCCGTAATTACTCGTTACGTATAGTGTGGACGAAAAAAAAAAAGAACCTCGAAAGGAAAGTTAAGTAAGATCTTTGCGCTTAAAAATCGAATGCTTAAGCATTGCTTATCGCAACTTACGTCATCCCTTCGAATTTTGCACCATTTAATTTTTTCGAAAGTGAATAATAAGTGAAATAATTTTGATAAAATAATGATTTTTATATAATCTGTATTATCAATATGAAGCAAGAACGTAATGCTCATTTTGGAATTTGGTTCAAAACGATGCCACAAGTAAATCACTTTTCGAAAATCTGGATTTCAATGTTTTATTTTGAATCCTATTCTGCAAACTCCGGTCATCCTTGATTTTAAAGTAAATAAAACTTTTTACAACCTTCAATCCAAGTCGTGGATCACAAAATCAATTTACCGAGTTGCTGATTTCGAACATACCGAAACTTATTGGGATTTATTGAAAAACTCGCGAGAACCTTGTTCAATTTACTTTCGTTATCCGTCATTTATTAAAGTTATACAAAATCAAGTTTTTTTATATGTTTAATAATAATATTTCACGTTTGCTTTAAAATACATCACAAATTTCACTCAATTTAAATAAATACGTAACTTATTTAACAATGTTATCAATAATACGTTTTTAAAAATCCATTATCATCTGTCAATTACCGACGAACGATATATTTACGAGTGAAAGAGAGGATTAAGTTACTTGCTTAAAAAGTAATTTTGTATTTTAATTTTACATTACAGATCGCAGCTCTGAAAGCATTACGTGGTACGAAAGGTAGGTCAAGTACGGAGAGGTTTCGTCTGTTGTGCACACAAGATGCCATATTTTCCCGTAAACCTTTTGAAGTACATTTCGTTTACTTATTTATTACGTTTAAAGTATTTTTTTATTAATTAAATGATTGACGAGCGTTTCAGCCTTTGATAAGTCATTCACAGGTTTGCAATGGAACAGTTTCTAGAATTTTATACTTTTCAAATGTTAATTTCGATGAAAATTTGTAAAATTCAACAAATATTTTAAAATTTTGTTTCGATGATGATTCGCGGAAAGGCTAATTGAGATCCTCGAAAATTGATTCTCTCCATTTTTGTCACAAATAAAAGCATTATTGAATTAAAATGCTGAAATTTTAGATTTCGCTCTCCATTTTCATTAGCAGTTGAAAAAATTTTTAATTTACAAAACCGAATAACACGAGAGGCATTCGAGCGAAGTGTTTTCGGAAAAGCTCTAAAAGCATCGAGCGTATTTGTCGATAAACGCGTTAAACCGATTTAACTTGACTATTTTAATTTAATCTACAAGAAAATTTGCGAAATCCAACGAAAATCAAGCTGTCATTCGTCACTCACGCTTCGCCGTTCGCACCGAATTTTCGCCCGAAAGCTCCTAAACCTCGCTTTTTCAAAAAGTAAACACAGCAGTCCCGCGACAAAAAGCCAACGCGCCGATTTTTCCCGTGTGCACACGACTCTCTCTCTCTCTCCCGGTGCCGGTGAAAGTATCTCCTTTTAATTTACTTGGAGAGTAAAGCATATACATTTACGGGGCGCAAAACTACGCGCGGATGAAAAAAATTCCGGCTGAATATCGAATTTTCAGCGTAATCTAATACGTTTTCGATGCGTCGCCTATGGCTTGTGTACACGCTGCCTTTGTACACACAGACGCACACACAAAGCGCCGCGGCAGTCTCGAAAGAGCCCAAGAGAGAGAGAGAGAGATGCACGCGACAGGTTTCACGGAGAACCGCAAATTTACCCGCCGAGATCTTAGATAGCAAGCTTCCGGGGAGCTTCTTTTCGATGGGCGAGAAACCTCAAGAATATAAGATTCTATTTCTTCATCCTTAACGCGAGAAGCGAGGAGGAAAAACTCGGCAAACTGTACGCGAGAGTTAATGCGCCCGCCGAGTTTGTTATGTGACTCTCTCTCTCTCTCTCTCTCTCTCTCTCTCTCTGCCGCTCGAAAGACGGGGAGAGGTGTCGGCCGGGCTATGGCTCATATATTTTAATGAGACTTTGTGAGCTGTCTTTGTGCGTCGGGGCTTTAACGCTGACTTTCGGGATAAAAAAGAATCTACTAATGATAATAAAAAACCGTTTGGCCTGGAAGACTCGGCTAAAAGGCGAGCCGAAGCTTTCCTTTCTCACACCGAGGCGTATAAGAAAAACTCGTTAAAATTTCGATTTTTTAGCGCAAAATCTTTTCGGTTTTCGTTATAAATTTTTAAATCTTTTATATTTCTCGTTTAGCGAAACGTCGTGACGCAACGAAAATAAGTACCCGCAACATTGTAAATTCCCTCTCCAAACGCTCGATCGGTCAAAGAGCGAAAACGGCGCTTCGAGCTTTAAAAAAAATCAGTCAAAAACACGCGAGCCTTTCGGGCAAAGCTCGCAAATCCCGTTGGAAACGCGAGACTCGCGTATAGGTGCCTCGTCGGGGCTCTGCGGGGGAGAAGCCAAAAAGAGCGAACGGGGGGGAGGATCAGAGGCGATTGTTTCACGCGCAAAAGTCATTTGCAGCCTCGCGCCTGCCTGATAATGCCGGACGTATTTGTCCGCCTTCGCCCAAATCCCCTGAAGCTGCGGTTCCTGGCCCCGATTCTCTCTCTCTCTCTGTACACCTTCGCTCCTCGAGCCCCCAAAGCTTTCCTCCCTCGCAAGTACAAAGCAAATGCAAACTAACGCGGTCGCGCACCGATCGATCTCGCCCCACCATCCAGCGGCTCTAATCAACGCACCTCTCACGTGCAATCGCTGCCTTTTCTTTCACCCGCCTTCCGAGTAAGATCAATTTTTCAAATCCCAAAGGCCCGCTTCTTTCGCCGGCGCGACGTCGGGAGGCGCGCGGAATGATATTGCGGCGGCAAGCGCGCGCGGATTGATTGCGCGTGCCGCGGCGCTGCTTTTTAGAAAAATATTAAAACGCGCGCTCGCACACACATATGAATACGCATCGGGGTTTTATTTTCGTTCTCCCCGACTCGCGGAAATAGACGCGCGCGGAAAGTATTTTCCTTGCGGTTCCCGCCCGCCGTGCAGTTTAAAGTTTAATGTTTGCCAGTCCGCTTTATTTATAAAAGCCGATCCGCGCGCGTCGCGAGCTGCCGACGATTGCCCCCCTCGCGAGTTTGGTCAATCGGAGGAAAACAGAGGACCGGGGGGAACTCGTTTTCGAGGTCGCTCATAAGCCAAACTCGAACAGAAGCACGTATTCTCGACTCGTCGGTCTTTCCGCGCACGAGTTTATTTCGAACTCGCGATAATATTCGCGAATTTAAATGTCTCCTCGATTTGTCGCTTCCTGGGGGGGCAGGCGGGAGAGCGGCGGCCAACAATCGTGCTCGTTCGCGAATGGAAATAATGACGGAATAACCAGCTGAATAATAGAAACTTTATCAATTGTAAATTCGAAATCGATGCACGCCCCCACGCGGGAGCCATAAATTCGGCCGCCCCCCCACCCCTTCCAGCCCAGCCGAAAATAGCCGCTGTGTAGCCTCGCAACTATTTACCACATTATTAATTATACAGCGATATATCAATAGCCGCAGCGGCTCGCGGCGCGATACAAATCATCGACGGTGTCGCCGAGCTCCCGGAATATAAAAAGCCCGCGTGTCAATCGCGCGGAGAGCCGCACGGATGACGCGCGTAAAACTGCGGAACGCGCCCGAGAAATCTTGGGACTCGCGTTTCCAGGATGCTGTCGACCGAACGGTGGGCTCGCGCGCGTCGATCAACGTGCGTGCAAGAGCCGCGGTATCTCAATGCCAGCTGCGCTCCCCGCCCGGGATAAACACAAATAACCGGCGGATTTGCGGGACGCGCGGGCGTTTGCGCAGGTGCAGAAATCGTCGCGTGCAGGCTGCGCTAATTTACCGGGATATGCGCTTATATATATACACATATATATATATGCGTCCTCGTTACCGGCGGGCTTTATCGAGGGCCCTTCTTACATACGTTTTCGAGATAAGCGACAAAAGTGCAGAGTGCACTTCGTTATGCGCTCGCTTCATTATCGCGGAGCGGAGGCGAAAAAATCAATTCCCGCGTCGCAGCAGCGGTGTGTGCGCGCGCGGAGAGCCTCGACGAGAGAAAAAGAATGCTGAAAAGGAGCTGTACGCAGAGAGAGAGAGAGAGAGAGAGAGAGAAAGAGGAACGGAGAGAAAACGCACACCGGGACGAGCCGCCGGGGTCATTAAGATTCTGCGCTCTTTTTCGTCGCTCCTCGCTTTAAAACGTTTTATTCTCTCTCTCCCGCAATTGCGGCCGAAACCTTTTCACTCGTCCCGCGCGCGCGCGCGGCTCTGTGTAGATTTCGTTGTAAAATAATTAAACGCGCGCCGCACGCGCGACGAGTACGGGGAGCCGCTGCACATTGTAATTTTTAATTTTCATTGAAAAAATATATCGCGCGGCTGGCGCGGCTGCTTGCTCGGCTGAAAAATTAACCGGCTCCCTGCTCGGACGCCGGTGTTTCTGCTGCTCGTTTTTTTTTTTTTTTTTTGGACGCGGCTAATTTTCGATGAAAAATATCTTTGAGAGCGCGATAAAAGGGAAGGCGACTCTTTTTCGAAACTAGTAAACAACTCCGCGACGGGAGAGTGCGGTGTAAAATGGTTTTTAAGAACTCGCTGGAAAGTCGTTACTGTTTCAGAAGTATAAAGACTTGATACTTTTTTTCCAAGTTAGATGATTTTAAGAGGTCGCAAGCGTAATGCCTGTAATATAATTTAGTAGCAACGAAGTATAAATTACGGTCGAGTTCGGATAATACTTGAATTTTAACCCAGTAATTTTTACAATCAATCCACAGTATTTTTCATCTAATCAAGCCTCGGGGCGTAAAAATTTCGATACCCATTAATAAACCTCGTAAATCCCTTCCTCTCAAACTAAATCGCCGAAGAAAGCGCGCGGCAAGTCACCTGCAAAATTCGGAAGCTCTCTTGGCGGCGCTTCGCCGTCAGCAGCTCGAATCGGCGGGGGGAGGGGACTTTCGAGCTCGGAAGTTAAGGTTAATATTGCAGATCGACTAGGGCACTCAGATCCGCGCGGCGGCCCACTCGAACCTTCTTATCCGCGTGCAATAACCTGTATCAAGCTCGCTCTCGCTCTCTCTCTCTCTCTCCCGTCGGGCAGACGCCCCCTTTTCTGCCAGCCTCTGCTGTTTCGAGTCGTCGAGAGAGAGCGGAGAGGACGCCCCCGGTTTATAATTCACGCGCTGTGTCGAAAATCCTCCTCCTCGTTCATTTTCCGTTTCGCGACTTTGGACGTTTTTTATTTTTCGCCCTTTTGCCCCCTCCCCCACTCCGGCTCTTACTTACTTTCGCCTCTCTCTCTCTCTCTCTCTTCTCTAATTACTCGTTTTAAGGATTTTAATGTCGAGAGCAAAGCTCGGCTTCCAATCTAAGGGTAAGTACCGGAAACGGATTTCGAGATCAGGAAAATTAAATGTAAACTTATTATTTACGAAGAGATTTTTCTCTTTTGAAAGAAAGATTTTTAATCTACTAGTCGCTGCTATTATACGCGGAGAGAAAAATTCAGGAAGAATTACTAACTTTTTTGTAAAGCGGTAAAAGACTTGCCGTAAGCCAAAAAATTACTAGACTTTTTAGTAAAATTTGTAAAATTTAAAAAAAAGTGTGTCAAATTTTACTAAAAAGTCTTTTTAGCTTACGACAAGTCTCCGTTACCGCTTTACAAATATAGGTTAGCAATTTTTCCCGAACTTTTCTCTCCGCGTAGAAGTCAAATTGCGCCTTGGAAACGACCCACTTAGCCATTGCAATTTTTACAAAACTCAAATTTGTTTTTATCGCCGAGTTTTAATACCGGAGAACAACGAGGCTGAAGCTTTTATCTGACTCATCAATCAAGTGCATGATTTCACGTAAGTTACTAAAACAGCAAACCTGTTTAAGATTATGGACCGTCAGATAGAATTACAGTTTCAGAACTGCGGTTCTCCGCTACTAGAGAGAGCACATCTCGGTTTCATTAAAATTCGTGACCGACGTGAAATACACTTTCCCGTTTAGTATTTGAACGGCGCGCGATAATAAAAGGTTATTGCGATTTCTGGTGTTTACGTACATCTCCCCGTAGCTCGTACACGCGAAAATCTGTCTTTATAAATCCCTCGCCGAAAAATTCATTTAAAATCCTTACGATGTATCTCAGGGGCTGCCATTAAGTTTACTTGGATTCATATTTCGAGAGATACGAGGGCGAAGTAAAAACCGCTCGCTTATAAAACACACCGTCGGCGAGCGGCGAACAAATGATAATGCTATCTCGAACCGCGTAAAAAGCCCTTAATTTCGCGAAACATTTTATTTTAATTGTTTTTTAAATGAGGAACGAAGCGGAGTTTAAAACATCATTTGTACCTTTTTTTGAAAAGGCACTTTCGCCTTTAACGACTGTTTCATTGCACTCCGGGCCGTATGACATTTAAAGCCCGCGGCTGCTCCATCGTGATTTTTTTTTTACCCGGCCGGGGCCGGGGCCGTTAATGTAGGTGCATAAAAAATCAGACGTACAATTACAATTACAACTTGCCCCTGCATTTAAGAAAACTAAAATAACGGCCGCTCAATCGGACCGTATAGAAAAATCATCGGTGAGCAAGATTCGCTTCGCGTTAAACGAGAAAATCAGTCAATCAAGCCGCCTTTTATTTATCCGCATAATGCATGCGCCGATGCGCACGTTCGTGCGATGCGATTTAGCGGAGGACCGCCGCCGCCACCGCGGACGCAGCACGATTATGTCACGTTATAATGTATTTCGCTGGCGGCGTGCCATCTGCGTGCCACGGTCACCCCCATTTGATTTTCTAGTCTCCCGGAGTCCCCCCCCCCCCCCTAAATCTCCCGGGGGTCTACTTGCTTTCGAGCGCGCTTTCTCCTTTTTCAGCGCGTCGGTCTCGCGAATATAAAAATAATTTCGGATTATTCGCCGGCTGATCGCGAGGGTTTTTGGGATGTATAGGCGAACCCGCGGCGGGGGTATTTCCCAAGATGCTTCGGGTTTCGAGTCTCGGTTTACTTGACATATGGAGATTGTGTGTAATTTAATAATATTGGGTGGGATTATAGGTAATAGAAGGACTTGTTTGGGTAATAATTATTGTGGTTATTTATGGTGTAGAGTTTCGTAAAAGGGAAGGGAATACGTATTATTCAATTGAATAATAACAAGTTAGTAAAAAGGTTTTTGGATATAAAAATTATTATATTTTGTAATCTAATTACATACGCTTTTCTGAGCTAAAACATCTAATATCTTGCTTAGAAAAGGACTGTTTGACAAATAAATTCACTCAAAGGCGAGGTTTCTTAAGAAAGGTAGGAAAAGACCGAAGAATTGAATATTTTTTCAAAAGAAACTTCAGAGGAACGCGTTTGAAAAGAAAGTGTATTCGAAGAAAGTCAAAAGCAATTTCCCAGTATGAATGCTTCAATTGCTTAAAAAGCTAACAAAATTTACAATTCAGAGCCTCGACGAATTGATGCTTAAAAAACTAAAAAAAAAAACTAAAAAAAAACCTGCACCTTTCATGAAATTACTCGCTGCTTTGTTCGACTTCGCGGAGGTACAAATGAACTCCAGGCAGCGATGTATAAATAACGTAGTTTATTGAAACATACGCTTTGATTGGCTTGGCGGGGCCAATTTTTTTTTTCCACCGGGCCGGACAGCTTTAAACGATCCTGCAATGTATGATTGACCAATGGAGCATCGGAGGCTTTAAGAGAACGGTAAGCTCTCATCATTCAAGCTGCGTCGACGCGCGAGAGTCAATTATCGGTCCGGCTGCTTGCTCTTAATCTCCTTTTTTTTTTTTTTTTTTTTCGGCCGGTGGCAATTTTTTTTCTCCTTCCCCCCTCGGCAAATTTACCTCGGCGAAAAGGCACGGCGAAGGCAGGGCACTAAAAATCCACGTATATTAAACGAGATGAGCCGAAGGGTTAATTCCGCCGCCACCGGCGGAGAAGAAGAATCCGCGAGTAACTGTATACCGAAAATAACAGCGGTAAAATAGGACGTAATCCCCCTTTGAAGTACGTCCCGTAAAGAACTTCTCTCTTTTTCCGCCCAGCTTTGATATCGACGCGTGACTTTTTTCCCTCCCCCCTCCGGCCATCGTAATTCATAGATATTTTCTTTTAAGAGTCCTTAATCGTCGCGGTATACACTTTCGGGCTTAGCGCCGCAGCCGCCGTTGCCGCCGCCGCAAGAAGTTCCAGTAAACAATAAATTTCAGGAGGATTTTTTTACAGCGGACGTTTAGTGCCCCGTCGCGGCCCCCGGGGGAAAAAACGGCGTATATATATAAAGGCAGCCGGCATGAAATACGCGCTCCATTAATGCAGATATTAACGTATGCACTGTCAAACGGGCGAACCGTACAGGAGTCCCCCCCTGCGTTTTTTTTCGGGCTTCCGTCCGCAAGACGAAGCTTAATGAGTTCGGCCGAGTACGGCGGACTCGCGGTGTAAATCCAAGGCGAGATCGGCCGGCCTGACGTTTACGCACGATGTGTCCGCGCCGATATAAGTATTTCAATAAAAGCTCGGTTTATGGGCGCCGAGTCGTATTGGGAGGTCAGACGGGTGTCGCATCGGGGATGTTTGGCTGCTGCTGCTGCTCGGATGCCGGGGAAACGACGCGACGGAATGTGGAGGTTCGTTTCCTTTTTTTTTTTCTATCTGCTTTCATTACGTTGATTGTTTCTCATAAATAATTCCTGCGGGCGTGGAAATTGAGCGTAGGTAGAACGTAGATTCGTTTCGTGGTATATAAATGTATATGAAAAATGAACTGACGGGGTTTAGACTTTTTTCCGATATTAAAAATGGAGCTGTTCTTTCATTCTTGGGAGGAAGCTTCATGGGTTTCTCTATTCCGGAACTGACGTTTTTCCGGGAAAACTCGTAAGAGCTTTAAATTTAAATTGGAAAAATGATACGATCACTATATATATTATTATATATATTTATATTTTATAAACTAAATTTTCACGACTATAAATAAGCATCGTTGAAATTTCTTTATTAAAACTGGGCAACGAAAAATTTCAATCGCAAAAACGACGTCGCTTATCGAAAGCCTAAATCGCGATCGATATAAACTTTAATCGAGTTTATTTCACAGCAGCCAAAAGCAAAGCCTCGGCAAAAAGCCATTAGCGGGCGGCATGCATGTGTTTATACGCTCTCGAAACGAGGAAATCCTTTTCAGCCTCATCTTCGTCGTAATTTTTTCAAAGCAAACAGCTTACTCGCGTAAACAGAGCTTCGCCGCCGGGGAGTATAAAGCGATTTTCGCGCACGATTCAAAAAGTGTATTATTTTTAGCCGCGCGGTCGGAAATATAATCGCCCGCCGAGAGAAATGTGTATTATGCGCCAAGGCGAGTGTTTCTTTTTTTTTCATCCACCATAGGCATTTCCTTCGTTACGCTTAAAGCGTTCAACGAGTCAGTAAATTCAGTTGTGCGCGCGTCTCCTCCTTTTTCCCCGCGTCTACCGCTTGCAGCCGGTCATCAAAAGGCTCCTCTGGACGCGCGCATTAACAAAAGACATAATGTGAATTTACTGCTTTGCTCCCGTGCGTACCTTCTTCGGGCGTTTTATTCCGCCTCTTTGTGCGGCTCTGCGTATACATATACATACGTATACCGCCGGAAAATTTTCACAAATTGAAGTTTCAAAGAAGGAATTTGACGTGGGTTAGAGCGCGACTGCGCTCGACCAGATGTGTATACCGTTTTTCACGAATCTAGGGGGATTTCGCGCACCCGAAATTGATTTTCCCACCACAAAGCGCGAGAGCGTTTCTTTTCCGGAATCACGAGTCGTTCGTCGAACTTTTTCGTCTTGATGAATTTCGTCGTTGGAAGATACGAGTACCGAAGTCGTCTTCGAAAAAATTAATATATTCTACATTTGCACGTGTATATCTACAGCGCGAAAGGGAAAAAAGTCAAAGCTCGCGCAAAAACTTGTTAATTTAACTCACGGCCCGCGGGGGCACAATGGCTTTTTTGTTTACCCCCGGCGGCACCGGCCTGCGAGGAAATCACGAACGTTTACCGAAAAAGAGTCCCCCCCGGCCCCCGTAATCCGGCGCTTTCATTGTTTAGCGCCGGCGCGCTAATAGAAAAATCCATCGGGCCGAGTGTTAACAAAGTCGAAGTGTCGGACGCCGCGGCGCTCGCGCATCGCATACGAATCGCGTCCCGCACGTTCACAAGCCGGTCTCTCTCTCTCTCTCTCTAGTTTTTTTCTCAAATCGATCTCGCCGCGCTGTAGCTCGCGGAACATTTTTCGAGAGTACAAAGCCTCCCCCCCCCCGCGGTGGGAGAGCTCAATAGAGACGGCGGCAAAAACGTGACGCGGCTTTCCGGGGGCGGCGAATCGTGCCGATTGACACTTGTTCGTTTGTGGAGAGCGCGGCGCGAAGGATCGAGGTTCGATTAGCCGGCACACCGCAGCCGGCACAATTAGAGCCTAAGGCGAGCAATAGGACGGAATCTCCGCGGGCGCTTAACGATTCGCCGCTAATTGGCCTCGGTACGGGCAATTATAAACAGATTAGAACTGCGCGTACAGTGGCTCGGGCTTTATTTTGCCAGGCGCTTCCTTCCGCCGGTGCATCCTAAGCTCTCTCTCTCTCTCTCTCTCTCTCTCTCTCCTCCGCTGTGTGCTCTCCCTTCCCCGGATTTCGACGTTAGGCAAACTCCATTAGCGCGGAATTCCCGGCGAAAGATTAGGAGATCAATTCCGGGGGAGCCGCGCGGCGGACTGCGCCGCGCGACACCCTCAAAATTGGATCGGCGCCGGGAAAAGAGAAGGCTCTCTCGCGCGCGCGCCTTGATAAAGGATATAATGCAAAACACGAAGCCCGTACTTGGCTATTATCCAGGAGGCAATGAATCGCGAGGAGCGCGGCTCCGGCTAAATACTCCGGGGAGTTTAACGTCCCGTGTGCCAAGTGCTCCCCCACCACCACCACCACGCCGAACGCGCTTTTTGCCTCGACGCTCGTCGTCGTCGCGCTTGCCGTTCTTGTAATAAGGGCTCGTCTCCTCCGTTTTTTATTTCCGCCGCGCGGAAGACGCCCCCCCGACTCTCTTGCCGTGGAAACGAACGGGTATACGGTTATGGCGGTTATGAAGAGTATAGCTTGGATTTTCGAATCTTCGACGGCGACGGGACGAACGCTTTTTTTTTTGTAATTTAAAGCGTAATGGCTCGACGCGCGTTGGCTCGAATAAATTGTGCAAACAAAACCGCGCTGCTTACGTCGGTCTCGCCTCTCCTCTTTAAAACCAGTTTGGCCGAAAAACTTGGCTGGACAGCGAGCGTTAATAATTTGCCGCGGCGTATTATCGGAGGGAAATTTTTTTGAAAGGTTATAATCGAGGGCCCTCGAGCTTCTTCGGAAAAACCTAAGCTGGCGGCTTGAAAATTTTCCAAAATGAGCTCTCTGTGCTGCGGTTAAAGTTTCGGTTCGGCAAAGTTGTCTTGTAACGGTACTCCGTTATCACTTGCCGAAGAGCGGCGCGCGCTTAATAATATAAAGCCACGAAAATTTTACGTCCCCGCGAGAGGGGAGAGAGAGAGAGAGAGGAGGTTTGAACATTTTTTCTCGAAAGCTCCGTCGGCTATATGATCTATTGTAATGTTCCGGCGCTTAAAAGGAATATTGTAATTATAAATGCAGCTTCGCGGAGGGATCGGGTTTCCGCCTCGCGCATATCCTACCGTTATCCCACTTCGATCTATCAGATCGTGCTTTATCGCTTTGCGGTATTGTGGGATGTTCCTGCAAATATATATATATATATGTGTATACATATACGTAGAGACCGGCGCCTCTTCAAAAATTTCCTTTATACTCGCCTCGCGCTGCTAACCGTTACTTACAACTTTATTTATTTTTAATCTTTTTCATACGCATTCTCTTTTTTCGCGGTGGGATCGGGATGAAATCCTCGGCGGGATGGAAGGTTGGCGCGGTATAAAGAGAATCTTTTTCTACGGTTTAGCTCAAACTTCCTCGCGGAATATAAACGCTGTTAAAATTCAAACGGTCATTGCGAAGAATATGATTTTAAATTCTCGACCGTAAACGCGGGTTATATCTCGGGAGATGAGTATTATTGCCGTTAACGTTAAAAATCGCCGTCATTATTGGGCTTCTTTAGTTACTAACTAGCTTTCTAAAATTTAAATACGAAAATTGATACAGAACGACGCCTCGTTTAATCGAATAAAATTCAAGCGACGATTTATAAATATTTTCCAAACAGCACGTCAAATTCGCGCGACGAAACTTTTGCGCCTGCCTTTATCGATCAAATGGGTCGTCGATGAGCATCAGGGTGAGAGCGCGAGTTGCCGGGAGAGTATATAATTCAATCAAAGTTCCCGACCGAAGGCCGTGGCTTATTTGGTTGTTCAACTAATGAGTGTGTTTTCTTGAGCGTCGGATATAATGGGCCGGCAAAGCGGTTGTCACTGCTATTTACGCCACGGGGGCCCCGCAATGTTTGAAGTAAATAGGCCGCAATGTGCACAGAGCGACCGTTCTAATTACGTAAATTTCTGGCATATTAGCGCGGACTCGCGGCAGTCGCCGCTTTAAATTACAATTACGCAGAAAACATTTGTTGCCCCCGTAATTAAAGCGCCGTCCAATCGAAAATCAAGACGCTCCGGAACTGCATGTCCGCTTTACCTGTGGGGAAGGAAACGAACGCGACGTCCGGCCGCGGTAATTAATCCTTCTCTCCTATATATACTCTCGTTGCGGATGGCGAGAATTAAAGACGACGCCTTAACGAAGCTTCGCGGGGCGAAAAGGCTCCTATGCGGTATAAACGCATTTCATCGACAATTGGCGAGAGTCGCCGGTCAGCTCACCGCCGCCGCCGCGGGCGAGACGTCCGGGAGCGGATTAAAATGTCGTTAGAGGAATTTCATTACTTCGTTAAACTCGCTCTAATGGAAGCTCTCCGGCTGCCCGGGTTTTTCGAACCGCCGCGCGCGCGCGCGCGCGGAGTCTGCGGTTGTATATCAAAAGTGAGCGGAGGGCGGCCCCCGCAGCAGGACGATTGGAAAGCGATTCGAGGGATATCGGCTTGCCCCGCAGCCGAGCCGCCTTTCGGAGGAGAGTTCGGCTAATGAGTTAACGAGTTTAACGAGGGCATTGACGATCACGAGGGCGGGAAGTGTATCGGCGAACAAGAGCAATTTCTATGGGGGTCTGAGATGCCGCTCGATGTATAGAGGATAAGAACCGCTGGACCTCGTTTTGCCGGACTCGATTATTGCGAATTTCTGCCGAGGTACTCTGGCGCGAACGTGATTATTGTTAAATTTTTTGAGGATTGCCGCTTTTTTTTTTTTTTTTTTGTTTCGCGCCTGAATTATTATCGCGAGGGACCGTAAGAGATTGCCCTCGCTTATTCTCCTTGATTTTTACGTAATTTCGCGCACGAGAAAGTAGAGGGAAACGATTCCGAAGGATAAAGTGAAAGACAATAACGGTATGTACGTATATCTGAAAAACTTTAATTCAATGAAACTCGATCTTTAATTACTTAACAAAATTAATGCTCGAACGTTTTAATAAAATAAAGTATATACGCGCGGAGGCTTTTATTTTTGATTGATTGCCGCGCGCGCGCGACTAAGGTGAATTTTTTCTTTTTCCATCGGCGTAAAAAAAAAGGCTACCGAAAACCCATTACCTTAAAAGTATTCGCGAGATACCCTCTCTCGTTCCCCGGCGTGTCCTTCCGCAGAGACGACGACCCGTTTATAGCCGTATTGCTCAAAGAAAATTAACAAAAGGAAATTCGCCGCGCGTTGATTATTCCGGCATTTCGCTCCGGCGGACCGAGGGAAAAGTGATTGAAAGCGAGATCCCGGCGACTGGCAGTAGCTAATTTATTTGCCCGTGTAAACGTAAAACGGTAATAGGAGAGTAGCAGCAGCGAGGGGCTAAAGGGGCCACTATAAAAAAGTCGGAGGAGGGGGGGTACGACAGAGGAGAGACGGCCGAATGAGGGACTAGTTGCCGCGCGCAATCTTCGAAGAAGCTCGTTCGGAGGTTACGACTTACGAGGGTCGCCTCGCAAGCGCGGGACATAATTTCGAGCTCCGGCCGTATATACAAGTTAGGCCGTCTCTCTCTCTCTGCCGGCCGAGTTTTCTTCGCTTTTTCGACGATCCTGTATATGGGACGGGTCCGAGATTAAGAGCGGCTCGGAGTTCCGTCGAGTCTCGGGGATATTAGGAGAATTAATTTCGAGTCGCGCGCGTTTCGGGCGGTGACCGCGAGCGTCGATTGGGCGATATTGTCGCGTTGTTTATGCCCCGCGTAAAAATGAGTCCGCGGGCCCGACGTTCGACGGCTGGATGCGGTATCCGAGACCTCGGCGGGGTGTTGCCCGTACATCCGCGAAATATTGCCAATATATATGCCTGGTGAGTCGTGCTTTGCAATAAATCGACCCGAGCCGATGTAAAGGCGAACTTCGAAGGTCCTCCGGTACTTATTATTTTAAAATCGAACATTTTTATTATTATTCCGAATTTGTTATTACTATACCAAGACTTATGCACAAGACCCGCCGTAAATGAGAATCACTCCCTGATACGTTAATTTTCTGTCAGCGCCGGAGTAACATCGAGCCTGCCGAGTAAACGACACGGAGCCGACGCACGTTAAACGTCCTCCGGCTGCCACGGCTCGCGATTGCGCGCGTCGGCGAAACGAGCGCACCGGAGAGCGGCGGCGGCGGCTGCGTTTTAAAACGAAACGAACGCCGCTCTTTCTCTCTGTCTCTCTCTCCGGGCTTTTTACGTCTCCTAAATCTTCCCCTCGGCGGGCGAGAAAAAATGCCCGTAAAAGCCGAATCTACGTCTGTAATCGTCGTATAATTGACCTACTTGGGTCTCTTCGGTTTGCGAGAGAGAGAGAGAGAGACAGAGAGAGGGAGAGAGCCGGCGGCTGCTTTATTTCGGCGAGCGCCATTTTGCTTTTCCATCTGGCTGCGCTCCGGCGGCGATAAATTCATTGCGAGTTTCGGGAGCACTCCATCATCATCGAAGATGTCGCGGCGGAGCCGCCGCTGAACTTTTCCCCAGGAAACTTTCCCCGCTCTCTCTCTGTCTCCCTCTTTCTCTTTCGCGCAATAAATATTCATCGCTCGATTGCGCAAGCAGTCGGTCTCCTCGCCGACTCGCGAGTTCTGGCCCTGTAATTTCGTGCCGTTTAATATAATTAGCTTTTTGTTTCGGCCCGTGCAAGGCTCTCTTCGCTTTGTATTTTTTTTTTTTATTTTTATTTTTTTTCGTCATTTCTGTCGCCCCGCGACCGAATTAGCGCGAAACACTCGCGCGCCGAAACCGAAAGATTACGCGAGCGCGAAAACAAGGCTTTTTGTTTTTACTCGCCGGTGATAATAATTGGTCGCGAGAATTTCGCGCGCGACGCGTCGTCCCGGCGGCGAGCTTTAATTTCTTTCATTATCCGGTATCGAGAGCTTCATACAAAGTTGCGCGGGCCGTTGAAAAAGTTTTAATGACGCGCTCGCCGCTTGCGCGAATAAACTTCGACATTTCCCCGAGTGAAATCCGCTAGTAATTATTTTACATTGACGCCGCCGGGCGAAGTCGCGATTTTTCGCGGGGCGCCCGGCGTTGATGCCAGTGCGCAAGCGCGCCGTTATAATGCATTGAAAAACGAACGAGCAGCGCGTCGATGTATGCAAATCGTCACTTTTCAGAGCCTCGGTGTGCCTATACGCAACGATGGAAATTTTCTCGGAAAATCACGGGCTCCACGGCGCGAGGTGTCCGTTCGTTGGCGTTGAAAATTAACGAAAATCAAATTTCGTTTCCGCGTTTCATCCGTTTCCGCGGCGTTCGATTCTTAAACGCAGAAAAAAACATTTGTCATCGACAATAACGCAAACGCGCCAAACATGACGCAATATTTTATTTCACGATAAAACGTAATTTCAACAATTTTTGTCAAAAGCATCAAAGCGCCACTTTAATACCTATTCTGTCGAGCTTAAAAACAAGCGCTCGCGCTCGCACAAGGAAACCGAAACGTCTCGCAGCGATTCTCGAGGGTCTAAATCCGGCTGGAAACAATATCATCCGTCGAGAGGTAAGACGCGCGGCGAGCGCTTACCGCGCGCCGCACGCAGGCAAAGTATAGTCGCCGGGCAGTTTTACGAGCGTACGTGTAGGCTGTTTAGCGGGATTTAAGGTATAAGCTAAGCCTCGCTCGCGATGACGAGCGAGCGCATCCACTGTTTACGGCCATTGTCTCTCTCTCTCTCTCTCTCTCTCTCTTGCTTTTCTCCCGCAAGCAGCGAGAGAGAGCGGCGGCTACAGCCGGCTGCGCGAAGCGCCGTTACCGAGAGCGTGACTTATGCCCGGGCGTAAAACCCCCTGAGCGCGAATTCCACCGACGAGTGGCTCAGCCGAACTTCGCGACCGCTTTGCTCCGACGCTCGAGGAGTCGCCGATTTACGTACTGCTCGTCCTCTAAAGCCTTTGCGGGACTGATTCTCGTTCGGCTCCGATTGGGGATATTAAGTGTAGGTACTGCGAATAAGTTTATTTATTCATTATTTGCATCGTGGGAACAGTAAAGTAAGTGGCTGCTTCTAATAAACCGTTCTTGTAATACGAACTATGCGCAAAGTTGATTAACGTTGAATTTTAGTTTATAATTCGCAGGTTAACTTCCAGAAGGAAATCACCGGCTCGAGGAAGCCCGCGCACACAATTTTGGACAAATTAATTTGCCTACCTACGCGAGTGAGTTGGGCAATATATAGATGAAGTTTGCATTGATTTTGCACTGTAAACAGTTGCTTTGTTCGGCGCACTTTGAACTTTAACCGGCGACGAATATAAGCAATAAATTTTCATTTGAAATTCGCGCAAACACGTTACTTTGGTAACAATTACACACGGTAAAAGAATCGTTAAATTTTTTTCCGGCAACTCGATCCCGCGAATAATCCATTTATCAATCCTCTCTCTGCCGTCGAGGCGTTTGTTTTGTCATGTTTTAAAACCGCAATCACCGCCGAACCGCCGCATAAATAATCTCGAATAATAACTCTAAATCACTCGAGCGGCCGCCGCCGTCGCTCGGCGTATTAATAATCCCGGCGTCCTTTTTGGCGAAAAACGGAAATTGCGCTGAAACGAGTCGTACGAGTTGCCGACAGGATGCGGCCATTACGGAAAAGGCTTGATTGGTATAAGCTTCGCCGATAATGAAGATGCGAGGAGATAATCCTGCCTCGTTCTAACGGTTCGCCTAATAAAGCCGCACCAGTTCTCTCCTAGCCGATCCTCCTTTTTTCTCGAGCACATACACACACACAGATAGGTTCGGAGGCGATTGGTTTAAATCGAGGGGGAGTAGTCGCGTCGGGCCCCGCAAATTACAGAGCCGCGTATATCTGTATAGGGAGGAAGGGGGGGGGGGGAGGTGGCTATCGGCCTCCTCGATCTCTCGCGGCCTCGCGCTCGCTTGTAAAAACAATTCAGATTTATACCTGCGCTTATCGGGGCCCGGGCGAAAGTTATCTGCACCGTTACGGCTGGAAAAGTGCGGGAGGAGCCGCGAACAAAGGAGCTAAGCCGGGCGCGGGCAGCGTTTTTTTCCAGATTCGAGATTTCCTGAACTGCCTCCTCTCTCTCTCTCTCGTTTCTCTCTGCCTCTCTTATTATCTCTCTCGCTGCATGAGCCGCGCACAATATGAAACCGTTGCTCCTCGGCACCCTTTTTCAAAACCCTACCCGTAAATCACTCGATTCGCAAACTGCCCATTCGAATCTATAATGCGCCTTTCAGAGCATCTATAATGTGCCTTTATTGTATTGCGCGGGCCGAACCGATCTAGGCTAAATACTTGCTTATCGAGTGGCCCGCCTCGTTTTCATTCAAATTCGAGTAAATCTTTTTGGATTTTTCAGGCGACGACAGATGAGCCTACTTGCTGTCCTTTTTTTAATTTCAGCGATGGCCTCTGGATGAGATATGCAAAGGAAAGCTGGGTCATGATCGAAGGTTAGAGGAGCGCGCGCGGATTTATTTAACTGTAAAAAACTTTTTTAATTATCGATGGCCGGGCAGGAATGTTCGAACGTTTCAAGTTCTCCGCCTCGGCGAAAGGGGCACTTTGAAAATCAACGGCTAATATCGCAATTATAATACTTAATTAAAACCGTTAATGAAGTATGACAAGTTTATTTAATTGTCACAATTGCCAGGAATGCGTTAAAAAAGGGGCGAACTCTCGGCTGTCATTTCGTTACGCTGCTCAATTAGTAATGCAAATTAATTGCAATTTACCTTTAATAAGCTATATCCTGTACGAGTGTGCTTTCGTGAATTTATGAAAATTATATTGAAATATATATCTTGAAATTATTATTTTTTTTTTCTTCAATAAAACCCGACACGATTTTCGCTCTACCACTTTTTGTACAAAAGGGAAATCTTCGAGCGATTTCGCGTTATCATTTCGTAAGGATAAATTTACAGAAATAAATTTAATTCAAAAAGTAATGAACGTCGAAAGCGAGAGAATGATCATCTGTTTAAAGCTCGCCGTCGGACCGAAATGAAATTTACAATTACGTTATAAAAACGCAACGAGCGATAAATTACGCGGGATTTTTTAGATTAAAAATAACTCACTTAACTTTGATCCGATCATTTCTAATCTAATCTCAACCGCGAATATTTGCGAAGCCTTCGATACTCCTCTCTAAAGACAGAAATAACCGTAAATAATAAAATAAGCCAAACGTTACGCGATCGCTCGGTTATTTAGAAACCGCATAAAATTACCGAGCCATCGACGGTCTTTATTATACCGATGCAGTCTCCATACGTCAGCCAGCTCGACTCCGCTGCCACTGCGAGCTCAACTGGTAGGAGGAAGGAAGTCGGTTGACAGCTCGTTCTCAAGTCCTCGCCGCTCCTCTCCACCGGCCGCTGTACCCACCTCTCGATAAATCCGCGCCGATTCCGCCTCTCGGCGTCGACACACATATATATATATATCCCGGCGTCGAAGAAAACTCAGCTCGACCGTCGATTGCTGCGGCGCAGCGATGATTAAAAAACTGCCCGACGCGGTGGTCTTACCTATACCTCGCATAAACGTCAGGCCGCCGCGAGCCAATATCCCTGACGGGGCGAAAAAGGCGGGGGGTTGGCGGCTGCGGCGGGACAATGGCGCCCGTCACGTATACCAGGGACGAGGAAAATATATATATAAACGCGTCCGATGAATGCGCGGACTCGCGAGCGACGGCCGCGCCGCGCGATGTCGCGCTTGATAATAATTCCCCGCGCGTCTCGTCTGTGCCTATATACCCTCTCGACTTTTGTGTCGCGCTTCGAGAGCGCGACGACGCCCGATTATTTTCTGCTAATATTCATGACGCTCTCCCGCAGCTCGGCGATTCTTCGAGACGCTTGTCAGCCGCCGTCGGGCGACTGTACGCTCGTGTCGTATGGCAAACTTTTCATCGAGCTGCTCGAGCTTTTAATAGGGGGGGAGGAGGAGGTGCGGGGACGACGAGCAAGTTGCCTGGAATTGAGCGATCAAATGGAAATAATGTAGGCGCTGTACTTTTAAACTGACAATCAATTTTATTGGAGCAAGTTGGAGGAATCGAGAGCGGGATGGGGGGAGTTCGAGCTGTAAACTAGCGGCTCCGTCGGCAGTTTTTCGTACCCTCGCAAAAGTCTATCGGAGCAATGGAGATTCGCTGGAGCGTCGAAGGAACGGGCTGCCGGTGCGAATAAAAATCGTCGACTTCTATTTGATCTGTCGCTTGGAAAATAAAAAAATATATTTCGTCCGCCGTAGCTGGGATGAAAACTATGAAACGCTGAATTAATCCGACGCTTTAAGATTGTTCTGCCGGGCGCCACCAAACGTTCAAAGTGCGCCTTTTCCTAATTTATATTGAAGGCAATATCCGAGTATATTTTAAAAACAGTTTCGCAAAGAAAGAATTGGAAGTGGGTACGTAATCTGGAGGAAACATTTCAAGCTGCAACAATAATTGGTTATGTTCTGCTGTGTCTTAAAATTGTTTTCATTTTCACTCCTTTCTTCGTGAAACTTTTTTTTGAAATACACTTTGATATTACCTAACGCGCGGGAAAGCTTTATTTACTGAATTTGGAGTTGTCGATTAATTTTAAATTAATATATAAGATTTTCATAGTTGAAGAAGGCAATTTCGGTAGAGCAGTCTTAAAGGTAAATTTTCTTGAAAAGAAGCAGCTCCATCGCGAGTTAATTAGGACGCGTGCAACGTCGATGAAAGACGTATTTGATGCCGAGAGCGCGCCGTTAAAAAATTTTGATTTTATACAGAGTTTCCGAAAATTAAATGAGATTTTTCGACGGGCATATATACACTTGACGTGGAAATATTGAGTTATGAAGTCGATGCAAAGGAGGAATATTGCGCGATAAGGATAAAGCAAAAAAAGTAATGGCGAAAGGTGGGAGCAAAAAAACTGGGTCAATACCGAAATGAAAATTTTTTTCTAAAACACTGATTGAACAGCTTCTTATTGCATTTTTCTTCATTCAAAATTACGCTCGTTTTTCCGATTTCAATAGATTGCATATATATTGCGCGAATTGATAAAGGAAAGAAAAAAATAAACAAGGAAGCATATGCAGCTTTTACGATCCTCATCATTATCGACGCTTATTAGAAAGTCCCGGGGAATTCGTATATGTAAATTGATTTCGGATGAGATTGATTTCTTACTCGCAGATTGTTCCATTGATGAATTCGAAATGGGCCTTGTATAATTTTCTAATCTACATCGAGGGTACACGCTCTTTTAATATCTACATATAAGCCTCGGTGTATACCAGCGAGCTCTGGGAATAACCTCCAAATAACGTCTTTCATTATATATTCGAGAAATTGGATGCTGCAGGTAATAACAAGCAGAAGGCAAACCGCTAATGCGCTTCGAGAGAACGATTCCGCGCTCTCTCCTCCTCTCGCACGTAAATTAAAACAGACCTTAGAATTAATGTCCTTTTTTGCCGAGCGCGGCACGAGAGTGGGCTCGAAAAAAGGCGGCCGGTAGAGAGAAAGAGAGGAATGCGCAATTACTGAAATTTTCAATTGCGGCGTTTATTACAGCGCTGATTGCCCGGCGCTTCCTTAATAATGTTGATAATCGCGCGGAATCCGCGGAGAGCGCGCGCGGCGAGTACAATTTAAAGGTCGCCGCTCTCGAAAGAGCCGCTCTTCCTTCGGATATCAAAAGATCCAGGCCATCGTGCCGCTAGAAACGGAAAAGCCGGGCTCTCGTATATAATTACGTCGGCGGCAGCGGCGGCGGCCGCGAATTGATCGCGGGGAGCCGAGCGGACGAGGGGCGGGGGGGGGGGGGGGATCCGCGATTCAATTGCACGACGTGCAAAGTCACGAAAGCAAAGAGCGGTAAATTAATAGTAGACCCCGTAAAAGTAGGCACGCGCGCGAGCAAGACGCCGCGGCTATGAATATTGATGAGGCGGATCAAGGTGCGTGATCGATTCCGCGCCCGACTTTCTCCTCGCCTCGGTTATTAATCCTCCTCGCTCTCTTCCTTTTTTGTTTATTGCCCTCTCTGCTCGACGGGAGGGTTTCGGGGGGAGGGGGATTGTCTTTTGTAGCTGATGGGACGTACCGCTGCAGTGGCGCGTGTCCGGGGGTATATCCGTGTTATTGGATTGCCGCCTCGAGGCGGAAACAGAGCAATTAGTTCTGCACACGAGGCATTTAATCGGCGAGCTCCAGTCCCGGCTCGTCTCTCGAACGTTGCCGCCGCCGCCGCCGCTATCTATGGGCGCGTGGCTGCGCGAATTTTGCGTCCCGATATTTGAGGTTTTCCATGGCCCCCCGGCCGGGGCTGCTGCTCGCGAGATAAACCGTCGCAGACGCCGATAGAATGCGATACATTTCCATGCGAAATCGATTGCCGAGCGGAGAAGGGCCGACTGGTGGCGGCCGTTTCTCGATTTTCGAAGCGAGAAGCGCCCCCCTTTTTTTTTTTGCTGCTTTTTCAATTAAATGTTGATTATAGTTTGCAAATATTTATTTCGGATGAGTCACCTGTTGCTTTGGGCTATCTGTAATAAATAAAAACGTTTCGTCTGTTTCAACGCCCTTTGAAAAAGACGAAATTACACTGTGGGAGATTTCAAACATTTTTTTCACCAATAATCTATGAATTTATTATTTAAATTCGAAAGCTTGCGGATTAAAACATTTAATTAATAATTTATTAACATTAGAAAATATAAATAATGTAAGAATTATTCAATACACTTATTTCATGCAATTTATATGAAATAAGTGTATTGAATGTGCAAATAATTGAATACTATTATTAAATGTTACTTATTTACAGCATTTTACCATCATTTTCACTTTGGCCAATTTGACAGAGTTTTTGGTCAAAAACTAGGCCAATTTCAAAAAAATTGATCAAAAACCGGATGAAATAATGGTAAAAACTTCCAACAGGGTATCTGTGCACGTAACGCAATTACACCTTGCTGAAAAATTTATATACATTACAGCGCAGAACCGCATAAAATTCGCGCAAACAATAACGATAAACAGCAGCCCAGTCTCTTTTAATACCGCGCGAAAATTTCGCAAAGTACGTCCCGCGCGCAAAGAGAATTAATTATCAAATTTGTTAGTCCAAGCCGAGCGAGTTATTTACTCTCCCCGCTTCGGCGAGAAGCATAGATTTTTCAACGCACCGGGCGACCCGATCGCTGACTCTCGCTTCTGACGCGGTCTGCCGCTGCTGTCGGTGCAGTGGGGCAAAGCCGCGCGGCGGCTCTCTGTGCCGTTCCTAAACGTCAATAATTTCGAGAGCCTCGAATTTAGCCGTCCGGCCCGGAGTTTTTCGAGCGTCGGCCGCTGCTGTGTGATCTCTCTCTACGTGTGTGTCGTTTTAGCCGGGAGCGTGACGCGCGCGAGCCATATTCCGGGCTCGGCTATACTAAATCAGATTGAAATGTCAGAGGTGTACAGAGAGCGGGCCGCCGTCACCGCAGTAAATTTCGGCTTGTTTCGGGGCAGGGGGTAACGGAGCTCGGGGAATACATCAGCTTGCCAACTGCGAAAGCTCTATCTCACCCCGGGCCCCGGCTGTATATGTAGCCGGAGGACGTCTCCGGTATCCTTGGGATATTACCTATTTTCTGCTCGCCTACCCCTAATAGAATCGGCGCTTTTATTTGCCCCGGGAAAGTTTATCCCGGAGCGGCGGCGGCGGCGGCCAGGTTGAACGAAATGTAAATGACAGGCGGCCCGGGGGGGTGGGGAGGCAAGATCGCTAATTAGACGCGCGGCATTCAAAAGTGCAAGTGCAAGGGGGGGAGGGGGACAAGCCAGGAGAGGACGACGGAAGGAGGCATTCAGCGGCAAATGACGTACTTATTCTGGAAGATCGCATCTTGGCCAAGTTTTAATTACGATGAGCTGTACGGCTTTTTAGCGAATTATAAGCAGAGTAGCGCATCGGAGGGGGAGAAGGGGGGAGAAAAAAAAGGAAGCTCTCCGCCTTTCACGCTAAATGAAGAAAAGAGATTAAAAGCGAAAGAGGAGGAGGACGCGCGGCTTGATTTTCGCGAGTTTCGCCACTCGAATGGAGCTTTCGAAACGGGGGGACTCTCGACTCTCTCTTCGAGAGGGATGGCGACGATGCTTTGGAAACTGAAACTCCGAGAGAGAGAGAGTAACGAGAGAGCTTGCGCACGCAAAATGCGCCCTCCCGTCCCTTTTCTTTCAGTGTTTGCCCGCAGAAAATGTTCAACTTTATATATATATATATAACGGTATACATCCGAGCTGCAGCTCTCGAGCATTCGCGCGTTCGACGCTCGCGCGCGGAAAACCTTTTCCCAAAGTTATTATTAAAATGCTCTCGCGGAATCAAAGCGCGAGAAAAATAGTTTTCCGCGCGCTGCGGGCCGGCGCCGCGCGCGCGAGTTCATTAAAAGCGGCGGCGGCGGCGCGTACAGCTCGTTGACGTGCTTTCGAATTGACATGCATTTTGAATTTCCCGGGCGGCCGCGGAAACTTTAACTATGCCAGCCATTTTAAGCGCTCTGACAAATTCCCGGCTAAAGCTTTGGGGAATTTCCTTCGGTGCGACGCCGGAACGACATATACGTGTATTATGTGATTTTTTTTTTTTTTTTTAAATGCGGCCACGGACGTCGAGTACACATATTTTCAATTATAACTAATTTCCCGGTGAATTTTGAATGTCGCTTTAATATTCCGGCCGGGTTTAAACGAAGTTCGAATTATAATTGATGCACCAGAGACGGACTCGAGGAGCGCGAATATCGAAATATCATATCCTTCGTCGCGAACAGCCAATTTCACTAATTAATCTCTCCGCTGCGTTTATTTCATCCGTTGCGAAAGGCTTACTGCTTTTATTTTCGTCGAGCTTTCGTTATTTTATATATACAATATTAAAGTTCATTGGCAACTTAATAATTTCAGGTAATAATTAGACCTTTAAATTATAACTCTGCAGTTTAAACAGTCGGCAGTGCGGCGAAATGTGGCTCTTTCGACAGTACAATAATTAATGCTCGTACGAATGGCAAAACAAGCTTTCTCACGGCGCGGAGTATAAACGTCCTTTAATATTTCTTTGATTCCTTTCATCAAAATTTACACAATCAGAACACGACTGCAAGTGACTAAATTCAAATTACTATTTCATCTCATTGTATAAACCCTTGTTTATTTACGCTCAAAGTTACTCGCGATCCAGTTTAATACTCCAAAGTGATGCTTTCAATGAGTCCGTTGCTCTATTCACGTTTTATTGCATAATTAATAGAATGCTATCCATTTCCTGGTACATTAATCGGCATTCAAATTTTATGAGGCTTCCCAGCTTATAGCGGAAATCTTCAGGCATAGTTCCATCGTTAATCAGAGACAAATGGAGTAATTAAAATAATTATATTTCGAGACTCGAGTCGAGACGGCAGTAGTCGGGGCTCCGAAGCATATATACGCGCGCATCAAAAGCAACGGAAAATATACGTACAAACCCTGCCTTTCAGCGGCCTTTTCAATAATTTTTCTTTCGCGACGTTTCCTTCATAAACGGGTAACTTTAAAAGAGATTAATCTCCTAATAACTCTCTAATTGCCATCATTTCCCACTCGACTGTGACCGGAATACATTACCGCTAAAAAAGAGAGAGAAAGAGAGCTCTCTATCCTCCCTCCGCATGCAGATGGAGGCACTTCATTCCCGCATTCGCATGCTGCCCGCGGCTCCTCCCTCGTTATTAAAGATAAAAGCCCTACGACATATTTCCCTCGAAGCGGCTTATAAGAATCCCGACGCGCGGCGAAAGTGGGGGGTGGGGGGGGGGGGAAGGGGAGACAAGTGGAGTAAGCAGAGGTCGAGGCAGCCCCGAAACGATTGTCGAGAATCAGCGAGTCGAACGAGACGACAATGATCGATGGCGGCGCTCTCTCCGCGCCCGCGGGGACAATGGAAATCCGCGCACGCTTCTGCGAGCATAACGTCTTACGTCTCTCCCTCTCCTCGGGGGGTTATAGGTGAGCGCATTGTTGATACGCGCTCGCCGACGTCGTCTCGGAGCCACTCCGGAAATTGCGTCCGCCCGGCTCGTTAAGCTAATTACCCCCCCTCGGAAACAAAGTCCTCGCTTTTTCCGGGGGGACGGCGGTGGCGGACGGTTTTTGCTATTTTATAGAGGAGCAGCCACTCGGCGGGCTCTCGGCTCTCGCCGTAATTAATAAACTGACTACCGCAGCGAGAGCCTCGCGCTTATATCATGAGATGCATGAGGGGCTGTAGGCGCGCTGACCGCCGACGCCGCCGCCGCTCTGCATCCGGGGGATAGGCACTTTGCCGCTGGCAGGGGAAAATGTGTCGAAGAAAATGCGGAAAATTAATTTGCTGCCAGACTGAGCTTGCCGGGCAACTTTCCTTGCGGAAAATTGTCAAGATATAGTCGTGAGCGTTCGGTTTAACGCTCCGTTTTCTCAACGTCGACGCTCTCGTCTTCTTTTTTTACCACAGATTCTAGCGAAAAGTGGCCTAAAATAGGCCCCGCGTCGAAAAAAAGCTGTCGCGGGTGTGCTTTTTACTTTCTGCCAGAGTACAAGAGTTAAAAATCAACGCACTCCGGCCGCCGCGAGTGTAAGAAATTGAGTAGAAAATTGACTCGATAAATGCTTACGCATGCTCTCGCCATAAATAACCGCGTATATAAGTGATTACTGGGTATACATGCTCGAGAGTCCCCGGGAAAGATCAGCCGAAGCCATTCTTTTTTTTACGAGCCGTGGATGGTGTGACCTTTTTTTTCAGCACGTTAAGGTCAGACATTAGTCCGAAGAATCCTCTCGGCATTTCGAGGGATTTCCTGTTTTTGCGCCGCCGAGAGGCGCTAATGGCGCTGAAAGCTCCGCGTTAAGACAGTCCAGTTTTATCGAAACGTCAGAGTCAATTGAATCAGAAGGAAGATCAATTACACGGCGGACGCGACGCGTCCTATAAATTTCTTTTGATTGATATGCCTCCATTCAGCGAGGCCAGAGTTCATACGGTATACTATATTCGGTACTTATGCAAAAGAGGTCGGGTATTATCAATTTTCTACGGCGAGAGGCGGGAGAGAAAATAAGCTGAAAATAGCCGGCGTGAATTTTCCGGATAAAAATCGCGAGCATACGCAAACACACCGCCTCGGAATTGACCGACTTCCCAAAGCGTTAAAAAGCGTCATTCGCGGCAATGTATAATAATTTCCCATTTAGGACGGTGCTTTCCCCCGAAAATGGACGCGCCGATTCGCGGAACGCTTCATTTTGAAAGTTTTAGATGTCGTCAATTCCGATTCTATTTCGGCGTTTTGTTACTGCGATTTTCATGCGAAATGCACGGCAATATCGGTCCGAATCATAACCGCAGCTGGCCGTCGGCCAGAAGAAAAAAGCCGATATTCCCCCGAAAAGAATGTAAAACCGGAAATGACGCCCGAGCCAATAACCCCTTTTACAGTTCCCCCCTCCATCCCCTTTTCCCAAATATTTGCATTTAACTCGCGGCAATTTAGCGGCGTAATATTCCCGCGGGGGGAGCTTTGATGGCTCGCTCGCTCGCTCGCTCGCTCGTCGTAAGATTACGAGCGCCGGTTGTGCGTCCGGCGAGCCGCTAAATTTATCATCGATCGGACAGAGGGAGGAAAGAGGAGAGAGAGCTAAGCAGATCGCCGCGCGATAACGAAGCCGAGGGCAGCTTCCGCGTGGGAAACGGAGGATCGGACCGAGCTCGGCGCGTGCCGCCGTATTTTTGCGCGAAGCGCTCTCTCGCTCCGATATCCCCTCCCCCCGCCCCTCTCGCTTTTCGCCGGGCCGCGCATGACGGATGATTCGATTCGCCGGCGAGATATTGTCTTTTATAAATGGGCCAAGGGGCAAGGCGCCTATCACCGCCTGTGTATTTATAGAAATATATATATATATATATATACGTATGTATGTACGCCGCGGCGTACGGAGCGAAGCTCGTCGGGCATTAATTATTGCGCGGGATAAAGAGAGCTGCGGCGCGGCCTGGGGAAAAAAATAAGCGGTGCGAGGGGAAGCGAGTCGGCGTACGGAGGATTCTCATTTGAAATGCGCATTTAAGCGCGCTGAAAAGACGCGCCGCCGAGGAAAAACATCTTGGAAATTTTCTCCGCGCGGCGCGCTGCGTCTCTCTCCTTCTGTCTCTCGATATATTTATTTATTCCGACTTGGCTGCACCCTAAATTTAACGTATCTCTGACGGCTCGGCGCGGGCAATATTTGCTTTTGATTATGCATAGTCAAATAGAAAAGTTTCGAGTCAAGTTTATATGGAGATTCGATGAAGACGGGCACACAGACACGCCGAGATGCGGCAAGAGTCGAGGTTTTCCTTACTTTTCTACGGGGATACGTTTGCTTGTTTTAATATTGTTTAGCCTTATAAATACTGTTTTTGTAAGATGATTTAACGTCGTGGAAACGGATTATAAACAGATTACCTCGATCAAAGTAGTTTTGAGCAGGAAGCAGGAAACCAATAATGTGATTAAATACTTGTTAGATACACGGTTCAATAATCAGCGCCCTATGTTCCTTTTCAAAATTAATGCAATAACAAAAGCGAACAGTGAAATATAATTCCTGCAACGGCGAATCTTCTCGACGATTAATCTCGCAAGAAAAGAAAATTTTCTCCAAGAGCTTAAGTTCTCGAAACAGTCCTTATTGTCGCTCCGCATTATAATTTACCCGGAAACAAAAAAATTATTTTTTTTCCCTCGACCTTCGAATCCCCGGTGTCTGGCGACGAGAAGCTGTTCACGGCAGCTTCGGGAGTCCAGATACTAATCAAAGCCAATAATTCACGCACTGCTCGACGAAATTAATATTGCAAAAGCCCCGGAGCCCGCGAGATCCTCCGATCGGTCAGGTATAGTAGCCCCGAGACATATTCGCCTGTAATCTCCTAAAGCAGCGTCTCGAGTAGCTCCGAAATTCGGCTGATTGCCCCAGGTGCAATCGCGGAACGGTACTCGATTATTGGCAAGTTCAGCTGCAGGCTTTGGGAGAGGGCCACCGCCTTGGGGCGCCGGGGGAAGGGGAGAGGGAGAGCTTGACCAGTCGGTCGCTCCCGCAGGCTTTGTTCCGCTATATTATACTCGGACAAAGTCGGATTTCGCAGAGGCGCCCGATGACAGTCAAGACTCGTGGAAACAGCGGAAACAGGAAACAGGAAGGAACAAGTGTCGCTAATGGAAAGCCGCGCCCAAGCCCCTGTCCTCAACTTCTGCGGACCGATCCCGTCCCGCTCTCCCGCCTCCCAGGATTGTCCGGCTTAACTAAATAAAGCAGCCGGGGAGAGAGAGAGAGAGAGAGAGAGAGAGAGAGAGTAAGAGCTGCCGTGCAGTCGTACTTTTTCTGCGGGGTAGACTTCTTGTTTCTGCGTCTTGAGGGGCTTTTTGTTTAAGCGAGTTCTTCCCGCTCGACGAAAGGGGGTGAATCATTACGAGCGATGTGTTTCGGCCTTCCTCGAGATGCTTTAGGAGTAGTGGCTTGTTTGCGCGAATTGGCTTCTCCTATCGAGGGAAAAGGTTTTTTCTTTTTTTTGACGAAAGATTAGGAGAGAAATTATGAAGGATAATCTGCCACTAAATAAACTTTCTCTCTCGTTGAAAGGACGTAAGCTCGCGTCAAAGAAGCTTTTTTCGAAAAAAAGAAATCCATCGCCCTCAACGAGATATTTACGATAAGTTATTAGATTTAAGATTCAATAATCTCACGTTGGGTGCTCCGATAACGGAATGGAAGTCGTCTTCTTCAATACAGTTTTGCAAAAAAAATGGCAGATAAAGAAAATCCTGGCATTTATAAGCGGAGGCAATCGATTTGAAAAAGAAGAAGAGCGCATGATTTTATTACTCTTTTCATTATACACCCGACCCGTTCGTTTACAGCCGGATTTTTATACTGATTGATCAGCGCGTTTCCATCAAAAGAAGCGTCGTCGCGACGAAGCAGCATCTTTTGGCACGTCCTCAGTTTTTGATCCCGGGGCAATTCCCCTCTCTTTATACACCTCCCCAGACTCCCGGCAACGCGGCTGCCGACAGCCGCACACCGTTCTCTCTCCCACCCACTCGCTCTGCCCCCCCCCCCCGCGGCAAACGGCTCGAGAGAAAAAAAATAACTGCCCAGCGCCGAAATTTATAAATCTACATAAAACCGCCGTAAAGCGAAAATATATTTAGAATATATATTCCCGGCCTCTGCCCCGCCGGTTGGGGGGGCGGGGGAGGAAAGGCGAGTAAAGCGATAAACGTCGAGTAGCGCACCCGGTATAAAGGTTTTATGGCGCTGCCGCGTATAATCCCATCACGTAGATCGGCGTAATGAAGATGCCCCCGGCCCCCGACGGGGGGGGTCAGCCGAAAACTCTTTTATCGCCGATTGTCAAAGGTAGTGGCCGGCTCGTCGATTAGGTCGGATTCCTCGCTCGGCAATAAACGCCCTCTCGGGCGTGCGTCTGCCGCGTTCCTCGTCGCATATTTTTTTTTTTTTCTTACACGGGGAGATATTTTTCTCCCTTAACGTACTGCTGGGGGGGTGAAGGGGAATCGGGGGGGTGTAGGCCGTTCACCGGCAGGCTGCCAAGCGACGCGCGCGCGGAATCTCAAGGAGCCATTATAAGTTTGCGCTTTCTTCCGGCCATGGATTTCCATTAATGGCGGTAATTGCGCGCGCTGCGCATTGCCACCTCCGCGACGGGGGAGGGAGGGGGGGCGGGCTGCGACTAATTTTCATACTAATTAACTCTCTTCTCTCGCTCTCCGGGCTCGCGAGAGGAAATCGTTTGAAGGCCAAGCGCGCTTTTTGAATTTCTTCTAACGAACGACTCGTGCTCGTCGACTTGTAAATACCTCTTTTTAAAGGCACTGCTTCGCTCTCTCTCTCTTTGCTTTTTGCTTTTGTTCCCCAACCCCCGGGCCGAGAGCTGCGATTGTCGTTTCGCCGGAGCTTTCTTCGAGAAATGTCTTATTAAATTAACGCTTTGCCCGGCGACTAAACCTGAATCAACGTGCTTCAGGCTTTGACAAAGATTTATATTTTCTCTCATTAACTCGGAATAATGAGATTTTTTACGAGCCCCTCCCAAAGGGTCATTATTTAGCGATAGGACTTTTGCAGTTTTTCGAAGCAAAAACGAGGCTCCGTTGACCGAGATACGAAAAACGCCCTCTCGAGCCGGAAATCAGCCTCGTCTCCCGGAAAATATTCGAGCGTCTAATTGTTACGGACAATGCAGCCGCTAATATCTTACTCCGCTCCCTCCCCGTAATCAAAAAGTTGCCGCCTCCTTCCAAGACTCGGAGAGCTGTACACGGAGCGCGAAAGACTTTGAGCTTATCACGATCAAGACGCCGAGTTCGTCGCTGATTCTCCTCGGCGCGTTAGGCGAAGTATAATAAGAGAAGCCCCCCCGACACGGCTCCGAGGCGAAAGGCTCACCGACAAGCCGAAAGATAGACGCGCGCTCACGGAGAGTAAGAGGGAACAACGCGTACAGCACGTACAAGTTGCGAACTTAGTTCAGAGACGATTGCCTTCCACCCATCCGTCCGCGGAGAGAGAGAGAGAGAGAGAATACTTGACTGCGTATACGCGGCAGAGATACGCCACTCTTCTTGCTTCCTGTATCTGACGCTCCGGCGATGTGGCATAACAGCAATCGGCTTTCTGCACGCTGATAACGGCCTGGCGGCGCAACTTCCGCGCCATGCGAAACAAAGCGATATATACGCGCCGCGCTCGCGGCGTTAACGCGCCGAGGAAAAACGCGCCGCCGCCGCCGTTCTATCGCGCGAACAAGGAGAGGACTGTGAGCGCCGCCGCCGCAGCCGAGAGGCAGATATTCGAGGGCATTAGAAATAATGGATATTGATGAAGATGTTCGTAGTTTAAGTTTCAAACTGCTATTACCGCGAGCGACCAAACGAAGATTGACGATCCGCGGACCTCGTTTTTGATACGAGGGTGAATATATTCGGTTATATTAATAACGAGCGCAATGCGATCCGCTCGATGAACGTCGCCCTCTGTGGCGTGTTTCGCGTTTGCTCCAATCAAGGAAAATTAATTGAACCAAGAAAATAATTAGCGAGCCGCGATATATGGATGAATAACAAATATTCGCGCTAATAGGACACACTGTTAAATTCCGTCGCTCTCGATGCACACGTATCAATCAAACCTCAGTTATTCATTCGTCTAATACATCAAAAATCAAGCGCCGCAGCGCGCGCCGCCGCGGTTCAATTAAACAGCAATAATGCAGCGCGACTCCTGATTTATTTATCCGCCGCGTTTTCACCTAATTCAGAGCCGGCATCGGCGCGGCGCGCGAATTACCCGAGGTACCAAACTAGTCTATTATTACGCGTTTCAATTTTCTACAATCTGCAAACTCAACGCGCGCGCTCGGCCGCTTTCGCGAGCGCAAATATATGAATAATATTCGCGCCCCCCGCGGTAAGTAAACGAGATGTATTTCCAATTCGTTTAATTGCTCCGGGGAGGGCGGGCGCGCGTCGATTTCGATATTAAATTCGCGGGACGTATATTTTATTATTCCCTTTGTCGCTCATGATAAAATAACGCGAAACGATCACAGGCACGACAGAGGGGGCCACGCGCGCGCGATAATCGCGATAACGAGGATGAAAAGCCGCGATGCCCAAACATTTGCCAAGTTCCCTCTCGGGGGCCGGAGAGCAAACGATTATAAAATACTAATGCAGTATTCTGTCAATATGTATACTCCCATCACCGGGGCGTCTATCGCCGGCCGGCCCGGCCAAGCGCGAGAGTTTCCCCAGCCCCCCGCTGCTGAATAATGCCTCTCTCGCGCCCCGCGCGAAAGAGCCCCGGCGCGAAAGTGCTACTGTTTTATCTATTAGCGGCGTAATCTTATTTCGCCGGCCGATAATTCAGCGGAACTTTAAACTTATTTCCATCGATCGCCGACGCGGGCTCTCGTCGCCGGGCGTCGCTCGCGGAGGCTGCGAAAATTGCGCGGAGAGCTTTTTATCGTTTATTACAGGCGTTTTCAAAGGGGTGATCGATCGGCGGGTCGAGCTTAAGTTGCCCCGTGACTTTTTCAAGTACGATATTTATGGAGCGCGAGTGATTCATCAAAACGTTCGAGCTTCGACGAGCGGTTATTTTAAACAAAATTCCCGGCTTCGGGCTTCTCTTTTCCCCGGAAAATGGAAATCTTTTACGTGTCCAACCTCTGTTATTTCAAACTCCGCGGCGCGCTGCCTCGACTCCGCTGATACGCGTATATAAAAGCGCGCTTTTAGCGCGCGCAACGTTGCATGCAAAAATGCAGATTTTTCATTCTCCGCCGTCGAAAAGAAGTTAAAAATGTCTTTCGGCTCGAAAATTTAACCGGTCGCTGCAAAAAGACGAACGTCGCGATCCTCGATCCCTTTAACGCCGAGTAAGTGAGTGGCGTAAGTAGATACCTACCGAGTTTATTCAGACATTACGCGCGCGAGATTACGCGTATCTATATATACCCAGGCCGTAACTCTCGAGAATAGCAACGAAGCAGCAAAAATTTTGTCTATTCAAAAAACGCGTCCGTCACTCGACGAGGCCCGTCGATGAAAAAGCTCGCGAATCAGCCACGAACGCGCCGATTAACGAAGTTGCAATGAACTCCGCGGCTAAAAATCAGAGGCGAGCAGCTGCTCGCGTAATTCGTATAACATTGATCCGGCGCAGGGCTTAAGTTCGGCGGGGGGGGGGGGGGGGACTCTAACGCGGCACTTGGCATTCCGCTCGAGCTGGCTCATATCCTTTTACGAGCAGCTCTCTCTCTCTCCCTCTCGTACTTGCGCCTCTCTTTCTCCGGCGGCGGCGGCCTTTTACCCGGCGAGTTTGACAAGGTGACTTTGTAATGGATACGACGAGGAGCCGCCGCCGCAGCCGCGCTCCGAGATGCAGATCTAACGATACGTGAAGATTTGGGAAAGGGGGGAGCGCGATCCTGCGACCACTTAACTTTATTTATCGGGACAATTATTGCACGGGCTTGTTTATCGGGCTCGGGCTTTCCCGTATTTCGGTAACTTCGCTTCTTAAGGAGGCCTTTTTTCGCACGGGTGTAAGGTAAAGTGAGGGAAGATGCCATACTTAGGGAAAAAAGTGAAATAAATATTTCAAATATTATTGAAATAAGATTTTTATAACTGAAATATACAAAGAACATAATAAACTAATAAACACATGACAATTCTTTGAAAAAAATTCCATTGATTGATAATTAATAATAATTGAAATTTATGACGTGACAGTGGCATCTTTCCCGCACTGGTGGGGAAGATGTTACCTAGTTACAAAAAAGATTTAACTTATATTAAACTTGAAAATATAATTACAATAAATAGTTTTAATGTTTTTTAACAAAAAAATAATAATAGTCCGTGGCATCTTACCCCGCCCTTTTTTGTGGCATCTTCCCCCAATTGACTGTAAAATAAAAAAATGAATTTAATCTAAAAAAGATAATTTTCTTACGTTTTAATGGCGGTGTTTTATTAAAGTTTATTAAATTATCTAATTAACGTCTTTTTTTTTAACGATATTACAAACCAAAGCTTGAAGAATGATGTTTCAATTTGATGGAAATTTTAGATCGAGAGCTACTAGCTTCGACGCTGCTCGAAAGGAAACTGATAATGATGCTAAAATCCTGAAGTATTTAGGCGACTGAATAAGAATATCATAATAAACAAATCTATCAAGCACTTCTTGCGATTTGCTTAAAAAAAAGAAAATCTTGCGTTGTGGCGTCTTCCCCAAGCTGGCATCTTCCCCCGCTGTACCTTAATTACTGAGAACTAATGCCTCGAATTGCTGCTGGAATTTCATCGAATTACGAATGCATATTCGGAATGGCCGAGTAATTTGTGGCGTTTAATTTATTGCTAAAAAGTTTTGCAATCGAGATAACGGATCTATTGTATGAATTGGACGGGCATAAATGGAGGAGAATCAGCAATTTTGAATCAGTATATATAGATTTATAAGGCTTATGTTTAAGTGCTATTGAATTCTCGATTGGCTTTCAAATAACGATATTTATCCTCTCCGCGTTCCCTATCAAACTCGTATATTGAAACGACGTTTAGCCATTATTATTATTATTTTAAAAATTGACAGCAGGTGGCTCCATTTGAACGCCCATGAAAACAGGTCAATTATTATCTGAAAGAGAAGTTTTACGGCCCCCCCAATAAAAGTTAGCCACCAAGTTATTCGCACTGGAAGTACTACATATTCAAACTTGAAGAAAGAAATTACCGGCCGCCAGTAAAAAGAGGCCCAAGTCGGCGAACGAGGTGGTAACAGCCGCGCGTATACAGTTTGCGGCTCTAAGACTTCAAAAATAGAGTGCTCAGTGTAAACGTAAGCAGAGCGCAATAATTTTTTTTTTCCGGTTATTCCAGGCAGTTAACAACGCGGCTGTTCTTTTTTTTATTCCCGCTGCCTTATCACCACCGGCTGCCCTCAAAACTCTCTGGAACTTATCTCGAGTCGAGCGAAGAAAGAGAGAGAGAGAGGGAGAGAGGGAATAGCGCGTCGCCAAGACAGGCATATCGACACTGTTTCTCCGCGGTTTATACTTTACAAGCGCCGCGCGCTTTTCACTTTATTATTCATAAGTTTTTACGAGGCGCGCCGCGGTAGTTTTCGAGGAGCGCGAGGAGAGGAAGCGAGGCAGCTTTACGGCCCCGGCGTGTATCTGGCCACATTTATCTCCGCGGGAGCTTTTTTGCCCTTTGAGCCGAGGCCCGCGCCTCGGGTAATTATAACCATACCTTTCCCGAGGAGGATTCGGCTCTCTCTCTCTCTCTGTTCCGAAGCTTTTCCGCAGAAACCGAGCCGATTGATATGCAAAGCGGTCACACGGAGAGGGGGAGAGCCGCAGCTGGCACAACAAAGTCCAGGATATTAGATCGTCGCATAAACACGGCCTGCCGCGCGGATGGCGAGAGAGAGAGAGAGCTTGCGAGCGGGGGTAAGCTTACGGAGGAAAGCCCGAGGGCCCCGAAGCTTCCGAACTCGGCGCGCGCGGCCGCTCTTCGATCTTTCCGCCATCTGGTAAACAAGCTCCGGGAGAAGAGCGCCGGGTACGTGGGAGAGTAGCGCCGGGCTACTTCTAATCAGTGACCTCTTTCCCGAGTCTCGAGCTCCCCGAGTTTGACTTGGGGAAAAGTTTATTCCGAAGGACTGCGGTTGCGGGAGAGAGGGAGAGGGAGAGAGAAAGAGAGAGAGCCCGCTAATTCCTTCCTGTAAGATTGCTTCTGCTCCCTTCGATCTTATGAGAATGGCAATTACGTGGTTTGCTTTGTCAAAGATTTGCTATGTAAAGAGGAGCCTTCTCGGGAACATCTTTGCGAGATTTAATTGAGACTTGGCCAATGAGCCAGAGTGGCTGTAACTGTTCGCGGAAAGCGGAGAGAGACGTTACTTATTTTTCTAAAAAATTACAGTTTTTGCCGTAAAATTCAGTTTTAAATTCGTCGAGCTTCTTTGCCCCTCAATATTTTACAGTACAGAATGCAAATTGAGGCATCAATGTTTCTGAAAGCCAATCAATTTTTTATCGTGTGCCTTCGCGGCGCGGCAATCAAACGCCCGAAATAATTCATCACTGAAATGTTGCTCTCGAAAGCACGCCAGCAAGAGAGAACCGTGGACAAAAAAAGTTCACTTAAAGAACGAATAAAAACTATATCCGCTCCGTCGACGTTCATAAACTTTTCATTCATCCTCGAGCAGCCCCCTCTCGATGCCGCTCGAACTCTCGAAAAGCTGACCGGCTAAATTAAGCCCGGCAACTCGAACGATTTATTAGACGAGAATCCATAAAGAGCCAAGTGGTTGTCTCGAGCTCTCTCCGCCGACAGCAGCAGCAGCAGCAGCAGCAGGGAAAATGCCATCGCTCGATAGTAATTATATAGTCGCGCTGCTCTCTCTCTCCGGGCACTCCGTATCTGCGGCCGAATCGGTGACAATGGCAGAGGGGCGCTTAGGGAGCTCGGCATATCAAAGCCCGGGCATAAGGAGAGGGTTGACCGCCGGCAAGAAGCCCCTCTTCCACTCGCCGACAAACGAGCCTCTCTCTCTCCTCTATAGGTCCGGTCACGCCTAAGCCATTCAACTCCCCCCGATCGATCCCGACGCCTATTACATATTCAATACAGCATTACGAGTATACGAATTCGGTGCGCGGCGCCGCTGCACACTCGATGTCCTTTGCCGCCGAGGGAAAAAGATTAGACCAGCCGGTGTGCTGAAAGCTCGGCGCCGGGGTGCGCTTTTCAATTTTTAACGAGCGACGACTTGTGGCGAGCGTTTTTTTTTATATATCGCGGGATTATCCGCGTCCGAGCGAGTTGTCTGCAATTAGGAGAAGCGGTTTTCCGGCTGGAAAAAAGAAACTCCGCGGCCGCGAATAAAAGTGACAAATGCTATGTGTAGAAACGCGTAATCCGGGTGTATCGGTCAGGACGGGAAAACTCGAGAGGCTAATACTAAAGTTTCGAGGGAAGGCCTCGAGTTACCAGATCTCTCGACTCATGGATCTCTCCCTTCGGGCTGTTGCCGCGGTGCTTTCGTGCCGCATTGAAAAGTATCATCGAGAGATATATGTATATCTGATAAATCGATATAAATATTAACGCCGGAGCCGTAAAATAAAGCCGGAAGACAGATGAGTAGGTGTATTTAGCTCGGCCGGTAATTGCTCCGGAGCCCTGACAAGTAATTATCTAGTCGAATTGATCGAACGGCACAGAGCAGTTTGAATTACTAATTACAATGCTTGTTTCGCTTCAGTTGGAATTATTTCGCGCCGTTACAAACAAAATTGCTAATACGTTATTGCGTTTTTTTATTCGCCTCGGCGGCGTTGGTAAATATGTGGTGTAAATACATAAATGGAAGTCTGTTTTCCAGGAAGATATTTTAATTCGATGAAAGATAGTTGCATCGTTAACAATGTCAATATACGTTTATTTCGAGTTTAATTGAAAAAGTTTTGTGGATTTATATTGTTTTGTTTGATAAAAAAAGAAAGATTCAAAGAATGACAAAACAGTTTTTCTCTCGAATAAAGTGAAAAAGATAATTTGCTTCACCGCTAGTTACTCTAACTTTTCACATCATTTATTCTCATAAAGTAGTACCAGGGCGGATGTTACACTTTTCCAAATTCTACCTGAAATTGCGGCTGAAAAATTTAGGGTTCCTGCAAGAGAAATGGCTTATTTCAATTTTACAGAGCCAAGAAGCTCCTCCGAACGGCTCCTTCTGCCCCTTCTCACGATATATATATACCCGTCAAATTAATAGCAATAACACTATTCAGTCGAGACGGTCGGCGTAAAAAAAAGAAAAAAAAATCCGATATCCGTCCCGGCGGCGGGGCCCCTAACGAGCCTTCACTCACAAAGGCATTTATTGCTCTCTCCGCGAAATCGCGCGATTATCGCGCACTTTAATAATGATCCACCGGTCGAAAATCGAATATTTCATATTCGCGCGCGCGCGGACGATGGGGCCGATTAAAAAAAGTAACGATTACAGGCGCGTTCGAATAATGAATCACCCCTCTCTCGAATGGAGGTCAACTGCTATTGGGAAACGCGACGCCGTAGTTATTGGATTATCGAGTTATTGATAATTCAAACTAATCACGCGGCCGCGGCGGCGGCGGTGTTGGCCCTCAGCTATCATAAACAAGCGATCTCTCTCGAGCGCGTTTCGCGAGCACAAAGCCCTCCGAAAGAACTGCTTGGAATTCGGGTCTAAAGGGGGTGCACATCACCCCTCGCCTCGGGATGTCCGCGGAGAAGTAGAGACACACGCCGAGTAGTGGGTGGGGGGGGGGGGGGTGCGGCGCCGTCGACTATTAATCAATCTTCGTCCGGCTGGCGCTTCTAGCCTCGCTTCGGAAACTTTCCTAGAACTCATTTCCCTGATGCGCGCGGCGAGCGAGCGAGCGCTCTCTGCGTTATTCAAAGCGCGTTATGCATCGGATCAAGCCTCCCTTGCATACCGTATAGTCGCCCCGCGCGCGTATACGACGTCGGATCGTAAATTTTCCGTGAAAAAGCGCGGTGTGCACGGCGGCCCCCTCTACTTTTAGAGCCGCCGCCGTAACAAAGCAGAGAGAGCCGACCGCGCAGTCAACTTCCGCGCGTCGCTTTTCAAGCTGCCTCAAACTTATCAAAGACCCGCGCCGCGACAGATATACGGCTTTATTACCCCCCTTCTTTTTTCTCTCCGTCCCTCTCCGTTCGCCGCGACACGGAAAAATGCTGCAGCTCTTTCGGGGGGAGGTTTTTAATCGACGGCCGGCCGGCGGATCGAATGTCCCGCGGGGGAGAGAGGAGCGCTTTAATCGGGTGATCCGTTCGTCTTCTTCGCGCTTTTTTTTTTTTTTTTTTACCAGGCAAAGCGGTTTTCCAAAGCAAAGTCTATCAATTAGAAGGCCGTTAGGAGCTTTATACCTTCTTTTTTACGAGAGAGTTTCACCCACGCGAGATTGTATCTCTTTCGAAAGCACCCGTTTACAGGCCAATATAAACGTTTTCTCTTGTCCATTCAAACGATCGTATATTTGCGAAAACACTTTTCGAGCTGCCGCGGCTGCTGCTGCTGCTACGTCCCGGCTTGGACATTTTCTATACAAACAGGGGGGTCATCGCGGGCTCTTAATCTGCTGTAATTTCGTTTAAAAACTCGAGAAAACTTTCACGAGGTATTGAGGCGAGCTCTTCTCTCTCTCTCTCTCTCTCTCTCTCTCTCTCTGTCTTTCTCTCTCTCTATCTCTTTTTCTCTCTCGGCGCAAAAAGCTTTTACTCGATATTTTTTCAACAACTTACCATTCGTACAATGGCTTACCCTGATTATAAACTAGCCTTTTTATATTCATGCTAAACTTTGGAAACACTTTCTTAAGACTTTATCATCCACACAAATGCCGGGTTGATTTTCAAGTCTCTTTTAGGAAAAGTCCTCGAAGCCAAGTGCTTTCATGAATCCGGAATCTCTTTTTTAAGACTCGACGCGCGAGAGAGTGATGGCCTCAGCTTGCATGCTGAATTTATATTTGATTTTTTTTACATCCCCCCGGGGGCGGGGATAAGCGTTCGAAAGAGGAAGTGTGCATAGCCGCGGAATACGAGATGTTATTTTGAAAATGCCGAGAGCGGCGGAATTAAGAAAAGCGAGCTCGATCAAAGTTTTTCCGAGTTGGGAGGGGTACGCGGAGAGCTTATCTGTCTGTGTGGCCTTTTTTTCTTTTTTTAAAAAGTATGCATTTAGAGCCAAGTTGATTAGAGTTTTCGTACTTTTACTTACGCAAACCGGCCGTGGTGTTCCGCAAAGTTTAATCGAACTGATCTCAACTTTCACCCGGTTAATATGGTCAGTATTTTAAATCATATTTCGCGAGGAAGCTTCAAGGGAACCTTCTGCTTGTGTTTACTTTTGCGTTTCAGGATCGCGGATGAGAAACAGAACTGCGTACAATTTTAGTACGTTAATAATTCCAAATGACCTTTGACAGCTAAAAAAATTTTTAGTTTTTTTTTTTTCACGCGAACCCTCGGACGAACGAAATATGAAATGCTGCTTACGAAAGTCAACAACCTCCCTGCCGTCCTTTCCCATTTCCGGTTAACAACTTTAAAACAAGTTACTAAAAATTTCGCCAACTCAAGCCCGCCATCAGCGTTGCGCCCGCTAAACGATCTCATCTCCAGCTCGGTACACTTCGCGGGTGGGAGCGGAGCTAAAAGCACGGCAATAAACCGAAAAAGCACCGTCCTCGGAAAGCACGTCGACGCGCAGCGGCTAATTCCGCGCGCTCTCCCGCCGTGTAAATAACGGCCCGGCGTCCAGCTCGCGGCGTCGGCGAATCAAAATAATATTTGGGCAAGGTGGCGACCACTACTTCCGTACATTGTCGCTCGCAGCCGGCGTACGTCAGAGAGAGAGAGAGGCCTGCTTCGCATGCGAGGCGACGCGACGCGGCAGCAGCTTATAACGAGCCGGTAATGAGGTATTTAGCATGTGCGCAGGGAGCCGGCGAAAGGCCCCGACGCTCCGTGCCTAACGATCGGAAAACAAGGCGTCTCTCCGACGCTACGTCGAGAGGCTACAAAGGCTGCTGCTGCTGCTTCGGCTCGCTTCCGCGCGCTTCTTTGCCGGATTTTCCGACTCTGATGTTTTTCGCCGCTTCCAGCAGTGCGGAGAGGTCGCCGTGAGAGAGAGAGGTGAGAAAGCTGGCACTTGGCTCGAGGGGTTACGTAATGTCTTTAGCGGGGATCGTGCCGGCAGACGGAGGCGAGTGCCGTTGCGACATGTAAGGACCTCCATTATAATATAATAGAATGTAATAATTACCTTGGCTGCAGGCTGACACTCCATCTTGATTAAGACGGCGGGGCTCTTTTTAAATCGATGCTCGTAATGAAAGAACAATATTTTACTTAGTTATATAATGCCCGTGCATGTAAATTTTATAACGAGACTGCATAATAATGATGAAAAATGTTTTGAATGAAATTTAAATTCCTTCTATATAAGTTTTTGAAAGTATATATAGGCGCGGCTGTAAAATGTGAAAAAGGATTCTGGCTGGGAGTCTATTTTGCAAAAGTACTTTTTGACTTTGATATTTTTCAGTTTAACGGATTGAGAATTTTTATAGAATGTGGGGCAGGAATATTGGAACTTCGGATGGTAGCAAAAAAGATTTTCGCGTGAGCGTAGGAGGAAAGAATTTAATGGTCGCTGTCTGTCAAAATTGACTTTTGTTATAAATAAAACTTATAAAAAAGCAAGCCGACGTTTCGACTCTCTTGGGAGGCCTCCTCGAGGGTAAAAAATTGTCGTATGGCGTGTGAAAATAATTGGTCAAAATGTTTTGACGCGACCGATTTTCGTGCGACCAAACGAGTATCGCAAAGAAGGTGAACGCGAGTTTTTGCGCAATAGTTACTGCTTTACGTTTTTGAATAATGTCACGATTAGTACCGTCTTTGGCTTAGCACTCGTTTAATAAGTAATAGATTTACAATTTTAGTGACCGTAAATCTGTTATGTCGTAATTAATCTATAAAATTCACGATCATAATCTTATTATTAAGCAAATTAATTAGTTTAATAATCGGTTTTTATAATAAATCTAAATAATCTTTCAAGTTATGCGAATAGAAATTTCTTTCGCCGGCGATTCTTATTCAAAAGGGACGAGAGACTGCCGTGGATTTTACATCGCCGGCTGTGCTTATAGTATTAATTCAATGCACGCAATGCCACTCTTAATTTGCAAAAATTCAGAGTCTAATTAGCCGGGCAGTTCTTTTTTTGTTTTTCTTTTGAAAAAAAATTGCTTCACGTGTAATGCGGGGGATAAAACTCAGGTTGCTTGCGTTAATTCTATTTAAATTTTTTAATACACCGAGAAAAGTACTATTGAATTAATGAAATATATATTGCTAAATTGATGACAAGGAAATAACTAAATTTCGCTGATGAAATATATCATTAAATCAATGATATTCTATTAAATTAATGATATCAAAACGCATTTGGTCAAATATTTGATTAGAATAATCATATACATTAATTAAAATAGTCATCAAACTAAATAATCATATTTTTAACTTGATAACATATTTTATTAAGTTGATGCTATTAACTTATTAAATTGATAAGTTCACATTATCAAATTCATCGCATATTTTTTCGGCGAAATTAGCTTGCACCAAATAATAAATTCAATGGTATTTTTCTCTCGGTGTATATACCCTTCGCGTTGCAGGGATGCCGGCGAAACGTTCGCCCTACTTTGTTCAATATTTCTGCATATTCAACAATGGCATTTAAATTTTCATATGATTAATCAGGCGGTCTGATTAAATTCATTGCATAACAATAATGTTTACACGAGATTGCGAGAGAGTGCAATCAGCAAAAAAGCAATGCGCCGCCGCGTTGCCGCGTGTTCGCCTCCTCGAAAACCTTTGCGTTATATTTTTCGTTATTAACCGACTTATATTGCTCTCGGATCGCTTTTACGCGCATATTATTTTAATTTAATATACGCGACCCAATTTTTTATTTTTCGCGTTCGTGATTTAACGGCGCATCGGAAGCGTAACCTTTACATCGCGTAAATTTAAAACGTTCCGTCTTAAAGATACTTCTTTAATAAATAAATTTCCTTTAAGCGCCATATTTTATTGCGCTGTAAAGCCGGAGATGCACGCGGAGAAACGTTACTTTTTTGACCAATTCGCTACACGAAAAACTAAATACTTCGCAAATACTAAAACGAGCATTACGCAGTTATATTCTTATACTTTCAAAGGCAAATTGCCGTTCGGTGAATTACGAGGCCAATAAAATGGCAGTGCACGGCCGCTTTCGAAATATAGAAGCCCCGCGCAAATTTTTATGCACCGTATTCCCATCATTTACCGGCGCTTAAACCCCTTGCCGCTCTCTTTCTTAATTGAAACCGATAGGAAATCAATCGCCGCGGTATTATAATTCACGCGACATACACCTCTCGCGGCGCGGGGGTGGGGGACAATGGCGCAGCGCGGCCACAGAGCCGCGCGGAGGTGGAGAAAATTTTTATCCAACGGCCGCGAGGAGGGGAAGGCCCAGCGGGTGGAGAGATCGGTATATAAAGCTCGCGATTTATAACCCGGTAATCGTACATATTTATTACGAACTAAATGAAAGTAAATACGCGAGTTTATTTAGCCTCGGCGCGGCGGCGGCTTTTTTCGCCCTTTTTTTCGCGGAATGTCGGGAGAGATATCCGCAGCGCCGTCCGACGGAGAGGGAGGGAGAGAAAAAAGGCGAGGGCCCGCGCGTTTTTCGGCATTCCGTTACGATAAATCTCGGGGGCCGATCTCTCTCTCTCTCTCGCTTTGCGTCCGTGTCTGATTGTATATGTCTGGTGCGGGCGCGCCGCGTGCATGCGCGCGCAGATACCGACGGGGAAGAGAGAGAGAAAGAGGAGGCTCCGGGAGAGATAGCCGAGGAAGCCGTAATTCAGTGTCGTACTGTAATAACGCCGAGACTCGCCTGGATCGATTCATCCTTTCCGCCGAGTCACTTATATTCCAGCGTGTACCGCGCTTTCATACTTCCTTCCCCGGGCCGTGGCTCTCCCTCGGCCCCCGAGCGCCACGAACGATATCCTCGCCAGGCCGAGAAAATTGCCGCGGCGAAAACTCATTCCCCGAGTAATCCGGTATATACGGACTCTATTTCGAGACAATTAACGATTGTGTCAACAGCCCCCGGCGAGAGTATTGCTATTATCAATCGCGTCCGCGGCTGATTCGCTTTTTCCGTCCTACGACGGTTCAAACGAGAAGCCCTAATATGATGTGGCGCTCCGGGAATTTTGCTCGAACGCTCGATAAGGAGAGTTGCGAGCCGTAAACGGGGACTTTTCCTTTCGTCTCTTATTTCTGGGCAATCTCTTTACCGCCGAGCTGTTCTCGCTCGTCCCCGCAAAGGGCCTTCAACGAATCAAATTTATCACGGATTTAAATTGAAAATCTTCAAAGTATTGTATACAAGTATTGTGTCAAACTTTCAGTTTTGATAGATTGCTCACAAAGTAAAGAGCACTTAGCTTTAAGAAATGTCATCGAATAACGAAAAGCAGGCTGGAACATCAGAAGAAGATAACAAAAAAATTGGAAGTAGCCGAAGTGCTGTGTAATATGTCTTTTTAGGCGTCGAGACGATCTGCAATGTCGACTTCAATGATAATGAAAAAGCTAAAACAGAAGGCATTGCTGAGGATCAAGAAATTAATATAATACCTACACCGACAACTTGAGAATGAATAATTATTAGAGTTGAGAAACAGTAGATTTTTAGTTGACCGAAGTTGTCCGACGTCTTTGATTGACGTGACGAGCACACAACCTTCCCAATAAAAATGAATACCATCATTCCCCTCGCAAGCTCTCGTACAAAATCGCCTCGTAAGACGATATAAACAAGACTATTTCCACTCCATCTACAAACTTGCGGCATCGTTCCTTTTATCATCCCTCTTCCGTTCGCCACGACTCCTCGGCGCTCCTTTACACCCCGCGCTGCTATTGGAAACTAACCACGTATCAGCCGGACGTAAAAAAGGAGAGAGGGTCGATTCCGAATTCAAAACAATGCATTTTACAGTCGCTTAAAATTTACGCGGAAAGGAGAGCGCGGCTTTACGGCGGAACAATTTCCCCCTCTCTCTCTCTCCCGCAACGGGCGACAATACAAAGTTAGAGCCGTCGGGACGTTAAATTCGTTTACAGAGGCGCAGACAGGCCGAAGATAATGCCGCTCTCTCTCTCTCTCCCTGCCTCTAATTCTTTACGGCCTCGTAGCCGTCTCGCGCGGAGGAGAGAAAGAGAGCTACGGCCGCCGCCGCCGCGGCGTTTACACGCGTTCGAGGGGCCGTTTTCGCCGGAATAAAACGGAAATAAACTCGCGCCCTCGCTCGCCCCCCCCCCCCCCCGGCGGGCGTAAGGTAAACGGCTCGGCATTATCCTCTCGTAATCACTTGACCGTAAGGGGGGGAGAGTTCAGTTGTTGGCACGCGCGCCCGTAAACGCGCGGAGAGGATGATGCGCTCGGTAGCGTCTTAAGTGCTCTCGCGGTCGCTTTTATGAATTAATCTCGCGGCCACTAAAACCCCCCCGCGCCCCCGGCCCTTTTTCTCCCCGAGCTTTTTCCCGAGCGTCTTACGTATATATATATATATATATGTATACCTTGGGCTTTGACTTTTTTGCGCGCGAAGCTCCGCGGCGGCTAAGTGTATCCGAGCGACTGGGGCGCGCGCTTCTCCGCGCCGTAAATAAATCTTTGGCTCCTTACTTATTCATTCCCGCGCTCGCGCGGCTTTATTTTTTTTTATCGTCCGCGGGTTTCGCCTTTGGCGGACGGGTTTCCACGGCCGGGGGATCAAGGATTTATACGAGCGATTTTTGGGAATGCAAGTTTGACGAGGCGCGGGACGATGATTGGGGATTTCTTTTTTTTTTTATTCCGGTGCTCTTTGCACGCGGTGAAATAATCTTTTTGTATTTATAGGTTTTCGGTTTAATTTTATCGCTCCGCTCGTAAAAGGGGGGACGGAGGACGATAAAAAAATTGCTGCTCAGAGCAATCGTTTTATCGCGAGATACTTAACAATGTAATATTAGTAAAAGGCATTTTCATTTCTACAAACAATACAACGGTATGCAGAATACGGAGCTCTCACGTTATTAGCAGCGGGTCGATCTTTTTTTCTTCTTACTTTTTTTTCCCGAAACTTAATATCTTTTGTGCTTTGCGTAATGGTATGGTTCTCGAGGATTTCCTTTTGAAGTCATAAATCCCGCGTATATATATTTTGTAAGCATTCTCCTTTGTTTGAAACGTTCGCGATAACTCCAGAAGCAGTGCTTTTCAAAGAGCAAAAATCTCGAAGTAAAAAGCCCCGAGATTTATAATGCAGGGGGGGGGGGGGGAGGAAAGAGAGGCGCGGCCTTAAATTCCGCGGTAAAAAGTGCAGCAGTCCTCTCCTCGCGGGAGAGCGCGCGACAATAATTGCGGAACAAAGGCCGAAGCCTCCGCCGATAGTTCACCTTTTTTTCTTTCTTTTTTTTTTTTTCTTCTCCCCGGGAATTAAGTCCTCCGGGCGCTTAATTCCCGCGGTCGCCCCGGCGTCTTAAGTCGCAGGAAATGAGGCCGCGATTTCGGCCCAATCACAGTTCAGCAGAAACTGGCAAAGTGAGGCTGTGCCTCTCGCGGCGTAGCAGAACAGCTCTTCCCCCCTTCCACCGAGCGAGCGAGAACTTTCCCCTAACTATTTCGCGCTGCAGTCTGCACAAAAGTAGCGCGCGACGGAGGAGAGCCTCCATCCCCCGCGGCGGCTCCGTCATATCTAACCGATATTTAAACTGCACCGGCGTCGTCGCGCCACATGCCTCTCTCTCTCTCGCGTTCCCGCCCGGATTATTCGCGAGTGTTAGGCTGGAAAATCGCGTTCTCGCGCGCTATCGAGTCGCGAGCAAGCGCTGCTGCCGCTGCTTCTTCGGGGCTGTCACACTTTGCTCCAACTAATCCTCCGCGCGCCGTAATTTAGCTGAAATTTTCTCGCCGCCGCCGCCGCCGCTTCTCTTCGTCTTGCACGTTTCTTTGAAAGTTCCACGGGCAGAGTGTCTAATGGAAGCTATTAATTCGCGCGGCGTTACTGAATTATCTTCGCTTCAGAAACGCGTAACGGCCGCGTAGTTCTTAAAAATTGTTGACGCGTCGTCGTACAATGCCGTTCCCACACTTCGGGTGTGTGTAAAACCACCCCCTTTCGCCGCGAGTTTTAACGTTTTAATTCGAAACCCGGCGAACGCCCGAGCAAAATTTCTCCGACTGCCGAGAGAGCTATATAATTCAGTCAAAAAGTTTTCGAAAAGCCGGCTCTCGTACCAACTTGTTACACACAGCCCGCGGGAGAGAGAGAGAGAGAAAGAGGAAATTCTTGATTGGTCTTACAATTGGTTCGTTACTCCGGGGGAAATGAGAAAAGTCAATAATGAATTATTCGTCCAATTTAAAAAGTGTATTTATGCAACGAGGCCAGGCGCCCGGAAGCTCGGGGCGCCGAGTGCAGGGGAGCGAGTGTATAGCGCGCAAAGTAGACGAAGCGCGAAAGCGTCTCCGAAACGTATCCGGGGCCCCGGCGGTGCTTTTTTTTGCGCGGCCGCGCATAAAACACTTCATAAGCCCGGGCGGCCGCTCGCGCGAGAGAGAGCGCGCGAATTTATCACGGCGCGAAAGTTTTTTTTTTGGTTTTTTTCTTTTGAAGCCGGCCCCGCGGATTACTTATTAAATTACATTATGCGGCGCGCGCGCCGGCCCTGCAAATATGTAAAAAACCCCCGCGCGCATAATGCAGGCCTTGTCATTTTTATCTGCCTCCGTCATCGCATATTTACGAGTCTTGAAATCTTATCTGAAGTCGCTCTCGGGGAAAACAAACCCTCCGATCGGGGGAAGGGAGGGGGGTGGGGGGGCCGGCTTCTTTCTCGCTGTCTTATTAAACTCGAAAAATCCATCTCGCATCGGCGATTTATCGTCGGAGGATCGAGAGCCACTCGCTCTCATGAAAGTTTAGCGCGGCGCGGCGAAGGTGTGCAAGCTCTCGCTGAAGCTGTACATTACTCTCGAGAATAGCGCATCATTAATTTATCGTAAACTCTCCGAGAGAGAGAGCGAGAGAGAGCGAGCCGCCGGCGGATAAACGCGCCTTTAAACTTTTAAAAGGCGCGCGAGATCATCAGTATCGCGGCGCGGCGATACGTCGCGCGCGAGAGCCCGCCGAGAACCGACAAACCGGAAAATTCTTTGGTGGCTCTGAATTAAGGAGGCAGCTGCACTTTTGCCTACTTAGCGGGGCAATTTATCCCGCGCGGGTTAGCGAAATTATTCCGAGAGCGCTATAAATTTCGGATTTGCATGCCGCTATATATTATTCATTATATCCCATTCCTGACGCCCCGATCGCCGCTAAATCACTCGGGCCGTCTTAAGCCTTTCCGGGAAGAACATTTTTGCTGAAAGAGCGGCTCTGTTGGTCAGTCCTGCGCGCACTTATCGCCGTCGAAGCTAATGAATTCATTTAAATTCAATTAGGCCTATAACGTATAGAATAGAATAGAATAGAATAGAATAGTCTTTTATTGTAAATTGCAGTATTTACAAAGATTTACAAAATATCATGTATATAAATATATAACAGATTTTCCTTTTTAATACTTAATAAAACAAGATAAAGAGATAATAAGATCTGAGTCATTTTAAAATTATATCAAAATATTGCACTTAGGTGATATCACAGTCATATGTTGAACAATTTATTAATACTGAAAAGTAAGTCAAGAGTGCCAGAGCGATATCACAGTAGGTTAATTCAAAATGACTAGAATACAATAATGAGATTTATCAGACTATTCTCGTCGAGGTTGATAAAATAGACTGATAATAATACTTATAAATAAAACAACACACTTGCACACACCATTCACGCTAATAAGTTACATTCACTCTTATAAATA
>JAWWEO010000001.1:10302112-10340417 GCA_035582975.1 Ormyrus labotus | reverse complement strand
CAGTACTTGGCAACCATTCACAATTTGACAGAAATTCCACAAGTTCGAGGGGGTTTATACCACGATAATTGCGGTATGTTGTGGTCGTAGTCTTAGCTATCTCAGTTTCCCAAGAAAGCTGTATATCAATAATATTGTGTCCATTGTGAAAGGTTGCCGGGAAATTGTTTGCGTCCAGTATCGTATCGTTTGCATCGACAAGAATCATGTCGATCCATGTGTGAGACGTGGGTGTATGATGTGTCGCACCATGCTGAGCCGTCTGCAATGATAATTCTGCAGAAATGTTTCGAACAAACTTGGCATCATATCCATCTCTAAGTAAATCTGCATTAAAGTCACCCATGACGATTTTGCGATTATAGCATGGGCAGAGTTCCCGAAGTTGATCCAACAGGTCAGAATTTGTTGTAAATGATATTCCCGGTGGACGATAAATAACCGACACCAAGAAAGGGTCGCAATTTCCTTTCGTAATTGCGCAAAATAGGTACTCGGGAACCCATGGTTTGCCGTCGCCGCTGGTATTGGAGGACACGATAAAATTACAGGCGAGTTGTTCACGTACATATAGGGCAACTCCTCCGCCTTGGAGATTTCTGTCCTGCCGAAAAACTTTATATCCATCAATTTTTATTAAATCATCAGAAACAGACGAGCTCAGCCTGGTTTCAGCCACACCAAATAAGTCATAGGCCGGATTATCACGTAGAAATATTCGGATTTGATCAATGTGCCTTTTTAAAGAGGTAGCATTGATGAAAAATGCTTTCAGTGCTCCCCGCCCCTTTTTACGGTGTTCAGTAGAGAATTCATCGAGTCATTTGTTATTCCCGTTTGTAGGTTCGTCAGCTATGGTCACTTTCTTGGTTTTTTTCGACTTTTTATTTTTAGGCAATTGACTATTTTCCGTGTTTTCAATTATATTTTTAGTATCTTTTTTGTTTTCTTTAATTTTCTTGTTTTGTGTAATTGCCTTATTCTCCACATCCTCTGATTTGTTTTTATTATCTAGCTGCTTGTTATTATTATTGTTCTCTTTGTTGTTCTTTTTAATGTTGTCCAAGTCTTTTTTATTCGAAAATGAGCAGGTGTTGCCGTTGGCAGCTAGTTTGGCAAGGAACTTACCGTTTCTGTGCCAGACATATTTAAATCCTATGCTCTTTGCATAAGCCTTGAGATTCTTAAAATTTAAGTATTTGTCTCTTACAAGAAAATCATTAATATAAATATTTTTTGGTTTGGACAGAAGTGCGGTCAGTTCCTCGCCGAGTAATTCTTTACTCAGATCGGATGTAGAGAAATTAGTAATTTTCCTTTTTTCTTTAAAAATTTTGATTTTTAATTCTCTACTGGACAACTTGACGAGCAGTGAGCTAACACCTTTTGGAACGTTAATGATTTCTAGATCATTAGTGTCATCTGTGTGAGTGTTGTGTGTTTCCGCAGGTTGTTTGTGTTCACGTGCTTGGAGGCGTGGAGGTGCCTGATTACTTGGTAAATTGGATACTGATAATATGTTCTCTTTCTCTATAGCAGGAACAAGGGTGGCCAGAACGGCATATGCAAAATCTTGTGGAGGGGTAGCCATATCTGGTTTAAGACCTCCGGTAATTACTATGGCATTTTCATTAATTGTATTTGTATTATCAATATTACCAGTAATAGGCATCTCTTCACCTCCATGTGTGTCAAATGTTCCTATTTGGTCGTGCATTCGTTGTATTGTTTGTTCAAAATCGCAAGAGGTGAAATCATTAACGGTCTGCTCTATGGTTGCAACTCCACAGCCCAGATCCCCTATATTTCTATCTAATTCAGAAAATTCTTTTTGCAATATTGCATGCATATTTTTTAAAGAGGATTCGAACGTTTTATGCATTTTTTCTAATTTTGTATTAAAAGCGGTAAGAAGATTTTGTTCAAAATGTTCTAATTTAGTATCAATCCTATCAAGTTTATCGTGCAGTCCCCTCTGTTTAGTTGATACCTCTACCATTATAGAGTCATAACCAAGCATTTTGTCCTCAATCATCTGTAATCTATCATTGAATGCATTCAAACCACTTTCAATAACTGGTAATCTATCAAGTGCTTTGTGAATGCTCTCTAGTTTGCAGATGATTGCATTATTTGCTTCAGAGGGTTCTGCCTGACAAATTTTACTTGTATTGGTCTGTGTTGGTGCCCCCATAGAGCCATCTCTCTTGTTACGCGGAGTCGAAGTTGGTAACTTGGTTTTTCGAACAATACAATCTTTACAAACAAATATAGTTTCATCTTTCGACTTGTCATTTGAAAATTCGTAGCATATGTCATGATAAGTTTTGGCACAAATTTTGCATCGTATAATGGTGCCATTTTTCCTTGTCACTTTTTTACAAGCCAAACATGCTGACGGGGCCATATTAATCAATTAATAAAAAGTTTATAAAAATTATAGCAATAAATAATAAAAATGTATAAAAATTTCGTAGAAGTGACAGGGAAAAATATGCTAACAATTTATAAAATCTTGTACAACTATTAAAATTCAAATAATTAAAGTAGTAATAATAAATAATTAATTAATTAATAGGAGTTAATAATAACTACTACAGAAATTTACAATTAATTAAAAAATTCAAAAATTCAAAAATTTTAAAAATTCAAAAATTCCCGCCTAAGTTTTAAAAATTTCAAATTCAAATTCTGAATTTTTGGCGCCGTTACTCTGACGGTAAGTCACCTCGTTAACGGCGATGTCATCTGTCGGTTGCTGTTGGAGATCGGTGCAGATTGGTGATCGGGTGCGCTGACGTCGAGGAAACTCGCAGGATCGGCAACTTCAGCACACAAAAACCGCTCCAACCCGCTTTGGTCGCCTAACCTCAAAAGTCGTGCCGATCTCCAAAAGATGTCGAATTATTGCAAGTACAGCCGAGAATACAGCTGATTTATTTATGTCTCACTGACGTCGAGGAAACTCGCAGGATCGGCATAGCTGGTTCTCCATAAAATATCCGCTCCAACCCGCTTTGGTCACCTAACCTCAAAAATTTGCCGATCTCCAAAAAGATGTTGAATTATTGCAAGTACAGCCGAGAATAAAGCTGATTTATTTATGTCTCGCTGACTTGCATTTGAGAGCGTGCAAGTATGCCTGTAAAAACGCCCGAAGGCAGAAAGCAGCAGAAATATCGCCTTAAAACAGTAGAGCGGACAAACACAAGACAGGCAATACTTACAGCAGACGACAGACCGCCGGTGCGAATATCGGTGCGAATGCACAGTCGCGATTTAGAACCGGCAGGTTGGAATATTATTTCAACGTTTTCCAAACGGACGTATAAAGTATACTTGAAGAAGAATCGCTTAAAAACACCGCGCGAGATTTAATTCGATTAACCAAAAAAAAAAAATACAATTAGAATCCGGCCCTGCGAGTATTTCAGCATTTTACCAGCGCTCCATAAACAAAAAAAAAAGCCGACAGTCCAGTCGTAACGAGTTAATTGACTAACGAGCTCAGCCTCGAAACGACAGACTTCCAAGTGCGTTCGAAAATATCGCTCTCTCTCTCCCTCCCGCGAGTCGTATTCCTTCGCGAAACTGCATCGGCCGCGCGGTACATAGTCCGCACTGGCGCCGCGTTATACGCGCGTATTTCGGATTGCGACTCCTCGCTGCAGCCGCCGGCCGCAGTGCGGACTCGCGGACGCGCCCCGGCTGATTTATGTGCCCCGCGCGCCTTGTATATACACCGTTTTTGTCCGAAATGATAACCTCCTCCCCGCCGCTTTCTTATTTAGACCCTCGCTTTATTATTTCGCGCGCGCTGATTCTCTCGGCCGGGCTGCGCGCGGCCTCTCTCTTTTTGCCGGAGCTTTCTCATTTTTCGGGGGAGCGAGGAGAGCTTCCCTCGGCGTTCAAAATTTACTCCGCTGTAAATAAGAAGGCTGGTGCGCGGCCTTGTTTAGAAGCCGCGGAATTAAAAAAAAAAGAGCTGATTCGAGGCTTATCTCGTTGCCCGATATAAATCTGGAGAGAGGCGCGTGCAATTTCACGTTGCGTCAATTTTTCTCGAGGACCAATTTTAACAGCGACAAATATTTTTCCTCGCCGACGAGAATCATTAATAACAATCTCTCCAGCGATTTCTTCGACCTTTTTAAAAAACGGCTCGAAATGCGCCACAATGCAGTTTTGCGCAACGTTTCTCCAAAGAAGGCACCTCTCTCTCTCTCCCTCCCCGGCCATAATTAAAATACTCGGCTCTTGAATTTATGCCATTACAAAAAGCAGCAGCCGCGGCCGTCTAGGTGTGGCTAACTATATATGCCCCCCGTCTTGCCGTTTCTCGCGCGCATTAGCGGACCCCGCGTCGGCGCGCGCTCAGGAATTCTTTTCGCCCGACGAGAAATCGGGCTTTTCTCGGTAGCTCTCGGCTTTTAGCCCACGCGCATTAGTAAATTATTTTTCCCCGTACGATATCGCGGCTAGTAAACTTAATAACTCGCAGGCCCTTTCGGCCGACGAGAAACTGCCGCGCGGCTTCTCTAATTGCCGTATTTTCCGCGCCGCCTTTTTTTCTTTCTTTTTTCTTTTTTTTTTTTTAATACATCATGCGCCTCGCCGCGCGGCTATTTGTGCGCGCGAGTTGCGAAAGCGCCGCGGTTATTATAAATAATAGCGAGGCCGATGTACTCGGGGCCCTTGGAAGTAATTTGCTAAATTAAAAAGCTTTATTTCCCGCGCGGAAACTGGTTTTCTGGAAATCCGGCCGGGGGCTTCGTTAGCGCGGAATTTCAGGCCCTTTTCCCGACCGCCGGTCGAGGAATTTAGAAATTCTTGCCGCGGCGAGAAATACATTTTTTTTTTTTTAAAAAGCGCGGATGATCGATTCATGGTTCGTTCGTAAATCGGTGGCTCTTTTTTTTCTCTAATAATTTTACAGCGACCGCGCATAAAAGTGTTGATTTACAAAAAAGAAATGGAGCCGGGATTTAAAAAAAAAACGTGATTCCTTTTTCGAAAATGCAGTCGCGCTATCAAGTTTCGGGCAAAAAAAAATTCATAAAATTCCGCGGCTATTGTAAAAAGCGCTCGGCTTTTAAAAAAAAAAAACGCTTCTTTGTCACACCGCTATTGCAGCGCCCCAAATATGGCAGTTTTATTAAACTAATAAAAGTTTAGGCAAGCATTCCAAATTTACGCGCGCCGTACGGTAATATAAAACTTTTCTCTAAATATTTGTGAATTTTTAGCCGCGGAATACGAATTTATGAAGCCCCAGCCTGTTGGTAAATCTGTTCCACCCGATAAAGAAAGATATATTTTCCCGCTTAATATTCCACAGTCATTACACACAGCCTCTCCCGGCTGAAAAAAAAAGCAATTATACCAATTGTCCGGCCTCTTTACCTTGTCGTTCAACGGAACGAAAAACGGAACGAGGATGCAATATTTCCTACAATTACTCCGCGGCAGTCCTCCGACAAAAAACGCTTTTAATTGCGCTCTCGGCGCGCGCTCTTGGCGGGGAATATCATAGCCGGGGCGAAAAAAAGGGGGCCGCGTGGCTCGCGGGGCGAAAATAAGAGCAAACAAAGTGGACAAGTGGCGTGCAAGTCGATTGCAATATCGCTGAGGAATCGGTCGCTCGGCGTCTGCGCACGCGAGATTCCTGCTCCCTCTCTCTTTCTGCGGCGTATATATTGTTGAATTCGATCAGCGACATTCGAGCTTGATTCGATTGCGCCTCTCTCGTTTTCGTGACAAAGTGCCATCGCGCACGCAGCGCGCGGCGGCCCGCTGAAATGCCGATCGAATTGAAGGCGGCGCGCGCGAACTCGAGTTCTTAATTAAATTCTTCGGACGCGCCGCTCCGAAGGCTAATGCCTTCTCCATGCCGACTTTAATGACTTCTGCCCCGGCGCGCGCTTTATTTTATCGCCCCATCGGGCTACGGCGCGGCTTTGTCCGCGGGCTCCGGCTAAATTTTAGCTATATATACCGACCGACCGACCGACCTGCTCGAGTTTACCGGGCAGATCAGTTGGCGCGGAATGGCGGGAGGATCGAGTTAATTATCTGTTATTGGACGCTGACTTTTTAACCTGGCGTGAAAAAACGCTCGTTTAATTACGCGGCAAAGAGAGACGTCGAGGGCTTGCCCGGGAAAATACCGAAGCGTTATTGTCACTGCCAAATATTAAATCAGACGGGACACGGCGTGTCCTCTCGTGCGAGAGAGCCTTCATTTACGGGCGATAAAAATTCTCCGCCTCGAAAAGCGCGGACGTATATTATTCAGCTAGCGCAGCCGCTTCGTGAGCCCCGTGGTCGAACCGTATGCATATTTTGCTGCTAATTTGTTGCTAATTCGTTGGGCCGTAAGCGATTTTATTACTCCAGCCGTTGCAGAGAAAAAAATGGATACGCTAATTTAATATTAATATAAAGTATTAGCTACACTCTGCATCCACTGATCTTATAACGATATCAGTATTTAGGAGACTGGTGGTATATTTTGTTGCTAATTTGTTGCTCAAAAAGCCGATTGATTTTTATTTCGTAGTTCCAGCTAATTCCCAGAAACGTATAGCTAGTGCCTGCTTAGTTTTAAGTCACCTCTATAACTTCGGGCCTAATTATAATATCTATTTATAAAAAAAGCGTTAAATTTCCTTGCTAACTGTTGCTAATTCGTTACGCCGTACCCAGTTTTGTTACTCCAACCGTTCCCGAGAAACAACGGATACGCTAACTTAATGCTGTGTATCTCATCCTGACCTATATATTGTAGTGGATTTTGGAAATTGATCGTTGCACCTCCGAAAAGCAGCAAATTAGCAGCAAATCGTGCCACCATTCTCATATTAACATCTTTGTTAGATCAGGAGATAAAGTGAGTGGCTACGCTAGCTTAATATTAATCTAGCGCATTTGCGTTTTCTCGAGAACGGCTGGAGCAACAAATTCGGCAGCGGCGTAAAAAAATTAGCAATAAAAATTAGCGACAAAATATGCGGATGATTTGATCGCGCGGGCTCATGAAGTGGCTGCGCTAGCTTAATATAAGCGGCCGTAAATCAGCCCGCCGCGAATTTGGAAATTTGAATTTGAAAACACGCGGTGGGGTTAGAAGAGAGACTAATAATTTTCGAGCAGCATTCGAAGGGGGAGCATTAATTCTGCATACATGCCGACGCCCGCCGAGGGGTCAGCCCGTTATTTATCATAAAATACGGCGGAACGAAGCGAAGGAGAGAGACAGAGAGAGAGAGAGAGAGAGAGGGACGGACAAAGAGTCGGCTTTTACGTAATGACACGTAATGCATTTGGCCGCGTGTTCTGCATAGAGTCGCGTCGTCGCTCGTCGAGACCCGCTCGTTTCATCAATTCCGCATCGATCCGTAGAAGCAGTCGCGCGGTTATTAATCAGCCGCAATAACAGCTAAATTAATAATAAATCAAGCGTCGCGGGAGCCTCCTCGAAGCGGAAAAGCAGCGGAGATGAGAAAGCGCGGGTCTCTCGCGCGCGAATAACACCGCCAAGGTGGACCCGGTGATAAAGCCTCTGACTCGCGGCCGGAAAATGAAGTTCCCCCCCGCGATCGGCGGCCCGCGCGCGCCGATTTGACGCCGTATATTGATGATGAGTAACAGTAAAATTACCGTAAATCGCGCGCTCGAGTTTACAAAGCGGCGAAGGCAAACGGAGACGAATGGGCCGCTTTGTATGAAAAAGAAGCCGCCCGTCAATTTGTCGCTGTAATTCCCGCTTTTTCTCATTCCCCTTCTCTCTTCCCTTATGTCCGCGCGGGACGACCTCCTTCTCGCTCTTTTCTCTCCGTCCCGGGGGCCCGTAATGCGTCGTATCCCCTCGTAATTTTTATTAATGGACGCCGCGATCGCGCTTGTAATTGTTACTTCATTTACCAGTCGGTCGTACGCTCCGCTTTTTATTTATTTATTTTTTTCTTTTCTTTCGCTTCGATTATACACTTTGTACGAGGCGGTTGTGTGACAGCCGGCATATCGGACGGCATAATCTGTAAAGTGCCGGGCTGCGTATCAATAATGAAGAAAGTGAAAAAGAGCCGCGCGGCGTAAATCAATATAAAGCCCGGTGTATAACTTTCATTAAGCCGGCGATTCGCAATTAAAAATCTCTTTATTTACCTTATAAAAACTGCATTCCCCCTTGCAACGCCGCTTGAAATTATTAAAAGTACACACTTTTAATTTATTCCGGCAAAATAAGCTTAAATTTTCTCGCGGGGCACAAAAAATTTGTATTTACATTAACCGATTCTGCAGACAAGCGTTAAGGTCGGCTTGCACTCTCCGCGGGAGCGTCTAATTATAAATTTAAATGCCGTAAATCTCGTTCGAATTAAAATAAGATTCCGGCAGCCTTTTTTTTTTGTTCTTTGTTCCTTTTTTTTTTTTTTTTTTTTTGCAAAACAAAAAATTCCCGACGTAGCCGAGAGAGAGCCAATATTCCCAGAAATTTATGAAGCATCAAGCGCGACGTCTTACAATATAATTCCCCGACTTATATCGGCCGCGGCCGTAAAATTAAATTAAAAATTAAGCGAGCGACGTACGCAAATGAAAGTATATATAATATATCCGCGCGGCGGCCAGCTGGACCAGTAATTAAATTCGTTCGCCGTTAACGAAGAAGCGGCGGAGCTCTCCGAATCGAGAGCGTAAATATACTTTTCTCTTAAAAAAACTCCGCGGCAATAAGTGCCGTCGAAATACAGCGGTCGCCGCCGAGCCGAAAAAAAGAAAAAACGAACGGTTTAAAGAGCCGTTCTCCGCTCCCTCTCGTCTCCCCGCTCGCTGCGCATCTCTCTCGCGCGCGCGCGCGCGAGCGTGCAAAAGATATATAGAATGCGCGCGCGGAAAAAGGCGCGGCGGAGCTTTAAATCGGCTCCTTTTTACACGGCTGGGCTGTGCGCGCCTCCCCCCGAGAGATCTGTGGATAAGAGTACGTACGGCGCGTCGGAAAATCAAGCGGAATCGAGTTCGACGACGAGATTATCCGTCGCGAGTAAGGGGATTGGCGCGGAGAGGGACGTCAAAACGACAATACGCCGAGGCGCGGAGCTGAAAAGGGACGGGAGGGGAGAGAGGGAGGTTTTGTCGGAGGAGCGAAGCTCGCTGCTTGCCAAATTCTCTGGCTGGCGGAAAATGAGGAAAGAAGGCCGGCAAATAACTGGCCTTTTCTTGCTCCGTCGCTCTTCAACAACGTACTAAGCGTTTCGGTAATATTTTTTGCAGGGAGCGGGCGTTTGAAAAATTTCAGAAATACATGTCGCCGCTCGTGACCTGAATATATTTAATATATTACTGCGAAGCGTTTGGATTTTTTTTCTGTTTTTTTTTTTAAACGGGTTTATTTGTTTTGTCTCGCAATAATTCAGTAATGCGTCGTTTAAAATTCTGCCGAAGCGATAAAACAAAAATATTAACGCAAATGTTTAAAAGGTCCCCCGCATTAATATTATAAAAGTCAGACTTCTTCTCCCCCCCCCCCCCCAGTTATATCCGTATATAAAAATTGCAAGAGCAGGGCTCTCCAGAGTGTTTCTAGTTCAAAGAACAGAGCATTTTCCTCGAAAATATCCAAGTCCGTTGTTTGCTTTAAAAATCGCATAAGCCACCCGACTACAAGATATACATATATATATATATCAGCCCTGCAGACAGAGTTCTCTGTCGGCGCAGAGGATAGAGAGAGAGAGAGAAAAGCCGGTGCAATTTTTTGCCGCGCCCGTAAGGAGAGCGACTTTTTTTTATCGAGGGCTCGAATCTCAAAGAGATTAGAATAATTTCGCGATGGGGTTGATATACACGCGCGGCGGGTGCGTGGGAGCGGCAGAGAAAGCCGCTCCTCCCCGAGGCCATCCGCGGAAATCTCACGGACTATCGCTGAAATTTCAGCTCTCCGGGCTCGTTCGTCAAGGCCGCCGGGGGTAAAGAACGAGAAAAACAGAGCGCCACCGAGAGAAAGAGAGGAGCCTCGCTTCACCGGGCGCGAGTTATGTACACTTTTCTCAGAAATCCCTCGCCCCCGCCGAGAGAGAGAGAGAGAGAGAGAGAGAGAGTCCATCACATTGGAAAAGCCCGATAAAAATTCGCCCCCCGGTAATTTACGCGCTTGTTTATTCGGCTTTAAATTCGAGAGGAAAAGCTCCTTCTCGCACGCGGTGCTTTTCCGCTTAACAGACTTTCATTGTCTGAATAAATTTGTTAATACCGCCGCGGTAGCGATGTCGATTGAGTTAACTGGAAGCGAACACGGTTTCTGGATTATGCTTAAGCTGCCATAACTCGAGATACGGGGGCTCTTTAGCCCGGAATAACTAGTGGGAGTTGACTGCCACGCGTACATTCTCTCTCCGTTGCCGCGTGAAATATCCTTTATGGGAATCTCTCGCGGGCGTGAAATTTTTACAGCCTTTTCCCAAAGACACACACTTTATCCCCCCGCCGCGGTTCGCGAATATAAACATCGTTTTTTCGAGGATCTCTCATTAGGAATCGCGTGCAGGACGTCTTCGGGTGTCTCGTTCCTCGCTCGGGGGACACCTTCTCCGGCTACGGTTTAATGATTCAGAAACGGCTCTCGGTGTGTATTGCGACCGCATTCACGGTTTATGATTGTAATTTTCGCGCCGACCTTAATCACCCGTTTCTTCGCTAATTATTGGCTTAGCGCGCCGCCGCTTCGGTGTGCTCGCGAGGTTATTATATATATAGCGCCGCGCTCCGCGGGAAAGCGCGCATATACGAAATATCCATTCGCCGGTTTTGCATAAGGTATATAAAGTTGGAAAAACCATTTAATCACACCGCCTGGGCCGGAGTTATTAAAGCGAGAGAGAGAGAGGAAAAATTGTTCCACTTTTCTAATGTATGCTGAGGCTAAACGCTGTTAAATATTGCGCTAAACGAGATTTATCGAATTCAATTAAATATTTATTGTGCCATAACTTCTGTCGCGCTTGATTTGTTGAAAATAGCCTGTATTTATCGGCCGCAATTACCGCTTTGTAAATCAAAAAAATCGCTTTTGAAAGGTGAGATGTGTTTTTTTTTCATTTCAAAGTAACAATGAATAATTTATCTCTCTCGAAAACGGCGTTTATAAGCCGTCGACGCGAGGGAATAGTATTAATACTCGATACCGTTCGATACTTGATGGCAAGTTTTCCACTTTATACTTTCGAAACAAAGCGTTAAAATCAATACTAAATCTACTTCAACAAACACGCGAAACTCCGGCGCGAAGCAGCGATTCGATATCCAATACACAGATTTGTCGCTTTCCTTACGGTCGCGGCGAACGAAACAAAACGTCAGACGCGAAATAACGCGGCGGCGGTGCAGCTCGAGGGGGGGGGGCGTCGATATCCTCGGTGCGGGAGAAGCATAAGCGTGATTTCGCAGGTGGCCGCGCACAGAAGCGAAATCCCGAGCCAGACTGGAAACGAGCGTTTGACCATTTGCTGGTTTCGTTGTGCGCCGAGGGAAGCCGCGCGGGAGCAGAAGAGGGAGGCGAAAGCAATTTCAATCGTCGAATCGGCCCTCGAGTCGACGTGCGAGAAATTGAAAAGCGAGAGCCGGCGCGGCGCCGATTGCCGCGGTAACAGTCGGAGATGATGCCAGTTACATAAGTTGGCGCGCTGCGGTGCGCGCGGCTTTGCAAACTGTTTATAGCGAGAGCGGCCCGCTTTATGCTTTTCCGCGGCTTCGCGCTCGCCCCCCCCCCTCCCCGCCGATATAAACTCCCGCGTTATTGTTCGCGCTCTCGACTGACAGTTAGTGCCGCGTAATGCACCTCATTCGGGCTCCGAGGGAAGGTGACACGCGTGTATTATTATGCCATATTCCGCGGAGGTCTTTTTTCCCGAGAGCGCCCTTCGCAGGCGGCGAACGGGCTTTTCTCTTCTCCGATAAAGATGACGATCATACGTAATCTAAGCGTGAATTAGCGTGATTGCGCGCCTGCAATTAGGGAGAAAATTCAAAATTCAAGGGACGAACGCCGGCGCAGTCGCGCGAGATTGCGCCCCTCGAGAGAACGGCGCAGACTTACGATTGTGAGTTAGAGAGAATATTTGCTAATTGCAGCCCCCCAAGTTTCACTGAGTCATTTTCGAGGTGCGCTCGCGAGAGAGAAAGAGCCGGGGGAGGGACGTTACATATTTTCCAGGCTATCCAAATAATTACTCGCCAAGACGGTAGAGAAAATTAGCGGATCTGTTTTCCGCCGCCGTTATATATCCTTAACTTATTCAAATGAGTCCCGGTTTTCCGAGATAATAGTCATTCTGCTAAAGTATCCGACATTTCATGCAAGTGCCATTAATGCTGGTAATAACTCGGTAACTGAATGTCCCAAGGTTTTGCGCTCCATGAGAGGGAATGAAAGTCGAGGAGGTTTCGAGATTCCGCTCGGAATTGCCGCCAGAGTCCAAAGATTCGTCCGAGCACCCGGAGAGACACGAAAACAATTTTCGAACCCGCGGCTGCGTGCTTTTTTTTTTTTTTTTTCATTACCGAATTCGCGACGAAAACTTTGCCAATTTATTTAAGGGCTCCGCCGTGCAGGGAGACTTTGACAAAGCGCGTCGATTAAACGTTAGAGAGCGCAATCGATAAACGCAGGCGACCGAAACGCGATGCACTCCTTCAAAGCTTTGAAAAAAAAGCTAAATGGCCCATATAAGTGGGAATTACGAGTTTCCCCGGCCGGCTCGTATATAATTGCTCTAACGGGGGGGAAGGAAAAAGGAGCAACTCGGCGCAACATACTACATTCCCGGAATACGAGCTGGTACGACTCAAAGGATCGCGACCGAGAGGCATCCCGCGCGGGCGACGTTGGGAACGTCGGGCGACCAGACCGCGGGACTGTTACGTCAGGCTGGAAAACGCACATCGCGAACATGATGTAAGGCGCGCAGCGCGGGCTTTAATATACTGCGGTGCGCGCTCGAGAGCGGGGCTAACCGCCGGTAATTACGGCGCCCATTTACGTTTTCCCAGATTCTCTGCTGGGGGGAAATTTATTTGTATCCCAGGCGACAGCGCGCAGAGGCTGACTTCTTTCGCAATGTCGGGTAATTGTTTCTTTTTCGAAAGTTGGATAATTGACGGAAAGTTAATCAATGTTGAATTCAATATAAATATACCGTTTGAAAGGCTGCGCGAAAACGTACGGCGGCGCAGTCGGAAAATTTCCCTCGCAGCCTTAACGGAGAAAAAAGGGCCCGTGAAAAGTGAAGCGTGCACAATTTAAAGCATTCGTGGGGAGGGGCAAAATCGAGCCTTTCGCCGGTAGCGGCGGTAGAAAAAGGAGGAAAATCCACGGGACGATAAATAGAAAAGAGCTCCGGTGAAAAGTCTCGGTCGGGATCCCTTTTGCAAAAGGGGGCGAAAGCAGCCGATCTCTCCCTTTCTCTCTCTCTCTCTCTCCGCGTGTGTGCACACACTCGAGCGGGCTTCGCCTTCGGCTTCGGCGGTGTGTAAACGCGCGGCCATAAATTCGAGAACGGCTTGGCCCGGGCGCGCTTCCCTTCCCTTATCTGCCGCCAATTGATCCCGGGGCCGAAGATGTTTTGCCCCGGCCCGCGAGAGCCCCGGGGGCCGACTCGACTCGGCTTATCTTTGTCTTTCGCGCGCCGCGCCGCGCGGCAATCCGTGACGATAATTTCAATTTCGGGCCCTCGCCCCGCCGGGCGCGCGCGAAAGAGCGCTCGGCTTTACATGGAAATGCTTTTTGCCGCCGCCGCGCGGCGAAAACGCCTATTCGATATATATAATACCCCCGGCCGGCTGGAAATATATATATTTGAGTAAGGAGCGAGCCGAGACTGGAAAATATGCGCAAAAAAGCGGACGCTCCACGCGTATATAAACATGATTTATGCCGCTCTTTTTTTTTTTTTTGTTGTACGTGTATTTTACTTACTCGAACTTTTATTCTGTTTCGTGATTTACACGGACTATTGCTATAGAAATGCTAAATTTTAACGTCGGATTTTCGGCGTATTTCATGTATTTCTGAAATATTGCGCTATAATTCTGACGGCAACAATACATCCTAAAAACGGCCTTTTTAAGGATTTTGCGAACGGTCGAGCTTTCAAATGAGAATTAGTGGCGCCATCAAGTAAGTAAACCTCTTTTGTTAAATATAGCGGTCCTGAATTTGAAGCAGAATGAAAAGCTTCTCGACAACAAAGGAGCCTCAAGAGCAAATTTTCGGCCGTAAGAAAAAAAAAAACTTTCCAAACTTCCAACTATCCTACAGCTAAAAACGAAGAATTCCCCCGTCGAGAAGGCGAGCTGGCGAAAGAAAAGAAAAGTACACTCTCGCCTCTCGAAATAAACACATCAGCGGGAGCGTATTAAGCGGTCACTCGATCGGGCATTCCTTAATAGAGTTCCCCGTCTCTCCCTCTCTCTCTCTCTCGCGGTGCGTGCGCGCAAATCCAGCGGCGGGAATTTACATTGGCCGTAAGTCATTTCGCGGCCGCGATAAATAACGCTAACGGCAGCTGAATAGCCCGAGAGGGAGAGTATAAGGAAGGCGGGCCCGAGCGGAGAACAAGCCGCCGCCGGCGGCGGCGGCGACCGACTCTCTTGGCACTCGGCCACGCGTGCGTAAGCGTTAACCGTCCATCCGCTGTCAAAATCACACGCGCCATTACAATCGGCCCGAGCGCGCGGACCTTTAGCCGGAGCGGCTCCATATTTTATGATAAACACCGACGAGAGAGCGTCCAGCCAGAGAGAGAGAGAGAGAGAGAGAGAGAGAGAGCCAAAGCCCTCTTTGTCATCCCTCCCCCTCGCTCCCCCGCGATCTTTTTCGTTTATTGGCTCTGATGGCTTTTTTAATGGCGGAAAACCGCGGCGAGGCGTGCTTCATTGTCAAGTAATGAATGGGATTATAATTGCTCGTATAAATTGTTGGAAAAGGCTGAATTTATATTGAAAATATTTTAATGACGTTATACATATATTCCACCGAGATCGAATCGGCATACTTAAAATCTATCGATAAAGAGGTCGGGTATAATTTATTGCAAATATCTAATTAAGGCATTTTATTAAATTTATATAAGCGTTAAATAAATTCCCTCATTAGCGATTTACATCTCTCCGTTCGCTCCACTTTCTAAAAGACAAAATGAAAAAAAAGCCGCGTTTAGAAGTGAATAAATTCGTATTGCTTTATTATTAGGTTTAATTTTCAATTAATATACCATATTTATATCCCCGGTACTCCTTTCTCCTCGCTTCGCCTCGCGCAAACGTCACTCAAACGGTCAAACAAATGAGATGTAAAGAATGAGAAATGAAAAATGCGCTCCCTATACAGTACAGCTGAGCATTCGAAGAGAATACCAATCGATGCTCCAGTTGACAATAATAAAAAAAAAAAGAAGGCAATAACGAGCCGAGTATCCGTCGAAAGTATTCGTTTGTTATTTTTAAAGGGCGATATTTTGTAATAAAGCACGTTTTAATAAAAGAAAAGGAGCTTCCCCCCCGAGGAGGCCGTATTTGAATTTAATAATCGAGCCCCATCGATATTCGTATCTCCTCGACTCCCATTGAATAATATCTCCATTTATTTCCCTTTTCGTCTTCGAGCCCGATAAAATCCATAATTAAACGGAGAAAAGTCAAAGCGCCCCCGAGTCTTCCCCCCCGGATCCTTACGCATCACCGACGAAAACTTATATATATACATACATCAATCGCGCGTTTCAGCGCCTAATTAATCCTAACGAGCCGGAAGCGAGAGGCTGCTCTCCTCTCGGCACAAATAATTACGCGCTCTCGCGGAGCTTCTCGCCGAGCGCCTCGCGGAGGACGACGACGACGACGCAGCTGAACTACGAGCCGCGCATACTTGCCCCGGGCTCCGCTGGCAGCGGCGCGTCTCCCCCCGCGCGAGTCCCCGTTAACTCGCGAATTTTACGACAACTGCACGCGCGGCGGCGTCGGCGGATGCCTCCTCCATTCGACGCCGCGGCAATAAAACGGCGCGCGCGCGCGCGCGTCGATTAGCGCCGCCGAAAAGAAAAGAGAGCCCGTCGATCGAAGGAACACTCGGCGGAGGGGGAGTAGGATTCGGGTAACGAGAGGCAAATTAAGAGAGAGATTTAACAATCGCCGGAGAGATTTACGGCCGCCGCCGAGACTCGTCAACTCTCGCGCCAACAGTCGTTTAATTAATCGCCGACGATCGGAGAGCGACGGCAGGGCCTGACTTACGGCCGCTTCTGGAATCCGCGAAAAGTTTCTGCCGGGTAGAGAGAGAGCAACTTGGAGGGAAACACTGTAAACTACAGGCCGCGGCGGCGGCGCGAGTTACGGCGCAAACTCGCGGCGACGCTTTCTCAGAGACCGGCTGCGGCGCGTCTTTCGTCCTGATGCCAACTCCGCATACCAGCCGACCCGATTAATCGCCCAGCTGGAATCTCGAATAAATTCAGCCCGATGCCACCTTCATTAACTTGTTAAACTCCCTCTCCCTCCCTCTCTCTAGGAGCGGAGAGCTTCAATTCCGCGGAGAGAGGCCGCGTGTATTTATCGGGGATTTTTGCCGCGGAAAGTATTAAGCTCCTCTTTGCTATTATTAGCCGGCCGTTTTAATTATTAATTCGCCCGGGCGGCGGATATTTATTTTATGGACGGTTTACCGCTGCCGCGCAGATGTACCTCCTGGACGTACGATTCCGATTATGTGCGTTTCAGAGCCGCGGGATTTTTTACAGCCGTGGAGATATTCGAACGATTCTATGCGTAATTAGTGGAGCTGCGGCGGCGAATGTTGTAAATTTAGCATTTTTTTATCATCATTATATTCCGAGGGAGAGCAATGCGAAATGACAATTTTACTGCTTGTAGTTTTTAACGGCCTCGTAATAACTCTCGCTTTATTATTCATCGTGTGGATTATTAATAAAATTTTATATTTTTAATTAATGCGATCCCGCGGACATGTATGTTCATAAGATTTATTATTTTAAAGTCGTCAAAGCAGCGAGTCGATTCCGATAAAATTCGTACAACCCCGATAAAATATTTATTTTTAAATAAAATATATGTTTCCTAGAACCTCGCAAAAATTTTCAGTTTAACCTTGTCATTCGCGCGTTAAAAATAACTCTCTAAAAATCAATAAGTGAAATTAACGTAGAATAAGCGAATATACACTTATTTTAAGTCAAAAGTCTTCCACTTATTCTACGTTAATTTCACTTATTGATTTTTACAGGGAATACAAACGTTAACAATTAAAAAAAAAACGCTTTGGAAATTGTTCACCCCAAAGGTCATACCTCGGCAGCGAATCCAACCCCAGAGATATAAGTGCACTTAAATAGGCCCTAAACCCAGCCAATATCGCAGTCCGAGATCCTCGGATTACCATTCGCAAATAAAGTACCAAATCTAATAAAGTCGACGTATCGTTATTGCAGGTGCTCCGGCGCATTAATTGGCCGGGGCTCTCTGAGTTATGCTCGGGCAGTTCCCCGTAGGAAATAAAGATAATTGCGCGAAGAGAGTCGGCGAGCAACAGCTTAATCAGCTGGATCGGCGGCGGCGGCGGGGCAGCCGGCATTATCCGGGGCACTTCGTCATGGCGTGTCGCGAGAGCTGCCAGGCCGCGGAGCTTAGTAAGGCCGGAGAGGACCGCGCGAAGCCCGGGGAACCCCTAAGATCTATGGCGAATGTCTGGAAATTCGGTTAACCAGATCGGCGCGCGCGCGCGCGCGCCGACTGACGCTCGGACTCATACGCTAATTTATGCCGCAGCTGCTGCTCTCTGTCTCGCGAATTAGCGCGTTTCACGGCTACCGGCTCCATTGAAAACTTACAGACTAACTTGGCGGATCCTCCATTGTTATCGTAGGGCTCGAATGTTCCGAGCTCGCAATTAGGCTAATTGTAATATATAGGTTGTATATATATATAGTATATGCTTTTCTTCATTGGTACACTGAGAGAAAAGTTTAGTAAAAATTACCATACTGCCTCGTAAAGCCGCCACAGACTGTCAAAACCCAAAAATTTACCAAACAGTATAATAAAATTTCTTATAAAGTATAGTCATTTTTTGGGTTTTGACAGTCTGTGGCGGCTTTACTAGACAGTATGGTAATTTTTACAAGATTATTCGTAATTTTTACTATATATTTCTTCTCTCAGTGTAGCTCCGCCATCGGGAAAATTCGTCTTTGCGTACTAGTTACTTTTGGAAATTTAATTTTCCGATGGAAAGTGCGACAAGGTTGTAGTTTAAAAATTGAATGAACTGAGCCGTTAATCTTTATTGAGCTTGATTCGGCTCATTAATTTGTAATTTTTGCCTTCATTCACCGCGAAAAGCTCATTAAACGTGCATAAAGCAAAGAAACGGCATTGTGCACTACGACTGTGCATCGGACTCCTGTTTGTGAATTTTAAAGCATATAAATTCTCGCGGAACACGCGGCGGCGGAGCGCTCTCGAAATAAAGCCAATTCCCAATTTGAATAAATCATATCAACACCGCGCGGCCCCGGCACCAAATCAAAATCCGCGCCCTCGTTAAAAGGGCAAAACGAAGCGCGCCCGGCGCGCGCGTTTTATGGTTATGACGAAATAATCGTGCCGTCGGATCTGCATCGATAAAAAGGAGCTTGTCTAGGGGGCTTGTACAGAGAGCTCTCCGGGCTCGAGGTAACGAGGCGGAGAAGAAAAAAAAAGAGAGAGACTGGCAGCCGGGCAATTGGGATATTCGAAGGGCAGACAGATCGTAGTAGTCTCTTCTGGGGCTTATTACATCGTAAATTCCAGCGCGGGCCGGACCGTGATGGATAACGTTAAGCCATTGGCAACAACAAATTACTTAACTCCGCGAACATCTCCGGCGCGACGGCGGAGAACCTACTTCTCTAACCTCCCCCCCCCCCCCTTCACCGCCTTATCATCCTTTTTACTGCCGTGCAATCTTGCCTCTCGCTCGGCGAGGAAGACTGAGGAGAAGCGGAGGGATAAAGAACTCCGAAGCTGACCGTACAACTGCACGATATCCCCCCAATGCACTTTGCTGATTTAGATCGGCTCTCTTTTAGCTCCGTCAAGCGTCTTCGGAATACTTCATATCAATGAAAATCCTATTCATCTCTCTCTCTCTCTCCCTCTCTCTCGAGTGAGAACGGAGTCAAAAGGATTCGCGAACTTTCATGCGCGGGGAATCAAAGCGCTTTAATGATTTTTCCGACTGATGATCAAAAAGTTTTATCGTGTCTGACGGCTGGATCGTTCCAGTTTCAATAAGTCATTCGGAGTTTAATGGCGGGATATACGTTTTTCGTTTCATTCCGAATTATTAATGTAAAGCCTGGATACGCGGATAAATTCAGTATTCATAAGCAGCGAAAATTGGCAATTACCCTTTCGGAGAAATTTGAGATTTTTTATAATTATTTATATAGAAAAATGAGCGGAGAATAAGAAATTAATTATAATATAAAACCTTTCTTTCGCGGACGTTTTTTTTTTTCAAACTTTATACCTCATATTTTACGCTCTTTTGACTTCTTATTCTTTGTCGCGAATCAAAATGAAGCCTGCCCGCTGCACAAGAGCTTTTTGTCTTCGACCGAATCCTTACAAATTATAGTATCAAAAGAATGGATCCTGATCTTGCCCTCTAAAGTACATATCCCTTCCATCTATCGCCGCAAAGCTTCCGTAATAACGTTATTCGTCAAAAGCATTTTAAATCTCGCTTCGATATATTCTCAAGAGTCCAAAAAAAAAAGAAAAAACGGCCATTATTACCATATTTTAACAGCGCGCCAAACTCGCGGAGTCGAAGCCCGAAAACTTTGGAAATTTCCGAAACAATATAAGCGCGCGATCGACTGTGAGGGAATTGTTTTAAGGATAAGCGAAAGTCGGCGACTATGGGGGGGAGGGGGGGGGACGATATTCATCGCGGCCCGGACACGTTTCGCCGCGCGGCGGAAGAGGGAACTTTGCAGAGCCGGGCTTGCAGGTTAATACGATTGGCGCGGTGTAAAGGCTCGTGTAAAATCTCGTTACTTCGACTGTCAAAGTTGCCTGCGCGGAGAGCGGAGAGAGAGAAGGGAGAAAGAGAGAGAGAACCAACGGGCTCCGAGAGCTCATAAATACTCATAAAAAGGGAGCGCGGCAGTCGCGGGAGGCAAAAATGCAGCAGCAGCGGCAGCAGCGCCTCGGGTTTAATCTGCTAGCAAATCCATTAGCGGAACGAGCGCACTTAAAAAGCCCAGCGTGCACGGCGCGGTTACGAGCGTCTTGACGCGAAAAATCCTCTGCTCCCCTTTTCTTTTTTTTTTTCCTTTTTTTTTTCTTTTGCCCGCGACTCTCTCTCGCGGGGCTTTAGTGCATTATGTACCTACAAGTAGCTGCCCTTCCGCCGTCCCCCTCTCCCTCTTTATTTGTGTCTTTACGGCCGGGGAGTTATTACTTCTCGCTTTATGTCCCGATGCGCAGCGGCCGCTCGGACAATGCAGATCTCGCTCGAAATTATGCTCCGGCTGTCCGAACGAGCGAGACGTAATTATTATTATACGTAAACACGCCTCGTTTCGATGAGGCTTTTCCGCTTTATGGATTCGAGCTCCTCTCTCTCTCACTCTCTGCCTCTCTGCAGCTTTTTTTTTTTTTTTTTTTTTCGATTAATATATTTTTAGCCGACGACAGCTTTGTTTGCGAATCGAATGCGCGTCGGCCGAAGTTTTATGCTGCCTTGTTTAATTTCCTGTCATGAGCACCGCGGCCGACACAAAAGTTTGATCGCGCGGCCCCGCGCGCGGACGCGTAACGGTTTTCGCGCGAGTTTATTCACAAAAGAAGGCCTGTCATTCGACTTGACGGTGTGTGCGCAAGGCGCCGAATAAACAATGCATTTATCTCGCTCGTCGCGAGCAGCAACGGGAGCTCGTATTCGCAAAAATATTAAGTATCGTCAAAATATTTAATTGAAAAAAGTGTCGAACCCAAATCGCCGACCCGCGGCGCGGTGTTTTTTTCTTTACATTTTCGAATAAACATTTGGTTATTTCCGCGCGCGCCAGCTAGCGCATCAGCCCATTACCATCGGGCCAATAAAAACGGTGGGCAGAGTGCTCGAGCCGCGTCTCGCATTACTCAGAGAGCCGCGGCGGCATAAAAAAAATCCCGGCGTCGATCGGCGCCCCGAGTCGCCGCTGTATAAATAGTCGCCGGTTGAGAAATGGCGAGGAAATTACGATCCCGTTACAGCGTCGAGTCAGGTAAATGTTGGCGATAAGTCAATCAGGCGGCGGCGGCCGCGGAAGAATCGCCGGGGAGACAGATAGAAATTGAAATGGAGAGAGAGAAGAGCCAATACGTAGCGTCCGTTAAAAGTAAAGAGCGCATCATCGTCTTTGTATTAGTTGGCCTCGTTCGCCACCGCGCGGCGTTGATAAATTCCTCTCTCTCCTGGATCCGCGGAGAGCCCGGGAGAGAGAGAGAGAGAGAGAGCGAGAGAGAGCATATCTCTCCTCCTGCGGGGATGCGATAACAATCTCGCGACGCATTCGAGCACAATGCAAACTTAATTAAAGGGAACGTCATTCGGGCACATCGACACGTGCGATTGCGAGCTCCCTCCTCCTCCTCCAGCGAGCATGGAAGCGTGGACAAACAGCGGAGAAAGCGGCCGAATAATAGCGCCGCTAACGAAGTATTGCTCCAAGACGATGTGTGTGTGTGTGTGTGTGTGTATGCGCGCGCATATAATACCCGGGCTTATCTCGGCGCGTTTTTTTTTTTATTTTTCGTTTTTTGCGAGCACCACCGCCGCCGTCCGGTAAGAGGATCCTCAACTGGATTAGAGAGAGCTTCTCTCTCTCGCGGAAACTCGATACACATTTCGCGCGCGGCGCGGGAATCTAATCAGCCGAGATGATCGGGGACAGGCCGAAAAATCGGCGGACGTGGCTTTGTTCGACGGGGGGGCAACGTTGCGGCGCCCGTTTAAGAAGCGGGGTTAAGCAAGCCCGCGGCTGGCGGAGACGCGGGGATAACCGGTTGCTTTATCGCGGCGTTTCCATAAATTTTAGATGAAATCGATACTGCCGCGGTGAGTTTTTATTGAAAAATACATGTAGATACGCGCCGCCGCGCGGCTCTCGGGGCTTCGTTACAGATGTTATATAAAAGTTGTACAGTTTTCTGTTATGTAAATATTTAAGGGGAGTTTCGACTTGTACGAGAGCGCCTCGATACGAGTAATCTTGATACTCGTTTCGAAAGTTATCTCTATTATTGTATTAAGAGTATCGAGTGTACGGCTCTCGTGTATGTAAACTCGAAACGTAAACTCGCTAAAGTATGCGGTTGAATTTAACTATTCCAGATTATTAATCGGTGTTAAACATGCGAGGCAAGTATTAAGCCACTTTCCTTTGCTCAATCAAAATCGTATAAAATGAAGAAATAATATTGACTGGTTAATTATCTGGAAATCTACTGCGCAAAATATTAAACTATACGTTTTCTGCTTGACAAAACTAATTTTTCTGACTCTCCCCGATCGAAAGTACGTTTCAAGTACGAAAGTACGAAATTATCATTTGTATCCCACCAGTCCCCGAATCCTAAAATTTTGCAAACCACACACACATCTTACGATTCAGCGCTAAATCCCTAAGTGCCGAGGAATGGACGCGTAAATAAATCGTCGGTTTAGTTTAGAGGTCATGAAACCTGTCGGTGTGTACGTTCGCGGACACGTATTGCGGGGGGCTGGCGGCGTCGTACGGGGTTGGAAAACAATTGAATTTTAAGGATATACTTATAGCGCGCGAGCGGCGGCGCGGCGAGCGAGCGTGTGTGTGTTTACGTTTACGAGGAGGGCCGTTAATTAGTGGTCCGTCGGTGCACCGGTGGGGGTGCCGTTATGTCCGTCCGTTTCTCGGGTTGGCGCGGGGGCTTTCCGATGCAAATCACCGCGGAACATCGCCAGGCCAGCACGAACTCAGCACAATCCTCCTACCTTCCCTCCCCCCCTCTCCCCCCGCTGCCAGAGGATGCAGTAAATCAGGCCCGCCGCGAGGCGCTAAAGAGACGCCTCGAGGTTCTCTCTCTCTCGCTCGCTCGCTCGCTCGAACCTTCTTCCTTCCTTCCTTTCAATTCCAGAGCTCCATCCGATACACCCCCGCCGAAACTCCGCGCCCGAGAAATTAGCGCGAGTAATTGCCGCAGCCGCTGGGGGGCTTTGAGAGCCGCCGGTGGGGGATTATCAGCTTTGAGCTTTATTAAATTTTGAAACGTTCGCGCGCGGGGCTCCGCGTTCTTTTGGCCGGAATAAGCAATCCATTAGCGCGGCGCGCGCGATGCTCGATCCAATCTGAGCGTAACGCCGGGCTTTTTCGGAATGAGGCGTGTACGTTTCGCCGAAAATGACAGGGGCTTTCGATGCGCGCGGCATTTGAATGAGAAAAAAATTAAAGCCGCGAAGTTCGGAAATCGGTCGGGTGTTAATAAAATTTTTGATTATCGCGCAAATGGATCGGAGCATTCGAACGAGAGTAATGGACCGATCATTTTTTTTCCCTTCTTTATCGTTTCGATATCTTATTGAGAAGCTCGTTCATTGATTTAAAGCTTCTATTATATTGTAAGAAACCAACGTCTACAAGATTAAATATTCCCATCTCTCAATATTACTTGTTGAATGCAAGATAATTACCACTTACGGTAAGCGAAGAAATTATTACAAATGGCCGGTCTGCGCGGCCGAAGACTTAAATATAAAATCCTCGTTTCCCATTAAGCATCCATATGAAAAGAAAACTATTAGAACGCTGACTCGCTATAATAATGATAAATAATTCCGCGACTCGCGGCTAATAAATCAAAGTGTACCCGTCCGATCTAGAAACAGGTTGGCAGACGAAATGAAAATTGAAAATTGATTCTGTGTGTATGCGCCGAGCAACGGGGCATTTCGGCGAGAGAGAGAGTTCAATCAAGTCGTTCCGGCGGAATAAAAAGCCGCGCGAAAACGGGGCCAAACATCGCTTGCGCCCCGTGGATGTATCAATATCGCTAATATGCCTACACGAGCTCTCGCCGCGCTGATCGGCATTCAAGTGCAATAACCTAATGGAGCCCGGTCGGCAAACAGCGCCGCGTTCGGCACGCAGTCGTACCTTTGCCCCTTTCCCCCCCTTTCTAACCCAGATCGCGGAGGGATTTTTCCGGCTAAGGTTGACATTGGCTCCTTGTACGGGGTCCCGCGTTATGCGGCTTTCCTACGAATTTAGGACGGTATATTGCGCCGGCAACGCGCCGCGGAGAATCGATAATGGCCGCCGCGGCCGCATACAAATGTCCCGCTTTAACGCGGGGCGATCTCTTTTACGGCGCGGATAATTCGACGAAATTTCGAATATAATAATTGTTTAATATACGCGGCGTTTGTTTAGCCGCGAGGAATATATTAAATACGTGCCGGGCATTTTCTCGATCGCAATATATACGCCCGGGGAGAGAGAGACAGAGAGAGAGCTCGCCGGATTTTAAGAGAGCGCAGCAGAATTTAATAGCTCCTTCCCCGCGGATAATTCGATGCCGCGCCGCTCTTCCCGAAGAAGCTGCCGGAGGAGCTGCACCGCCGCCGCCGCCCGGCCGTCGTCGTCGTCGTCGTCGCGGTTGCCGTGGAAATGTTTGCCAGCGTATATAATTGAATTTCAATTAACGAGATGTGCACTTAACGAGGCTCGCTCGTCGCCTCCGCGATGTTCCCCCCGCTCGCGGCATAGCTCCTTCACGAATATATATACGTATACGTGTGCGGTTGACGACGACTAGCGCGGCGTCGTCAAGCATCGGGCATTCCTCCGGCAGCCGCGGGCTTTCGGTACATTGTGAGGCGCGAGAGAGAGAGAGAGTCGACGCGGCACTTACACGGCCTTCTGTCGATGAAGCACTTAACGTTCCGCCCGAAATTACGATTCTTAGAGTCGATTTGCAAATTATGGGACACTCGCGGCGGGAGGGGGGAATATTCATGCGGCTCTCGATCGGGAATGGGAAATGAATATTTGATCGAATTGTTTGTTTAACGATAATAAATTTCGAAGATCGGAATTACGCGATGCATCAAAGTTTCATCTATATCAAGTTCAGTGGGGGATTCTTGAAATTGTTTAAATAAATTAACTTTACTTTACAAACTGTATTATATGATATTTCCCAGTATCGTTCCACGCTTACAACTTGCGTGTCTGTTTGAAGTTATTAAGTGGTAAAATATTTCGAAAATTCTGAAATTTTTCGGCGAACGATGGAGACATTTTAAAACACAGATTCCCGACAAGAAAATTCGATTAAGCGAGGAGTTTAAATTTATATAGGCTCAACTTTTGAAATTCCATCCAATTTTCACCGTCTATTTAACTTTGTTTACATAATAAGTTGCTGCTTTGGGAACTCTCACATTGTGTATTACGTATAACGTATATGAAAATAGTCTTTGTGCCGGAGTTAATAGGTTAATCGACTTAAAACTTATGACTGCATCGCGTCTCCGCACAATACGGCTCGCAAATATCTAAATAGTCACTTTAGAAAACGTGTAATCCAGAACGTAAAGGGATAAAATTATTACCCCGAGATAAAGGCTAAAAAGAACGGGGCGGTAGGCGCGTAACGCAGCTCTCAAACAAAGATATTCTCATGCATGCTAAACATTCGTAATTTAAAACGTCGACCGGAGCTTGAACGACTGCCAGATATTAACGTCATCTTTCATTCGAGCGATAAATTCGCATCAGAGTTATACACGTTTCCATCACGGGCCTGTCGGAATTGGAACTTTTTAATTTTCCGCAGGAACATCCCATAATTCAATTTTTTTTTTTTTGCTAAATATATATAGCATCGCGGCCGCATGTATTTGCATCTGAAAGGTGGATACGCGCACGGTGGCAGTAGCGGCAACTTTTCGCGTGTGCATAACCCATCCTAAGTAGCGCAGTATTTTCCGTCTCTCCGGTGTTCCTCTGCCTTCTCTTTGATCTACTTACAATTTTTTTCTTTATCGGCTGTCTCGCGATGCGCCTCTCGAGTGGCCGATCAAACGTGAAACGGCCGAGGGACACGTGAAATTTCTTCGGTCGATACGGAGGAAAATCCAAGCATTTTCGCGAAGAGAGAGAGAGAAATTTAGCGCGCGGAGCTGTCCCCGTTATAACTGTACAGAGAGACACTCGGCGGCCTGGGAAACGTAAAAAAATCGAAAGCCCACGAGGAATTACAGGCAGCTAGTTACCGGCGAGCAGCTCCGCTAGATCATACGAGCCCTAAGCGATGTAGCCCACGCGCCGTCATTCTCTCTCTCTCTCTCTCTCTCTCTCTCCGCAGAAATTATTCGTTAAACGCGGCCTTCGTTTGCTTATCGCATTGGATAGTACTGCTACAGCGGCGCCGAGCGATAATCTCCAGACGGTTAGCCCAATTTACCCGGAGCGAACACCGGTGCGAACTCGTGTAGCGTGTATTTGCATTCCGGGCCGGTACCTACTTTCAATGCCAATAAGCGCGGTTTTTGATAATGCGTCCAGGAGAAAAGACTCGCCTGGTTATACGACTGGCTGTCGATGTAGATCTAATCTGGCGCGTATATAATCGTGTACGGTATTTAATTTTGGCAATTCGCGTTTAATCCGATCCAAGATTAATTTAACGAAGTTCGCCTGGAGTACAATAAATCTAACGAAGTTTTTGTTTTTTGTTTGAGGCCCATTGTATGTTAATTTGTAAATTAAATCGAATGATGAAACTTAAGATAACATTAAATTTTTGAAAATTTATCACTATATTAGAGTTAATTATTTATTACTTACTTGAAATAGTTGGTGCTTATATTTAATTCACGGTTAACGTGTTTTATTTCTTAGTCCAGAATTTTTTCTTCTTATTTCTCACATTTACTGTAAATGTATAAAAATGATTCAATACTTCAGTTAATTCTATTTTAAGGCAATATTATAATTAGTTTTCTAAACAAGAACTATTATAACATGTTACATCAACGAGTGCGTGAAAAATGCCTAAATAGCAATTTTATGCAGCACTAAATCAAATTGATGAATAATTTGTTTATTTTTTTTTGCAATCTCAAAGGCAGATCTAGATCGAAATTGAAATACAGAAACAGTCAGTCATAAACAATTTCCGTAAAACAATTCTGCACGGCCGCAGTAATAAAAGCATTTCAAAGCTATTTCAAAGCTGTATAGTCCATCTACTGAACAGCGATTACAATTATTCAGATAAAATGCCTTTTAAAAATTTCGAATCCTTTGAGACTTAATATTAAATTAAAATTAAATTAAACTTTGATTGCTGAACAATTTCGATGCACATCAGAAGTGCCTTTAAAAATTGATTATAGCCATGAAAATTTGATTTTCCGGTTTTATGCTGTATAAAAGATATACTAAAATGCGGGTCACTTATTGGCCGACCGTGCATTTTTTTACTATTACGCTTTTAGAAGCACTAAATATGTAAGCCAAAAATAAGCGTATAGAAAGTGTGACGCATCAGAAAGGGGCAGTAACGTGTAAAAAGAAAAAGCGGTGCAACATTTTTATTTTGCATTGAAACAAAAATGTAATAAACTTATTTATTTATTTATTTATTGAAAAAATTTACAAAAGTAAATTCTATAGAGGTAACAGTTACCTGTATATAGATTGGCAAGCTTACAAACTAACTTAAAACTAAAAACTAAAATGTCCCAAAATTGCGAATATGTATTAAACTAAAGAATAAAATAGTAAACGACTTTAACAATTTATATTTCTTATTCGCAGACAATCTGACATGATTTTAGCAACCATTATTATTCTTTATCCACTTTTCAAGTTTGTTTTTTATAACTCTTTTACTATTTTTTCTTCCTATTGGATTTATATTACACTTTAACTCCGTTGGTAACGAGTTATATATGTTTTGATTGTCATTATATAGCTATTTTTATCACTTACGGCTTTACTTGTTTTTGGTAGTATTATATTCTTATTTCTAGTTTTTGATTCACTAGCTAAGTACTTATGCTTAAGTTTATCGTAATGAAACACAAGTGATTCTAAAGTGAATATTTGTTTGATGTTCAGTGGACTATTTTGTGTGAACTGATGTTTTTTTAATAATTCTTAGTATTTTCTTAGTGAAAATATATTTTATTAATTAAAACATAGCTTTCAAGTTTTAATTCTACGAATTTATAAATTAATAGTCCGTTTAAAGAAAATAATAAACATTTAATTAACTGAAATAAATTCTATTAAAATCAGTGCGAAAAATAAGATTTATTAATTTGCTTGAAAAAACAAATTTTTAATAAACCAATTTTTTTTACAGTTTATTAAAATTTTCATTTCCATCAAGCAACGAGAGATGCATTATTTCGTATTTACGTTGAATGATTTCACATTTTCAAGTTTAAAATTCGCCTTTTTTTTTTTTGATAAGCCGTTCCAAATTTTGCAAATATAAAAAAATTAGGTTGCCGCAGAATTTTTTCAAAGCATCGGGTTGAAAGGGTTTTGTGCGCGAAATATGCAGGATTAATTTTCGAAATTAAATTTCCAGCAAAAAAAAGCTAATAAAAAATCGCACTCTGGAAACAAGTCGAAATTTTCCCTCCTGAAAGCATTATTTTAACATTTTATCCCAAAAGAAATGTATCTAATGGATATGCACTCGCGGCGCGTTGCTTTAAATTCACCAAGCCGCACGTTAGAGTATATGAAACCGACACGTTTTTATTTTTCAATTTTATTCATATTTGCGCGCGGCTCTCGTCGTTTTTAGATACTCCGCCGCGATATATAGTATATTCGGGGCGTCCGGGAATTTTTCATGCCGCGCACGTAAACAGGGGACATTAAAATCATAATAGACCGGGCCGTGAAAGTTAAAAGTACTCCGTTTCATGATTAAACCGGTAAATTAGCGAAGTTTATATACTACGAGATAATTGCAATAATTTGATAAACTTAATAATAATCAGTTGATGGCGCGTTCATCCGGAACATTGTTATAAGCGACTACTGATTACCCAATTTTCGCGAAAATACATGATACGAACGATTTTAGAGTGCAACCCGGCCGGGAGAGGGGGGGGGGGGGAGACACAGGGTTACGAGGCGACGGCGAGCGTCCGAATCGGTAATTAAATTTAATTGAAACCCTGTTTGATTATGCTCATCGGACGTCAGGACTGACGGGAATGTTTAGAATTATCGCTGCAACACGAAACTGATGAAAGTGTATATACGCGAGGCAGAGAGAAAGCCGAAATAAATTGAAACTCCGCTGCTCGACAGAATGCATAAAGAGCAGGGCAAACTCGGGGAAAAGATGCGGCAGCGGCGCGGATGTACGTACAGCCTGCACGTGTGCAGGCTTCGAGGGCGCTTGGATCGAATTAAGCAAAGATGCTGATTGCTATAAACCTCCTCTCTCTCGCTCTATCCCGGCGAGAGATAAACGCGCGCGTCTCGCTTTTAGCGCAAAAGCTGCTTAACGAGCGCGAAGTAACAAGTCTGCGGGAAAGTTGAAAGTTGAGAGTTGCCCCGGAGAGCCGAGAAAGAGAATTTCATCCAGTCGATCGAGCGGATGCTGAAGCAGCATACGTTTATTCTTGAACTCTCTCTCTAATAAAAAAATTCCGCGCTACCCTTTGCGGAGCAGTCGAATAAGCTCTCGTCATTAGGCGCGGCTCGCGTAGCGGCATTACATAGATAATATTCCGCAGTATTTGGCAAATAAGTCTATTTAGATAAGCTCGGTGTTTGCATTAATTGGCCGTATTTATAAGGCGCAGCGCAAATATAGCCGCATATTTGCCTGAATTCCGTGCGCTCAATTAAGCTTGTGTAAATCGAACCAAAGTAAAGTAATCCCCGAGTTTGTTTTGCTTCCCCTCCCCCCACCCCCTTCCCGTTGTTAGACTAGTCCGACAAGTTTGGGGAGTCTGTACCTGCCAGTGCGAGGAGCCGCACTTTGCCGCACGCGCGCCCGCCGCTGCGTTCGAGCGCGCGCGCGCGGGAGCGCCTCATCCTCGGCAAAAAGTATATACAGCGAGGCGAGGAAGGCTCGAATCCGTCGATTATAAACGCGTGTGCCGCCGACAGATCTATTCCCGCGCTTCTCTCGCCGGGAATGGCATTTACATACAACAAGACGCCGCAATGATTACCTTCGGAATACATTGACCTGCATAGCCCAAGTTCGCGCGCGAGAGAGAGGGAGAGCCTCTAACCGTTAGCAGTTACCCAAGCTTTACCGGCGCCGAGAGCAACCCCCCCAGTTCCTCCGATATTGCATACCTACACACATGCCTATCCGTGCACGCGTGGATGTACATATATATATGTAGGTTGCCCGGCAGTCGAGCGCGCGGTTCGCCTTCTGCAATTACGCTTTCCAATTTCGATTTTCTCGGGGGGGCTCCAATTTGCTCGGGCATATTTTTCGATATATCGCGCGGGCCCGCTGCGGCTGGGAATGTACACTTTTTAGGAAATCAAAGGAACGCGAAAAATCCCCGGGCTCGCGTCTCTTAGCTTCTCTTACGCGCGGAGAGCTAATTTACATTTTTACCTTATTTATGCCGCGACTCTCGGCGGCCGGATCGAGAGAGTTGCGCTTTTTCAAACGGAAATTTTTTTTTTTTTTCAAAAAATGACCGCGAGTGTCTGCTTTATATTAGCGATTTTTAATTATCGGTACGACGTTCGTATATAAAAATCATTAGAAGCTCATTTCGCGACGCGTCAGATTATCCGGATTCAACCGCAATTTACGCGTTCGTTTCTGAATTCGCAAAAAAGATCTTCCGAAGAGGGGAGGTCTTAAATTAGAATAATCCAAGTTTGAAATCACGGCAAACTTCACAAGTTCCATGGAAACATTCGTCGAAATTACAAAGGTCGCCGAGTACCTACCGAGATTAAGTTAATAAAAGTTTAGCTTTACCCCAATTAGAATTAGCGCGACTAATTCGGAGCAGCTAAACAATAAAGGCATGCGAATGTATATGGAAGCCGAAAAGTTTCAAATATCTAAAATTAGTAGCTCTCGCGAAGACTGACACGGTTATCGTTTTCACTAGTTTTCGCGTTAAGCGAGTCTGCTGAGAGTGCATTGAAATGTCACGCGCTAAATTACGATGTCTATTTCGCTATTTTTTCTACGCTGAAGTTAAGAATTACTGTAATTATTTTCTTTAAAAAATTATTAAACGTTTTAAATATATTTTAACGATTAGTTTTATTATCATTTACGGGGAAAATTTCTTCGAAAACGTCCCTTTGCACGCCTGCTTTTACATCGAAGCATAAAGATAAGGCTTTGCTGACTTATGGAGAGCGTAAAATTCTTGTAAAAAAATGAATGTTATAAAACAGTTATTTCTCAAGTAAAAATTCAGAGGGGCTCTTTTCGATTCTTTCTGCAGAAACTATTAGCCCTTGTACAAATTTGAAATGCAAATGCGTATTGACGTTTATTAAGGATGCTAGAAAATATGCGAATTCTTGAAACTTTGATCAAAGTTCTCCAAACAACAAACTACTTCGTGCAGTAAGAACAACATCGCGGGAGTAACTTTGCCAATCTCTGTTTACATATGCACTATGTAACGAAGCATTCCGTAAATTGTTTACTTCCTTACAATGCCAATGACAAAGGCATTGTTGCAATGTGAATTAATCTATTTCCTCATTTTGTACTTCAATTTTTATCGTATTGCATAAATTATAATTCTTGTCGAAACGCAGAATTAGAATGTCTCCTACAGCCGCTCCTTAATGCAGAGAATAAGATAAACCGAATTAGTAAAGTTCGGCAAATAAAATTTGAATTTGAATAGATATTGATAATGAGTGTATGCGAATTGTGGCAAAGTACAAGGAGAATTGTCTAGCCGCGGTAGCGTCTAATACCGGATAATACCAACTTTGAATCTTTGTAGGTCAACGTAGCACCTGCGGACTGTGTATTTAAACTCCTTTATAAAAGAAGCCGTAGGACGAGACTTTAGAATTGTCGCCGGTTATTAAAAAAAAAATGAAAGACGAACTTTTGTATTCTGACACAGAAACGAAAACTAAAGAGACTTTACAGATTTTTAGAGCAACTGGGCATTGACAAATATTATTCAAAAGATGCGCTATTTTGCTTGCCGTCTCGTATAATTTAAAAATCCAGTATTTGAATTCATAACAATGAAATTCATAACAAACATATTATTATGCGAATGTAAAATTAAAATTTTGACAAGAAAAATACGTCGTCGAAATGAATAGTATATTACGCACCTAGGGAGGTAAAGTATTGGTAATCTCATAGCGCGTGCACATTGACTCCCGAGCCGAAGGCGAGGGTGTCAAACACGTGCTATGGGCTTGCCATTTTACCTCCCGTGGAGCGTATACTATTTTTTTGCCTAGCGAGGACGAAAATGCAACCTTCCCGATTCGGAGCCGGGAGGGAAAGTAATACTTTCGGCCCGCTAGGCAAAAAAATACTTTCATAATATAAAAAATTTTTCCTGGTAAAACGAAAGCCTGCTATTTATGAGCCATTGCATAAGTATATAATAATACGATTTAAAAATCCGCAAGCAAACATCATTATAAATCATATATTGTTATCGTAACTCTTATCTTCAAATAAAGACTATGATTATGTTTGTTTCGGAAAATCTATTTTAAATGCGATTCTAATTTATATAATATAATATACGAGCTATCTGTGATACTTGTATTAACAAGCGCGTGATTAATAATCGGCTGTGATTGCAGGCAGTATAATTACCCCGACCGAACGAGTGATAGACTCCGGACCATAGAAAGCCGAACTGGACTAAAGCACGCGCGCTCTACTCCTCTGCCGCTATATTCGCTTCATCGTTTCGTCAAACTTTAAAGCCGATCGGATTTTCCGGCAAATCCCGATTTGAATGAAAATGCAAGTGGGACTTTGTTATTTCTGCTTCTATTTTGCAAGCCTTAATTAAAACCAGTCAATTTCGTAAACTATTTGCAGATTATAGCATGCGCCTCGGCCTGTTAAATGCTACCCTGAAAATATACTTCCATTTTTCCAAGAAATCAGGTTGAGGTTAAGCTTTATTTAAGGTTTCACGTAAACGAATTAAAGGATAATAATTTAATATTACTTTATTTTATTAAAAGGAATTTTATTTAGTTATTTATAATAACTTTTGACTTACCTATGTAATTTATGGAGGTCTATTTCACAAAAACGAAACGTGTAAAAAAAAATTCTCTTTTTGTTTAATTTATACAAGAGAGTTCGTTAGAAAAGAATGGTTTAAGTTACTTTATGTAAACATTTTTGTAAACACTTATTTAAACTTTATTTTTACTAACAAAAATGCAAAACTATTATTATTACTTTTAATGTTAACAAAAAGAAAAAACTTAATTGTTACAATGATTTACTTACTGCGCTTCCCAGTTATAGTTAAATAAGTTTTTATTGACTTCTAATAAAAAATTATACAACCATAATACCATTTACAGGTTGCTTACAGAGGTAGAGTTATACATAAAAAAAAAGTAATTTACATATATACAAAATACAGAGTATGAGACAAAGTTAGAGTTGGTATCACAGAGAGCTTAAAAGAGAACTTAATTGTTACATTAAAAATTACAATTTTGATAAATAGTTATTAAAACAAATTTCTTAAATATTAAGCTTTGACTGCGCTTCCCGCGCACAGACTGCAGGCTCCCGCCATCTCTGCTTCCCTCTGCAATCTATTACCAACATAATTTTTTATACCAACTTCCGATAAACGCTGCACGCATGGGCGCGTCGTTTATGTATCTCGGTATTGGATATTTTATGAATCATGTCATCGTTTTGCTACTGAACTTTGTAAAAGTTTAGCTATTTTCATTGTAAATTTCATGCGCCTGATTTCTTATTACTCATGCCTTAATAATAGTAGTAAATATAATTTGGCGTCTATCCCACGGTAACATAAAAATTCCCGACAAACGACAGAGATTCTGTAAAAAAATTCGATATTAATTTTTTAAAGATATTTAAAAATCATGCGAACATTTGGTTAAAAAGCTTTTCATTGTTAACTGATTTTGGTTAAGTTTTAAATCATTGTTGTCAAACGGATAATTGAAAAATCCTCCCTATTTTTATGCTACTTAAACAAGCTTTGACAGCCAGTCGTTGGAGAGTTGCATCTTGCATTGCTTGCTCGCTAAAACAGTATAACCTCGAATACTGTCAGAGACTGAGTGTCTGTGCTTCCCAGACGATTTACATCGATTTACGACCTTAGTAAGTCAATATAACCTTTAAATATTTTTATTGCAGATGCTACAATCGTTTAAAAAATACTTTTAGATGTATACAATAGAAATGATTAAAAAACATTAGAGAATTGAAATGACCAGGAAGCCACTGTACATTTAACCTCAAAAATAATCCCTTTAACCTTAGCATTTTAAGTAATTTTGATAATAAATAGTTTTTAAATTCGTAAATACTAATGCCAAGATTTACATACAATTGAATATACTTTTATAAACATTAAAAAACTATTGGTTTTTCTTTCAGTGATGTGAAGCATTGGGACACAGTGACGAAGGAGTAATAATAATATTGGATTACCTCTCGTCAAACTGTGAAAAACAAAAACACTCCTATGCCCTCTGCCACAGGTAATGATGTCTGTTTACTTTTATAATATTATTTGTGTTTGTACTTAAGGATTCTCGTATATAATAAATTTACTTGATGATAAATCTTCATTACGCCGGACAGTCTCTCTTTGTATAATAAAGTTTGAAAACAATATGTACCGTCCATATTTTCAGGAATATCAAGAATACCGCGATGATACACAGTATTATGTACATTCTGTAAATGCACCTAGAACTTATAGAAAAGAATATGGTACTACATACTTTGACGCTTCTCCAAAATGTGCAGACATTGTCGAACCAAGAGAAGGTGTGCTTTTTGCGCGAGTTAAAAAGGACTGTGATTTTGATTGAAGGTTTATAAAATTCGTGAATAAATCAACAAATACTTAGTGTTACTGTTTTAATCAAAAAGAATTTAACAAGTTTATTCTTTATTCTTTATTGTTTATTCAAATTCTATCAAAGTCCTTTTATTTTTAATATATTTTTATTGTAATAATTGAAATTTAAAAGAGGTTAACATATTTAAAAATATTATTTAATATTGTTTAATTTCTTTTAATCATACAATTGCAAAATTGTATCACCAACGGTGATTTAATCAGTTTAGTGCACAAACATTAATTTAATTTCAATTTTTACAGGTGGAGGCAACCCGCTAGGGCAACAAAAGAGTGGGGGTAATATGCCCAGTAATGAAGAATGTGGAATCCGAGATGTATGGAGTCACAATCTCGAAGTCGAGTTCCGAGAAATTCGCCAAATTGTACAGCAATATCAATACATTGCTATGGACACCGAATTTCCTGGAGTTGTTGCAAGACCCATTGGTATGAATAAAAAAAAGACTATACATTTTTTTCAATAGCAACTAAGTGCTTTTTTTGACGTGTTTATTCAAGGTGAATTTAGGACAAGTGCAGATTATCAATATCAACTGCTGAGATGTAACGTAGATTTATTAAGAATTATACAACTCGGACTCACATTTCTTGATGATCAAGGAAACACACCACCAGGTTATACGACATGGCAATTCAATTTTAAGTTTAATCTTCAGTAAGTAATTTATATAACTAAACAAAAAAGCAATTACTTTGCAAGTTTATTAAGCAATGAATATGAAATTTTAGAGAAGATATGTACGCCCAAGACAGTATAGATATGTTACAAAATAGTGGTATTCAATTTAAAAAACATGAAGAAGAAGGAATCGATCCGTTAGAATTTGCAGAACTGTTAATGACATCCGGAATAGTACTAGTTGACGATATCAAATGGTTATCTTTTCATTCTGGTTATGATTTTGGATATTTGTTAAAACTTTTAACAGATCAAAATCTGCCACAAGAAGAAAGTGAATTTTTTGAACTGCTTAGGATATATTTTCCAACAATTTATGATGTCAAGGTTCGTAGCTATTAATTAAAATTTAAGATGTTCTTAAAAAATATTTTTTTCTTCATTAGAATGTTAAAATTGAATGTTTTAGTATCTTATGAAATCTTGTAAAAACTTAAAAGGAGGCTTGCAAGAAGTAGCAGAACAACTTGAACTACAAAGAGTGGGACCTCAACATCAAGCTGGTTCAGATTCATTATTAACTGGAATGGTCTTTTTCAAAATGCGAGAGGTGGGTTTGAAAATAATTTTTGTGTATATATATTTGACTTGTAGAAAAATAATATTGATTTTATATTGAATTTTTGTATACTACAAACAATAATTTATTGCTATATAAATATTTAAGCATCGATATATTTACATTCTAGATGTTTTTTGAGGATAACATCGATGACGCCAAATACTGCGGTCACTTGTATGGGTTGGGAACATCTTTCGTAGTCAATGGCTCTGGTGGCTATCTTGACAGTAACGGAGATAACTCTTCGTCTTCGTAATAACAACAAAACCGGTCACCTTCACCTTCGACGGTTTTTTGTGAATATCTCGTACAAATCTAATTCAGAAATCCAGTTTACCTCTTGTGTAGATTCTGTACAATTCATAAAACATTCAGTTTTGAATTTTTTTAATTTTATCGTACATAGATTTCTTAATTGAAAAGTAAAAAATTTTATAGAAATATAAATTTGTCTTAAAAGTTTCAATCATTTGTACCTAGGTGAACTAATTCATTGTTTACTTAATTTAATGGTTTTCAAAGAATTGAAGGAAAGATTTTTTTAATTTTTGTTTTCTTACTGTTGTTGATATTTTTCTTTTTCTTGACCTCTAATATGAAACTTGAATCGATTTATATGCTTAATGTTTTTGTGAATATATGTATCTTCGAATTTAAAAAAATCACATTTCTTTCCTTTTTCAATGAAAACAGAAGTATAGAGGTTTTAAAAAACTTGTACATGCAACTAGAGATTTTTTAAAAATAAATAAATTGTGATTATCATCACGCTCGACTGAAGATTACATGGATTATTTTAATTATTATTGTGCTTTAGTTTAATACTGTTTAAACAGTAACATTATTTCACTGTTAATTGAAACTTTTTCATTTAATTTGTTTTTTGATACTTTTCAATTTTCTAAATTTAATTATGCTAAATTTGAGTACATAGCTTAATATTTTTAAAGCTTTTATACATGGAGGATTTGAAATCCCATTTTTTTGTTTAAAAATTCTCTACAAAATTTAAATTTAAAATAAAAATATAAATCAAATTTTATAAGAACAAAGTACGTTGTATTATTATTTACCACTTGTTACACAAAGAAAAATATTTCGTTAATGAATTTAAGCATGTATGTAAATACTTTTGAAGGCTGAAAGGTTTGTTTACTACACTCGAAGAAACAAATGGTACCTTGAAATTTGAATGTGAGTTTTGTTATATTTTTGCAAAGAAAAAGTGTATAATTATTCAACAACTTTTAATTCATATAATGAATATAATTTAAATTAAATTTTACTAAATGAATATTATCTTTAAATAAATGCAATAATCTCAAATAACAAATAATTTGATTGATTCATAATCTAATCGCTTAAAATTATTCATAGTTCTTAAGCAGCCTATTCTGAAAAGGCAAACCTTTATGAATACGATCAAAGTACTTATAACTAATATTTCATGCAGTTTGAAATCTCTCTTCTCAAAGGTGAGCTTATGGTGACTTAAAGTTGTCACTTCTAAACCAGCATTATTGAACAAAGTGTAAAAGTCAATAGGTCGTTCTTTATTCGCTATTTTTTAAATTTAATTATTCTTTTAGTAAATGTGAATTTTCTTTATACTTATTTTAATAAATTAAAGCTAAATTTTAATTTTTAACGTACAATTTTCTACTTTTAAATTAAATTAAATTTTCAATGAGTCGATAAAGTAGAAACTGTAAATCACTTGCTGGTAAAATTCTGTGTATCGTGTTACAACCCGGCTGGGTCTGGGAGTCGAAAGAGAAATAGATAGGCGGCTCGCCTGTCTGTTAGCTCTGGTGGTCCGAAGTCCAATAAAGCGCTAAAGCGCAAGGAGCGGCAA
>JAWWEO010000001.1:10278774-10302012 GCA_035582975.1 Ormyrus labotus | reverse complement strand
CAGACAGCCCGCGATGAAGCCATTTCATTAATTCAAAGAAGATTTCTTTAATTCAATGAAATTTTTTTCTCAGTGTAGTCGTCACACTTAACGACAATAAATATTATAGAAAGAGCCTAAAAACTGAGGTATCACGGTGCACTAGCGTCCGTCGTTAAAATTCGTTTTATTGCAATCGTCGATTAGATTTTATAAAAAATTGTATTTTTTAGAAGGTTTTTGTGCCTTAAGGCTTTTCCTCCGAGCAAATAAAGGCTTTGTGTCCCAGATTGCTCAAAATCAGTGTTTATTGTTTTCCCAAAACCCTTCCGCGACAGTGGTAAGCAACAAAGAAAAAGATATTTCATAAAAAAGACAATATCTAGTGTGGCATGTGTGAGGTCGGGACAACAATAATAGCTGAACTGTATTTGGGGAGAGTTTCGAGAAGAGTGCAATTTTATTTTGATGTCTCTGCTACATGAAGATGACGTTGTATTGTACATATGTGTATACATTATATATTACATCCAGCGGGTGAGTCCATCAAGACCCGACCTGCCCATAAACAAAAGTTCTAGTTATAGATTCGTATTCAGCGACCCCAAAAACTCCTGAGTAAGATTTTTCGTGCACAAATAGCCAATAGAAAAATTTGTGCTTCAAAGGGAATTACCATAGTTCGATATTTCTTGAAATTATTTTCAGTATAAAATAGTGTGTGCAGTATTTAAAAGAATAATTAAATTATTTATTAAAGTGGAAGAATTTTATAAAGCTTCGGAAATTCATTTTAAATTGCGAATCGGTCTGATTGTGGGTAAACGCGTATTCATCGATTGAACAGCTCACTTATTTCAATAATTTGTTGCTAGAATTTAATTTTGTATACCTCGCGAGCTTGCATCCTAGCAGATTAACTAAACCAGTAGCAAATCAAAATCCAATTGAAATATTTATATAAAGCAGATCGCAAATATTTTATTGGATTAATTCATTTTTTAATTTTTTAAGTATCACAGAGTTCTGAAATTCTTTTATTTTTGGGCAACAATTTTTTATTCGGAAGTAAATACCATTACGATTGAAAATTATATACACGATTTTAATTCGCTATTAACTAATATTTATTGTATTGCGCTATTTTGTTAATTACATTTTTTAATTTGCGGCATTTTTAACCACATAATCAAAATGAAAAAAAATCTTTACAGCCGGAATCATAGAGAATCTCTAATAATGTACCGGTTTGTAACTTAATCTCCAATTAACTGGAAGTACATAATATCTAGGTTAATAGCTGGCATTAGAATTTGATTGAAAATTAGTGAATTAGTTCTTGCAAGTTTTATAAGGCATTACATTTTAATGGACAGGCAAATGAGGGAGAACTACTTGGCTGATATACGTTAACTTTCTTGCTATTATAATTGGTTTCGATTCATCTGACAAGTAACAACAATAAACTTTATTTTATTTTATTTATTTAAAATCACGTGTGACTGTAAATTATGTAAAAAGCTTGATTCAAGTGCTGATTGTAAGTAGCAGCTTGTGGTCTATTGGTACTCTAAAAAAGTAAGTACCGCGGTAAGTACAAGGCTACTTTAACGATAAGCGAAGCGATAAGAACAACGATCCTTTTTTCTTCTACGTTTAACTCAACGCCTAAGAGCGATTTTGAATTAAATATTACATTGCTCACTTGTTGTAGAGTGGATTTTTTTTAGTACGTTCAACGAGCGATTAAACTTCTTTCTTTTTAAACGCAAAATCGCAGTTTTTTTTTTCGTTTCTCATTAAAGTTATTTAAGCGGAATAGCAAAATGAAAATTTCTCTGTGTCTGTATAACGATAGAAATTAAACTTATTAAACGAGAAAACTACTAAATCAAACTATCAACTGCTTATACGTCCCGGATGAAGCTACTCTAGCTGGATCAGCATCGCTGTACACTGCAGTCGTCTATATTTATTGCGGTCAATCAGCAAATAGTCAACGAGTTTACCCGTCAAACACAATACCGCCGATCAACATTTGCTAAATTAATTTACTATTTACCATTTAAATTAAATTAAATCAAGTGCCAGGCAGAACGCGTACCCTTCCCGTCCCTAAGCCACCTTTTGTCTTCGCCCAGTATTCCGTTTTCCGCTCCGAAAAGCAACTTAATTATTTCCCTGCAAAATCCGACCCGCCCGAATAAACAAGCTAAAATTCCGCGAGGCTATACATTTTACAAGATATATCCAGCCTCGATTACGCCCCGTCCTCGACGGCAAAGGGAGTTTTTCCGAAAATCTGGCGAACTACATAAGTGCAGGGGGCGAGCACAAGAGGGGATCGATCGCTCGAACGGGAAAAAAGATCCGCCGCGAAGCTCCGAGAGCGCGTCCGGCTCGAAATGCAACACGCGGGCACATCCCCTCCTCCCGTACATATTAAAGGAGCCACCCCGGGAAATCGATCGTAGGACGAAGCGCGCGCGCAACTCCGCGCGCCCCCCGGCAAACATGGCGCTCGGCCCCGCGACGAGCAGCCCGACGTTAGCCAGGCCTAAGCAGCAGGTCCGTGGGCCCGGGGCCCCATCGCATCCTCCACGAGGCAGCCTGGACCGGGAGCAGCAGCCGGGCAGCGGGCCCGAGGCAGCAGCCGCCGGGCCTCACAACCCGCCGCCACCCTGAATGTACGCCGAGCGCTGCTGCCTGCACCGAGGCTCCGACCTCGCCAAGCCCGCGTCCGGCGACTTCCGCATCGCCTGCCAGCATTCCTCAATGGTGCAGGTCAGTCCGCGTGCGTGTCGAGTGTGTGTGCATAAGTAATTGAGAGGGAGAGAGAGCCTCGACTGTCCTCTCTCCGCAGTTTGTTTGCGTCTCGGTGTGTGCATGCGGTGCCAGTAGCTCGCGACGGGAGGAGATACTCCCCAGAGGCGACAGCGGCCGACTTTATCCGCCGGGCGAAAGCTCGAGCGGCGCGCGCAGCCGCGGCAATTTCAACCGGCCGAATTACACCGTCGCCGCGAGTTTCGCGCGATAAGGGAAAGGGACACCGTCGGGGTAACGCAACTTCTCGCGGTTTCCGAACTTTTACTGGCCGCGCGGAGGGTAGGATATGCAGGCGCGACGCAAGACAATGAGCCGAAGCGACGACGACGCCGAGCCGAGAGAGAGCCTCGACTCTGATTTTCAACTTATTCACTTGTCCTTTCTTGTTCGTTACCAAGTTTCCGCGGCGTGCAGCTGCTTCATTTGAACCCCGTAAACAGCGCGCTAATGTCTGCTCCGGGTAATATTGTTACCGGGATTTTCGAGATTTAGCGGTGGCTCGCTGGGGATTTATACCCCCGACTTTCGAAACTTTTACTCTCTTCGAAATGTATTTCGAACTGCTCGTTTTCTTGATTATTGGCTGTGTTGTAATATTAAGATCGAGCTGATATAAATGTTGTATTTTATTGTTATATAAAATTAATAAATTAATTTTTGAATCATTATATTGTTGAGTTTTTTCTAATGCAGAAATACATAAAGTTTTAAATAATTCATGTATTTTGTTGACTTTCCAAATATATTCAGTGACATTTATGAAGTTTATTATTTTTGCATGTTGTTGGAATAAATAATTAATACTGTAAGTCATTGGTTTTATAAATTTTTAACAGCCTGCAATCTATGATTAATGATTTCATGAATAAATTTTCTATATTTATTCAAAACTTAATTCCACCAACCTGGCTTTATAAAACAAATCAGTACCCCAGACGGCAAAATTATTCCAAATGAATTCTTTTTAAGCAGGATTGACTTTGTGACATTTGTTTTAGTATTAGAAAAGTTTAAAACCACACTTTTAAATTTCAACGAACCCCTTATCTAATATTCATAAAGCAAATTTGAAACAGAATTCCTAGTCGACTACCGCGCGCGACCGTAAAACGAGCCGCAAAAGTGCGCACATCTCCCGGCAAAAAGTGCGCATCGTCTGTATCCTCCCCCTCGGCACGAGAGACGTCCGTTACAGGCCCCCGCTTTTACGCATGCAAATCGCCGGCGTGCAGCAGCCAGTTACAAATTGCGCAACGAGATTACATATTTTCGGCGCTTCGGCGCGAACAAGGCCGGCAACAATTCGGAGAAAGGAGGCGCGCGCGCGCGCGAGCGCACAAAGAGAGACAGAGAGGACGGCGCAGTTCCGGCCGAGCGGCGAGCAGTTCATTAACCGTCCGGGGGGCTGCGGTTCAATGGCAACGCGAGGAAGCCGCTTTGAAGTGGCGAACGCCTCGGGTGCTGCTCTATCAAAAATCTATCCGGACTATCGTCAAAGACGCTGCTGCTGCTGTTTTTTTTTTTTTGGCCTTTCCGGTTCATCCTTTCGGCGTTGGATTTTATTTCGGTCCCCCCTCCTCGCCCCGGTTCCGCTGCTATCCTCGGAACTTCCCGGCGGACAGGCGGGATAACTAACTGTTCGAATCATCTCTGGCCTGCCTTTTGATTCTCCGCTACGGTCCGTCCAACTCGGCTCACCGCAATATTGTTGACTCTGCCTCGGCCTGAAACAACTTCGTATTCCGTCCTCCCGGAGCACTTTCGTCATTCACGCACGAGTTCCCATATATATAACCGCTGGAACGGCATCCTGCGCGCGTAATGCTTGAATTATATAATATATATATATATACCCCGGTCGGCTCGGCTGGTCAGCCGGATTTTTGGCACTGGCGTCGCCGAGATATGTGACGTACGCGGCGCTCTCTATCGCTTTCTGGATTGTTTTAAAACGGCGGACTGGTTTTATCTCGCTGATAAAACGCCGCGAAAACGGATGCCAATATACGGCCTCGCGATACGGCCGGCTATTAGCGCGGAGAGCGAACAAATTCATAGTTTAGTTTTATAAAGAGGCTTCGTTAGGCTGCATTGATGCCGCGGCCTCTCGCGGAGTTTCGGAGCTACGGAGTTGGTGTGCCGGATTGTTTATTCCGGGAGATAAATTTTGCAAATAATTTCAAGAGAGAGCTTACAGCGGGGGTTGACTGCGTCAAAAGTTTCAGCAGTAGCGCGGGAATATGGATGAGAAAGTGTGTGTCTTAGTTGCTAAGATTCATTTTCATTCTGGTTAGATTAAATATTTCTTATTAACTGCATTAACAAAGTTTGCTCGCGACGCTCGCAGTTTAGTTTCTCAAACTCTCTTGGAAAAGAATCGTTGCTTAAAATGCCTGAACTATAGTCGCCGGGGCAAAGATAACAGTTGGCATTAAGACCCAAGTTTACGAACGATTCGGATAAATTTGTAGCGACTTTGAGTTAATTGAAAACAAACATAGACTGTAAGTGTACCTGTTTATTAGCTTTGATAAGTCAAACATGCAATTTACAATGCCTATTAGTCATTTAGTAGTTTCCACAATAAATCAGACGCCGCTTTTGACCTTAATTACCTTTAATTTAAGCTTTAATTTTGAAATTTACATTCGAAGCTTTGAGCAGTTATGAGCTTTTCACCTTGGATACTAAACGAATTTTTTTCGAAGCTTGTTTTTTGCTGTACGTTTCGCTCTTGAAATACTTTTTTTCGAATAAGAAAGAACGTTTCTTCGATAAAGTTTTTTATATTGACATTTCATGTAGGGGCTGGTCTTAGCATTACTTAGAGACGTGACCTGGACGCCTTAGTCTTGACGACTCCGTTTCTTCTATCTTTCTGTACACTTTTATTGTAAATAATGCGAGAAATACAAGCCAAAACTTTCAAATGAAACAGCGTGATTGAATTAACAACTTGCATGTGGCATATTGAATGTACATTTAACCATGTAATTCGTTAATGCATAACAGATATATATTATATGAAAAGTAAATTAATTGATTCCGCGATTGTCTGATAAATCAGATATAATAAAGCGCAAAACGTTTAATCACAGATGTAGCTTTAAATTATAATATTTAATAAAAAATTTATGATTAAAATTTAAAAAAGACAATGTGCCTCTCGACATTAAATGCATATTATCGATTTCTACTTGAATCTTTTTTCATCGTTTGCATTTAAAATCGGACGGGTGGCTCGATAGTCCTTAAGTGCACAGCCGTTTATCCAAGTGCATATAATCATAATATTAAAAACGAGGAAGATAGAAGGTATGAGATATTCCTATAATATGCTGACCGTGGAATTTTAAATATTTACTTTTTTAAATAATTTCATTTTAAATTTATACATAAAAAATTCATTACCGACAATTTAATTCGCATTTTAAATATTTAAACGTTTCTGCTTCGGATGTTTAATAACTTAAAAACAAAAAAAGTATTTATTTACCAAGCGCAATTTCGCAAATGCGTTTATCGAAAAGATTAAAAATCTGTTTTAGCCATCTATACGTATAATAATTAAAGCATCGAATACAGAATCCAATTTAATTAAAATTTATAGAAATCCCCTTTTTTTCCTTCAAAGCAGTCCTTAAGCTTCCGGCGAAGCTTTAATTTGAAAGATCCTCCCGGAATCGTCGCAACGAAAACGATCTCCTCTCCCGCCGTCCTCGCGTTCTCCCCCCTAATCCTTCCGTTCCCCCGACGGGAAGTGCGTAGAAAAGCGAAGACGGAGTCGCAGACGGGAGTAGAAAAGTCGCGGAAACGAGCTGAAGAGACAAAAATTAACATCGCCAATTACGCTTAAGGGGGCGGGGATGAACGACGACGACGCGGCGCAGGTTCACGGACGGAAGGGCAGAAGGGGGGCGGCAAGTGGTAGGAAAGGAAGGGGGAGGGGGTGGTGTGCGGCAAAAAAAGTGGAAAAGAGTCAAGCGAGTCGGCAAACCTTGCTAACGAGAGGTAAACGTGATTAGGTATTCCTCGGTACTCTTGTGCCAGCTCAAGTATGTATATGTCATTTGCAACCACACGAATTGCTTTGACGTTGTGCAAAACTGCACTACTCGTTCTCTCCTCCCTCTTCTCTTTCCGTTTCTCCTGTGTTTCTATACGCGCGTTTGTGTGTGTACATATATTTTTTTCCATTTCTCGCTGCACCGCGAAATCAAGTTTCGCTCGGAGCCGCCGGTTTTTTTTTCGTTCGTTTTTTTTTTTTTTTTTTATTTGTTAGCGTTTTTTGCTCTCTATCTTGCATTTGCACTTTCCTCTTTGTTCCGTTCGCGCTCGACCAAACTCTTCGATGTTCCATCAGGGGATCCGCGCGCGTAAAAAGAAGGCCCGGCCCCGACAGAAAAAAAAAGAAACGCGCGCGCGTTCTTTTAAAAGCCCGACTCGATTCGCACGGAGGCTATTACAAAAGGTGGCCGGAAAATAAGGCCTCGAAATTTATACCGACCATCATTTTTTGAATGGAGCGAAATTCAAAACGCGCCGATTTATCTGCGCCGCGTCGTCCCGGCCGGGCAATTTCGCTGTAAGAAAGGCTCGCATTTGACAGGAATAGGGGGATGCGGAGCGGGAAGAAGAGTTTCAAAGCATTTCCAATTCGCGGCGCTTTCAGAGGAAAAGTCTGCAGAGACGCGAGACAGGAAGCGAGAGAGAGGGAGAGGAAGAGAGAGAGAGGCACGGCGTCGGAATGTATCGCGACGGAAAAAGCGAGGGAGCTGCCGCCGCCGCTCGTAATGAATAGTATTCAGTTTATTCTGCTCGGGCGCTAAGTTACGGCGCTGCAAAATAGCAAAGGAGTAAAATGCCGGCGAATAAATTGAAAGGGAGGACTTCAGACGGACTTTAGGCGCTCTCCTATCGGCTTATAGCCTCGTTTCTTTCTTTTTTTGTGCCTCGAAAGTCGCAGCTCCTCACGTGCCGGGCGCGCGCGATTTTAATCCGCGGCTTTATCAGCCGCGCTCCCATCCATTTCCTCTATCTTGGCTCGCGCTCTCGTCGGTCCGACTCGCTTCACCCCCCCCTTTTTTTTATCCGGCTTCGGATTCGCGCAGACCTGCTGAATAGTCCATTGAGGAGAGATACTCGCTGGCGATAATAAACGAATCGCGGCCCTCTCGTCCGTTCGAAAGAAGATGAAAAAAAAGGGATTCAAGAGCTCCTGGGTTAAATGGGAATGCCGCAAGAGAGATACAGGCCTTTTCCGTGTACTTTCGGCTTTGTTGCCCGCCACCACCGCTGCCGCCGCGGCGCTCTTCATTAAAAAAGCATAAAGCTCTCGGGCTCTCTCTCTCCCCGGCAGAGCGCGAGAGCTCGATAAACTCGTGCTTATTTTCCGCGCGCGTCGGAGATGAGGGAGCTGTGTTTCTTTTTCTCTCCCTCCCCCTATCCCCGAGTTAGAGCAATTATAGCTCATCCGGGGCTCTAATTACGCGACGAGACGACGCCGCGCGCCGCGCGCGCGCTCTCCTTGGAGTCCGGCTGTTTTGGTTTCGCCGGGGGAATTAAAAACGGCGCGCCGAGATTCTTATTCCCTTAGATTTTTAAATGCCCCGTCGCCCCTTTAATTTCACCCCCTGTCCTCCGTTGCTTCCCTTTCTTCGAGCCGCGAGTCGCTTACTTTCTCGCTTCGCCCCCTTCCCCCCCATAATTTTCGCTCGTTTACTGGCTCGCAGACTCGAACCGACTGGCTACTATAATAGTTGCTTTCATGCAAGATTCTTAAGGGGAAAATTTCCTGCCTTTTCTCTCCCTTTCGAGTCCTGCGTTAAGGCTGCAATTGGCTGGGCCGCGCGCGGTTTTTGCCTTTTTCAAGCTCGGCTGCCACTTTTGTGAAGCTCGAGCTTTTTGAATAACTTACCTTTTTTCTTCTAATTCTTGTTCAATGCTCTATTAATTTAAAGCTCAGTCGTTAAACAGAAGCTGTTTCCATTTGCATTTTAAATTAGTTTCTTTTTTTCTTATTTATCAATGCTCGAGGCTCTATGAAAAAAGTCAATTCTTGTGTTAAGATTTGTCGCGCAGTTAAAAGGATTCCGTAATGAAAATGAAAACGAAACGTAGGGTTCCAAAAAAAAAAACGCAATTCATTATTTATGAGAGAAAAATTCGCCGCTTTAAAATCCAATTTAAAATCCGATCCGCGTAGCTTTTCATGGGCTCATCTATGCGCTTCAGACTCTCCGTTCGTAATTTCCAAAAATATCCGTGACACCAGCCGATCTGGAAAACTTGTCAACTCAATGACGAGTCCCTTCGAATGCAAACGCTTCCCCGCCGGCGGCATCCATATTCAATCGCCTGCAAACGAGTGCGATCCGCTACAATGCTCTAAAAATACTCCTGCCGCGCCTCTCCTCGCAGGAGAAAGAGTCGGTTTTGATCGCTTCGGCGTTAAGAAAAGCTTCCCAGTCCCGACTCGCGTGACCCGCGTTGCAGCTGACTCGCCAGCTGACTGTCAAGGCTGAACGTACGAGGCTGCACCGCAGAAGCGCCAGCCGAGCAAAACAGAAGCGCGAGAGAGAGAGGGACAAATTGTCGGCGGTGATTGATCATGCGAACTCAGCTTGTTATCGCGAACGCACGATGCGACGACCTGCCACATATCTCTTTCGGCGAGCATCAGCTGTAGCACCCCCTCTCCCCCCATTCTCCTCCTCCGTCGTCGTCGTCGTCGTCATCGAATTGCGTGTGCGCTCGAGATTTTCCGGCGGAGCAGCCAGCCGTGAGAGCTTGCAGAACGCATTTGCGGATGCTTCATGAGGCCTCTTGATGAAATTCTGACGTATTTCGGGAGGTGAGTGCCGGGAGTACGGGTTTACGAAAGTATTTCGATTTCTGATGCTTTGCGGAAGTTTCGGAAATACCTGCCGAATCAGACGAGTGGCGGATTTTTGTAAGTCGTTATTTACATGGTGACTGCGAGCGCACCTTTGTAATGTGAGAGATTGAAAGTAACACTTTAGAGATTTTTAATGTAAATGAGGTATTAGAATGCTTATTTAAACATCAATAGAATGATTGAAGTAATTTCTGCTAGTTTTGAAATAAAGCTTAAACAGGTTATTAAAAAAAATTCAAAGTGAAGTTGAACATTACAACTTTTTTGACTATACCTTAAAAAAAGAAAGGAAAATTGATGTGCACGAAAACTGGTGTATACTCAGCCGGTGCCGCTCCAACTTTACCGTGATATATTTAAAGTAAAAAAGTCATTCTTGTAATATTAAAAACATTTTTGGAGTATAAAAATATTCTATAAAAAAAATTTTTTAAGCCTGAGTCGACCCTCCTAGTTGGTTTACGACTTGAAATTTTTAAGGAACTGAGATATCTTTTAAATTAAAAAAAAAAATCGTCGCTCTTGTCGCTGGAAAGAAAGCTTCTTAAACGTGACCCACTTAGATAATCAAAAGTCTAGCCATTGTTTTAAATACCATTACAACGATTTCATAAACAAAAAAATCTCCGGACGAGACGCGGTTCGAGTCTATTATTATGCCGAGACCCGTTTACATAGCTGCGAGCGCGGAAAATAAAGTGGCGTCGGTCTTTTCTAAATTGTACCAGACAACCTTATTTAAAAAAAAAAAAAAAAAAAGCGTACCCACCAGCAGCCTCCCTAACGACTTTCCACTTGAAATAGAAGCTGAAGATTTTAATGCTCCCCTCACAAAGAGATTCTTTACGTACTGGGGGAGCTCTCGAGTGCATAAAAAATAGTGGCGTACTTGAATCGTTGCGCATCGGAGCTCTCTCCCTCTTACTGATATCCCCCTTGCGATCTTTCAAAGAGATTTGTTAAACGGAATATGACCAGCGCAGCCGATGGTGCATTGCGCCGTTATTCCTTTCTCGCGCTCCATCTCTCTCTCTCTCTCTCTCTCTCTCTCTCTCTGCCGGGGCTGGGGGGATACGCTGCATCCGATATCCGTTTTCCATAAAAGTCGGTCAAGGCTTTCGAAACGATGAATCCACGCGAAAGCCCCGGCATTTTTGCGCTCTCCTCTTTTTCGTCCTAAAAAGAGCAGCGGCGCGCGGCCCGACTGCCGCGGATTAATTCTTCCTCCGCGTCCGATTGATTGCACGTGAACGCCGCGCGCGCGGCATCCTCCCCATATACCGTCGTTTAGTTGCGAAATTATAATTGCGGTTCTTCAGCCCCGCGACGTATGAATGCCGGAATTTAATATTCGCGGCTCTCCACTCGACGGGTGGATAACAAAAAAAGAAAGAAAGCAAAAAAAGAGAGCGAGAGTCTCGAGAGCTCGGCTGCGCGAAAAGCAGGAATAATGAAATGAAGAAATAAAGGGGGCGAGAGCTCTCTCTCTCTCTCTCGCCGAGCCACTCGGCGGCTCGCGCGTGTATTGCGCGCAGCGGCGCTCGCGCAGCCGTGTACGAGATTTCTTGGTCGTTTCTCCCGCTGAAAAGGGTTGTGCGGCTAAGGCGGCGGCGGCAACTGTGACGAAGAAACTTTCCTCGAGGAGAAAAAGTAAACTGCAGCCTCGCTTTATGGCCGAGAGGACTTGCACGCCGGGCCGTGACGTTTTATGTCGCGCTAATTACCTTGTCGGCGAGTTTCTTGTATATCGTCTCACCCCCCTCCCCTCCTCGCGACGTAGGTCGGGGGTAGCAAAAATTGCAAACGAGCTCGAAACTTCTCACGCTCAAATAGCTATTCACGATGGAGTCGCGCGGGCCTTAAGGACCGGACGAACTTACCTGATGTAATTTACAGCCACTTCGTGCGCTCGCCTTCACATCCATTTCCCCCTGCTTAAAGCAGAGCCCTCCTCGTCGCCCTGATTTCTCAGCCCCTCTTTTCCTTTTTTTTGCGGGAACTAAGCTGCCGGAATTTTTTCGAGAAAACTTGCCCCGGGATCCCCCTCTCACGTCCCACGCACAAACTATCTGTTTCGAACTTGCTCGAAAGCCGCTGACAACGTTTAAAGGGCCGATTGTTTTTATTTTCTGTTTCAGCTGGGATGTCGGCCATGGAACCTCAGCCTGATCAGCGTCATAGTCCTAGGACTGTCGAACATGTTTCTGACGTTCCTCCTACTCCAGACGGAGACGTGCAACCGTCCGTTCGGCCTCGCCAGAATCAATTCGGACCCGGAGGACGTGGATCCGATGAAGGAACCGCTGAGGGACGACGCAAGAGGCGCCATGACGCCTGGATATCCCTGTCCGTCGTCTACGTCATATCAAAAGTCCTCACAAGAACAGCTCGCCTCGATAGATGACTTAACCTCGCTGAATCTCGACATCCGCATGGGTCGGTGGGACGCCCGCAGACTCTACCGGCTCTTCGACTCCGTGATGACCGGATCCCGTTTCGTCGAGCTGTCCGAGTCGACGAGGGTCTGCCTGGCCACGCAGACCTCCTTGGAGAAGCTTCACTCGCTCGTCCAGGTGGTTCACCAGTGGACGGGAACGATATCCGTCGCCCTGTACGCCGCCGGCGACGAGGAGTTCGAGGTAATGCAGAAGTACCTGGAATACATGAAACGCTGCTACGCACCGATCCGCGAACGCGTCACCTTCTCCCTGGCCGTCCCGAGGAACAGGAGCCCCAAGCAGCAGCCCCGCTACTACCCGCTACCGGACTTCCTCGACTGCCAGAAACCCGAAACGACCCTCAACCAGATGACGAGGTCCATATCGAACGAGCAGACCAGCTGGAGGATACGCAACGTCTACCCTCAGAACCACATGCGGAACCTCGCGCGCAAGAACTGCCAGACCGATTACGTATTCCTGACGGACGTGGACATCGTGCCCAGCACGAATCTCAGCCAGGTCCTCGACGAGTTCCTGGCGAAGGACAGCTGCGACAAGTGCGCCTACGTGATACCCACCTACGAGCTGGACGCCCGTGTACGCTTCCCCCAGAACAAGAGCGAGCTGATCCGGCTGGCGAAGAAGGGCCTGGCCAGGCCCTTCCACCAGAAGGTCTTCATCCACAACCAGTTCGCGACGAACTTCACGCGGTGAGTCGCGCGCGATGGCCGTTCGCGCGTGCGTGTACACGCGCGAGCGAGCGAGCGATGAAATTTTTCCGCCGCCGGAAAGGCATAAAAGTTTTCCTATTAAAGGTGGATGCTGGACGCGACGCCGGGCCATAAAGCACAGGAGAACTTAAAAACGGGAAAAGCGTACGTGAGCCACGACGTAACCAACTTCGAGTTCCTGTACGAGCCTTTCTACGTCGCGAGGGACGTCGTTCCCCCGCATGACGAGCGTTTTATGGGCTACGGTTACACCAGAAATACTCAGGTAGTGTATGTGCAGCAAGGGGCGGAGGAGGAGGGTGGGGTGGGTGGGGGGAGAGACTCGCGCCAAAATGCTTTTGCCTAACTCGCTTAACTGCCTGCGAAACGAGTTTCACGGCTTGTCGGCGAACTGCGTCACGTCGCGCGCGCCCGCCGCCGCTATCCAGCTTTCCATCCAGAAATCCGATCGTCTTCCCGCGTAAACTTAGTCGCGCCTCGCCTCGCCTCGTTTCGCCTCGGAGCCTCCGTCACCTTCGTTGCGCCTCGCGCACTTTTTGCTACTATCCCGCGCGTACGTCGCGCGCGCCGCTATTCCCCGAGCGCGATATTCCGCCGATATACCTGCATTGATTTTCGTCTCCCCCCTCGTAGAAGCTCTCTCCGCCGTATCCCAGCGGCGGCGGCTCCTTTATTTTTTCCGCGGAGGCTCTCTCATTCGATTATTTAGAGTTTGCTTTGCCATAATAGCCGAGGGCGGACGCGATCAGGCGAGAGCGCTTGTAGACATTTCGCTAACGAGACGGGCTGGCGCTTCTTGGAATCGCAGAGGATTTACATTAAGCGTCGAGTTCGCCGGCCAGAAATTACGGTCGATCGTCCGTCTGCCCGAGACAAGACTCTTTTTCTACTTCTTTTCTCATCGTTCGCTCTCTCCTCGCCGACTGCTATTCTTCTATATAACGTTTGCTCGCTCCCGCTTCCGTTCTTCTCCGCTCTCTTTCTCTTTTTTTTTTGTTCTTTTAAGCGCTTTCTTTAAGCAAGCTCCGCGCGCACTATTAATTTCCGTCCGAAGGAGCTGCCGCGGCGCTGCACTGCGGAGATTTCAATAAAAAATCTGCCCCATCTAATTCGTATTAACCCATTAAAGCCGGAGCCGCGCTGCTCGCAAGAAATATATTACCGGGATAAATTAGTGTATTTTCTCAGCCGGGGGGGTAATAAAACAGTTTTCTCGGCTCGCTCCGTATGATGAAACGAAATTTTCAAATACACGTTTTCCGCGAAGCTCATTTATCCTGCTACTTACCCACTTACTCGGTGCTTTTCGTCGCGCAAAAAGTCGCCCGATGCATCGTTAACGAATGGATTTCTCTTCAAACAGTGACGTTTTAACGAATTAAGTCGATCAAAGCTTCGAAATAAAAAACTCTCGACGGCGACGGCTCTCTGATTAACCGTTAAGCCAACAAAGTCTCGCAATTGGCGCAAATGAATAGACAGTCATAATTAAAGGAAGCATTTATCGCGGGTGGGTGGGGGTGGGGGGGGGGTCATATTCAGGTAAAACAATGCATAATAATGAGGTATGCACGCGTTGTAGGGCGTCGGGGGCAATTCTTGTCTGCATGAAGAGCGCCGCGCCGCACGACATTCCTATTGCCGTCTTGGAGCTTTGGCGGCATAATGCGTAGGCGCGCACAATGGGCGCTCCTCCGGGCTGCATTCCCGGCCGAGCCGGGCTGAGAGGCATTCGGATTGAGGCCGCCGCCGGGGCGAGGTCGAGCTTGCACCGCCGCCGAGGCATATCTCAATTTGCGCACTGTTTCGGCAAAACAATCGCTGCCCTTATCCTTCCCTAATACATCCCCCCTCCCCTACGAGCGACGCGGGACGCAAGCACAGACGCCTTCCCATTATCCGAGGGGAACACGCGTCGAGTTGACGTGTGCGCGCGCGCGCGCGCCCAAAGCTCTGGCAGCTCTGAAACTCTTTGTCTTATCTGGTGGAGCCGCCGCGCGCCGCTGCTCGGCGTCAGCTGGAGTTTCAATCGCCGGGAGAACCCTGTTTTTTTTTTCGACTTGTCGCACTCTGTACTCGAGAATTCGAAGAATTTACGTTTCCTCCTCGATTCCGAGGGATTCTCTCTGCTTTTAAAGAAAGACAATCGAATTATTGGCGGAAATCAGTTTAGCCGGGTGCACTTAAAATTTGCAAATTTAAGTATTATCCGCTCGGTAAATATAGACTGATTGCACGAGCGGCGATGAACGCGAATTTACATTCCTTATTCATTCTTAAAAATCGACGAAAATATAGCCGTGCTCGAACTTAAGTCGTCGCGAATCGAATTATCAATTAACAAAATATTTTTGCGGAAAATTTCACCCGAGAGAGAGAGAGAGAGAGAGAGAATATCCGCGCTGAAATAATATCCATCCCCTCGTTCTCTCCGTCCATTGAACAAGAAAAAAGTTGTACCTCCGCGCGGCGGCGAGCTTTAATTAACCTTTGAATTAGCATTCGCTTTACCTTGACTGTTCGTTACCGGCAGCGTTTTCCGGCGAACAAGAAGAAGGCAGGGAAGGATTCGCGATCGTAAAACGCGCTGATACGAACGGAAAGAAAGTAGCGCGACAACGAGAAGGTAAGACACGTCTTTTGCGGATCGCCCCGTAGCAGGACGGATCGAACCCGATTCAATCCGACCGGATCAAACTTTAATTTGAAAAGCAACGAGGCTCCTTTCTCTCTCTACTCCCCGGCTTTTATTCATCCTTTTTCCCTCTCGTTATATTCCCTTCGTTATTTCGCGCTCTGGATATACATACGCACGTATATCCCCCCGCGATGCCTCCTTGTCCGTAGAGAGTTCATAGATATTTCTCGAGGTTTAGCCTTACTCTTTTCAATTATCAATTACCGTCAGTCAGTCGGCGAGGCGGATATATATCTTTGCCCTGATATATGGGATTTGTTCGGTGAAATGCCTTTTTGAGAGCCGTAATAACGAGCTTTAATGCACTTTTCAATCTAAAGTAACTGGAAATTGATCCGTCGGGAATTTTTGCAAAGCCTGTCTTGTTAGCTTTTTTTTAGCGCGCGGAAGACTTTTCATTTGTCGGATGGAAAATTTAACGAACTTTTTAGAAAAAGAATCCTTTGCCCTTTGGAGAAGAGAAGGTTTTATTTTAGAAGTTTTTTTTAAAGAAGAATAGCTATAATGATTTTATTTTAAAAAAGTGCTGCTTCAAAATTTACACGGCGAATTATTATAAAAATTATAGTGACATAAAGTATAAACGCGGGCTTTTTTGACACATGAGACTTCATTAGTATTTATGGGTTCCAATTTTTATAGAGAGCGCCACATGTATTCAGATAATGTGATAAATTTATCAGCGGCAATAAAATTTATGACGATTGTCCTAAAAAATTACCCTTTGAAAAAATTTACAAAAGCATTACGTTAATCAGAAAATTTTAATTTTTTGATGTAGTTGATAGAACGATAAGAATAAATAAATTGTTTTGTCAAAGCAGTTAGGTTGACTTAACAAGGAAACGCAGAATTTTCGGTGAAAATCTATATCATTGCGCAACCACAAAAATTCGTATTAAACGATAAAAATTAATATTAAATGGTAAAAAGTAATGTTATTTATTAAAGTTTATTATTATATAATTAAATATTATTTCATCGTAAAATTTACAGGTAAAAAATACAGAAAAATCTAAAAAAGTTCCACAAGTTACCGTTAAAATAACCGTAATTTTTATTAGAAATTTTTCTCCGCGGTATAAATTTTTATTGGCATTACGTCGCATCGACGCTTCCGCAGAAATCATATTCCCGAGCTTTACTTACGTTCTTTTATTTAACGAAAATTTTTATACGCTCCCGGTGAAACGCACGAAATTACTCCGACAAACATCGCGCTCGAAATAAGATTCAAGTTAATTTGCGCCATAATCGTAAAAACTCGTTAATTTTCCTCGCGAGACTCGCCGCGCGCGGCCCTCGCAAAGCTGTCGGCGGCTAAAAAGCATATACATCGCCCCAGACTTGTTTGCGCGCCCTCGAAAATTGTAGAGCGTTAATAATGAATACACTCCGCGCACTTTTACGAGTCTCTTTTTCATCTTAAAGCCGACCGCGGCGGCGGCGGCGGGGGGAGGGGTGTTCCTCGCAAGTGGGTCATAAAATTCGCGCTCCCCCCGGCACAGTCGGGGGTGTTAGCGGGGAGATATCCGGAAGAGGGGTTGGTTTTCCTCTCTCGGCGCTGAAAGAAAATTTGAATAAATTGCAGGTTTACGAGATGTACGTAGCGGGCTACAAGTTCAAGGTCCTCTCGCCGACTTTTACCGTTCACTGGGGACTGCAGACGCGCAAGAGCCGGCCGGCCTGGCGCGAGCGTCAGAACAGCGTCAACCGCAAGCACTTCGAGGTGTTCAAGAAGGAGGTCTTCGCCCGCTACATGCGCGACCCCCTCAAGATGCTCAAGAACCCCAATTGACGCAGGCCTCGGCTGCTGCAGACGCTCGGTGGCCGGCCCGAGATCGTCTGATGGCCGCGAGATATATCATTTTACTTTTTTGACAATCAAAGCGAAAGGGACACGACGACCTATACCACTTGTCTGATATCACATTGACCAGGGCCTGGTGACTATTTTCACTGATTTTTTTTTAATGGTGCTGAGATACCGCGGAATTGACGAGGGGCCACATGTTTTTGACTTCGGCGGCCGTCGTCCGATTCGTTAAGATTTCGGTGGATCTACCTTTTTAATTGATTATAGTCTTGGAGTTTATAGATTCACGACTCGTCAGTATTATTGCGCTCTCTTTTATTCCTCTTTTGTATACGTCCTTTCGTACTTGACCTAAGAAGTATCATTAAGGTAGTTATCGTGAAACAAGAATCATGAGTGTCAAATGTAGATTTATTAGCACTAATAGATACATCAAAGTATTAGTTTATCAAAATTTTAATGGAGCGACAAAAGTATTAAAAAAAAAAGTATTTTAACATTTTTCGTGGTAGTATTAATGTGCCAAGCAATTGTTCGTTTAGTATCCTATATTTTTTATCGTTTTCGTTTAATTAATGTCGAAATGTAGTCGGTTTGAATTTTTGTAAATATAATCTAGATGTGCATTTGAATGCTGGAGCTCAGGAAACAAAGAGTGATGAAACGAACTTACGACTGGAAAACAATATCAAAACATTACTGTATAATGTAAATCATTAAAAAGAGTATAGATTTCCTTTCTACGTATTTACAGAGGAAAGCTCGGAGGAGTTTTCTATGAAAAATTTCTAACTATATATCGAAGGTGAACAAAAATAGGACTGCGCGATCGCCTATAAACAATAGATTTTTATAAATTTATGAGAAGAAAACGTTGAACTGTACCGGAAGCTCGAGCGATTTAGAAATAAAACCGAAGAATCGTCTAATGTTATCAGTCTCCTTTCATTCGCTCCAGCCCTCGTGAAAACGAAAAATTTCTCATTTCCAAAACTCCCACCTGCTTCCCTATACATCGACTTTAAAAAGCCAAACCGTCGCATCCTCGTGCGGACTCCCGCGCGAAAATACGGTCTACGGCGGCGCGAGCTGATTATCGGCCTCGAAAAAAGTGCAAAGCAGCCGCAAATAATTTTTCTCTCTCTCTCTCTCTCACGGTGCATTCACGGCCGCGGCGGCGTGCAGCTGCGAACACACAATATATTCTCGCTTAACCCGCCCTCGGTCGTAGCAGCAGCAGCGTCTGCTTGCACTTTCTGACCCGACAACTCGTTTCAGGTCGGTTTAATTTCCTCCGCAACACGTACAAGCACGGCTGGGGCTATCTGCTCTCTCGGCCCGTGTGTCCTGCTGGAATAAAGGAAGAAAGATGGAGCTGCCGCCGCTGTTGCCGCCGTCGCGCTGCACTGTTACCGCTGCTGCTGCTGCTGCGGATCGCCAGAGGAAAAATAAGTGGCAAGGAACGATATTTAGAGTAGCGCCTCGGCGCAAGGAAGAGAGAGCTGGATAAATGGAAAGAGAAGTGAAAAGAGAGTCGCGGCAGCGCGGCTATGGTAAATACACAGAGGGCCGCGTAACGTAATAATGTAACGCGCGCGCGTCCTGTGTACGGACACACCGGTGCGCGCGCGAGCCGCTGTCTGACTAAATTATTAGATTCAGCTTTGTGACTCTCCCCTTTCCAACTCTGACTCCGAAGGCTCGTTAACTTTTTTTTTTTTTTATTTTGTTTACCTTTATTTCGCCCCGGACGCTCTCTCTCTGTGCGCTCTCTTTTTTCTCTCTCTCTCTCTCTCTCTGCCTTTCTCGTTTTTGTTTTCTCTGTCTCTCTGTTTTCCTTTTTGCCTTTTGTTCCTATCTCCGTGGCCTCTACCAGTTTTTAATCCCCTTTTTTATGCTCCTCTTCACAAACCCAATCTCACCTTTTCGCAAATATATTTTAATCTCAAAGCAAAAACTTGTTACCGCGCTCTCGCAGCCACCCCTCTTTTTTCCTTAATTTTTCGCGCTAAGCGAATATTCCTTACGTTGTTTTTCTATTAAAATTTGCGATGAAAACATCGCCGGGACGCGGAGCAGAACGAGGCGGCCAATATTGACATTGTCAAAAAAAAAAAAATGATGGAACTTTGAGGAAACGTTATTTACTACAATCACTACGATAGTCGATCTCTTTTCGTTTCCCGCACGAGACTTACGAATTATCATCAATATATTCTTCTTAATCGAAAGTGTCCACGGGATCCATCAATTTCCTCGGTTCACTCAATCAATTTTGATAACAACCTACCGCGACTATTTACCCTCAAAGCAGCCATCGAATTCGCCTCGGAAGGCAGCTTAAGGCACAAGTATGAAATCGCATAGGCAAGGAAACGGCGCGCGCGGCGCAAGTTTTCGGATTCGAAGGTGATTTGGATGGATGAAAGGTAAGCGATTAACTCGAGAGAGGAAGAGAGAGCCAGAGCCGCGATGCGCCGCGGCGAACGAGCGAGCAACGAAGCCGAGGCCGAACCTAACGGGGAATAGCGAACGGATTCCGAGCCCCTAATTCGAGCAGCAGACTAATCTCCCTTAATCTTGACTAATCTACAGTAATCTGCAGCAGATTCGCCGGCGGGGGCCCGTACTTTTAAGACGGCCTTATTGAAATTCGATTTGCAAATTGGCCGAGCGTAAACAGGACGGAAGGTATCCCCCCCCCCTCCCCCCCGCAGCCATAACTCGCGGAACTTTGTTTTAGTACGCTCGTTCGGCTTTAAGATTAATCAAGGGGAGTGTTCTTTTGAAAGCTCCACCCCGGCCGGTAAGTGCGCTGCTCCTGTTCTTTTCATGCGTAGTTTACGATGTAGCCCATTCAAATCGGCTCTGAACTCTCAATTTTCGCCCGTGCTTTCGGCCTTTTACCCCGGATAACGAGGCCCTTTTCTTTTCTTCCTTCCTTCCTTCTTTCCCCGCCGCGGAGCTAGGCGAGGCGAGGCGATGCGAGCGAGCGAGCGCGGGAAATGGAAAGCGTGCGCGCGATGCGCGCGCGGAAAGTTTCTTCGCACTTTCGCGGATGTCGAGAGAGAGAGAGAGAGAGAGAGAGAGAGGCGTCGTCTCGTTTTCCACTTCCGAGTTAGCGGCTGCGTTCCTCCTTTGCCGCGGCAAGCAAGCCGACGGGGGGAGGAGGGGTATAACTTCGCGACGACAAAGTCGCGGCCGACTGTATAATGCATGCATATTGTTGAGTTGCTCCCGGTAACAGCCCCCGGGCGCCGAGGAAAGAATTACGGAACGAATCGAAAGTTGCGAGGAAGTACAGGAGTCGCGGGCTGCGTTGCCTCGCGCGCGCGCGCGCGCCGAGGCCCTTTAATTGAACGATCAAACGAATTTCCCTAAGTGAATTTCGATCGCGTTCAACAACTTGGGCGCTCTCGAGAATTTTGAAGGAGCGCTCGAGCTCCTTGCCGCTGCTGCTGCTGCTGCCGACTGACTTTTGATTTATGCGCCGCTACGTTTCGCGGCGAAACGTATTGGGCGGGGGGGGGGAATTTTTGTTTTGCCGCTCTACGCGCTTTTTCCCAGTTGCGTCTGCTGCTGGAGAGGCTGCTTGTGGAGCAATTGTGAGTTCGTTTCGTCTTTTTTTTTTACGGGGAATTCCGAAATTCGAAAATTTGTCTTTCTTCTCTGATGGGAGAAGTTTAGCTGGATTGTGTAATTATGAATAAATTATAATTGTTAAATAATCTCGTGAAATAGTGAAGAAAATCTCAAATATTATTTAAAAGATTTATTACTTAATTTATAATGATTGTAAAGATACATATGGATTATATATTACTTATATACTGGAGAAAGAGGCATTGTGTGTTTACTTGACAACGAGCATAGCGCAACTGTCCTTGACTCTTGCGGATTACTATATATACAGTACACATCACATACACTGCGCGTTAGCGCTTATAGAACAGTAGACATAAAGTTATATTTGAATATCTATATTCTAACGATAATAGATGTTAAACTAATTTTAAAACTTGATAACCAGACAGACAGACAGAACACCGCACAAATCGCGAAATCCAAATAACGAATGAAATTAGATGCACAAAACTCCGTCGATAGAAAAAAGGATGATTGGCCTTATCAAGTTAAGAACTTTACGTCCACTCAATCTCGTAGCGGCAGTAAACGGCGAGTATCTTCAAATTTCCTTTAATTACAGCGAATCATTTTCTGATTTCCCGTAACGGCCCGCTTTTATTGCCGGGTCGTTGTATCTTTATTATTTCTTATTAACTCGGCCATCAAGTAACGTTTTCTTTCGCTCTCCGTTTTTACGAGGGGCCGCGACGCACAATATAATAGCCTCGCCGAGAGAGAGGCAGAAGCGTAAAGCTCTCCGAACGAGAGAGAGAGAGAGAGAGAGCCTGATTTTTGAAGCGAGCGTAAACGCCCGCTGTAAACGAGAAAAGTCCTTTTCTGCCGCTGTCGAAACGTATGCGGCACTTCCGCCGCCGCGTATCGGACGTCGTTCCTCGCTCCCGGGCGCTTTTAATAATGAATGTGGGTCAGTGTCCGACGGGGACGGGGAAGAGGAGCGGATGAGAATTTTTCGCCGCGGAAAATTTGCAAAAGTTCGCCGGGGGAGGCGGGCGGTGTCAAAAGGACATTGGAACGCTCTCATTATGTATCTTCAGGAAATTTACGCGCCGTAAGAGAGCGGGAGAGTTTCTTTTGAGCTTTTGTTCGCGCTCTCTCTCTCCCTCTCTCTCTCTCCTTGAGTTTCGAGCGTCAAATATTTGCTTCCTTGCTCGGGGCGGAGATTTCGGGCGGGCCTTATTCTCCGCCGGCAGACGCGATGCGGGTAATCAAAAGTTTGCGCTCGCGAGCGGCAAAGCGCCCCCCCTCCTTCCCCCCCCCCCCCCGGAGAAAGAGGGAGCAAAGAAGCGGCAAACGTCTTCGCCGCGGGAGAGGGCGAGGACGATGATGGGACCCGCAATGGCTGAAGCCGGCAAATTTTGCGGGGAACGGGCCGCGACAATGGGCGAAGTACGGGCGGAGGAAATTAGCGGAGTGCTAATGAATTAGCACTTTCTGCGGGGCGGGGGGGGGGAGAGGGGAGGGGAAGACTTAATTGCGTTTGCTCCGAGTCATTAATATTTTTTTCGCGTCGCGGCGCGCGCGGGAGGAATTGCTCTCGACGAGCGGGCAAACTTTTTCGAATCGCGTATTAATGCCACTTGGAGAAATTTCGACTGTTTTAGGTTTTTTGTAATTTTAGCAACAATTGTAAAAAGCTCGAATGGTCGCTGCTTCGCGAGCTCCATTTCCACCGAAATTCACAGCTCCGTAAATCGTCGTCGCATCGAAAAGAGGTTACAGCCGCGAAAAGATATGTATTTCAACTAAAAAGCCCCGATAATTCTTCCTTTAAATATTCAGCGAATCGAAAGCGTTCTCACCCCGCACCGCGGCGGCGGCAGCTGCGGGGATCTAAATCGATACGTATTAAAATCGAGCCCCGAAGATTTCGAGGCGGGAGAGAGCGCACGACTCTTAGAGGGTGCGCGTGCACAAAAGCACAAACGCTCCGCAAACAGAGAGAGAGAGAGAGAGAGAGTATCTTTTGACGCGGGGCAATCTCGAGGCTCTTGCATTTGCAGCTTTTTTATACACCGCCGGCTGCCTCGCTTTCCCCGCGAAACGGCCCGGATAAAAAAAAGGAAAGCCCTCTCTCTCTCTCTCTCGCGAATCCAAAAATCTCGAAAGAGAAACGCGAAAGCAAACGCAAAAACAAAAGCTCCCGAGCATCCGGGGGGGGGGGGGGGGCGCACCCCCGTTGAATGTTTCACGAGCGCGGTTCG
>JAWWEO010000001.1:10240340-10278764 GCA_035582975.1 Ormyrus labotus | reverse complement strand
CCCCCCCCCCCCCCCCCCCCCCCCCCCCCCCCCCCCCCCCCCCCCCCCCCCCCCCCCCCCCAACTCCCGTTGAATGTTTCACGAGAGCGTTTCGCGCTTTGGCTCTCGCGTTCCATAAATTTTTTATATTTATCGCGTCCGTGAAGGAAATACACGCTCGCGGGCGAAGCGGTTCCGCCTAACGAGCAGGAGGAAGAGAGAGAGAGATATCGCATGCATTATGCAGAGAGAGCCGGGCGAGACGCGGCGAATATAAGCGCGCGCTTGCGCGGGCGGCGCACTTACGCGCCGCGGTTCCAAGTAACCCGATGGATTATGCGGCTAATTTCTAAAGTGCTCGGGATGCGCGCTCGCGCGCTTCGGATTCTGGGCGCCGCCGAGCGGCCCCTAATTTATGCGACGCTTCCTCCTCGATATGCCGCCGCCCCCGCCCCCGCCGTCGTCGTCCTCCCCGTTCCCTTATTACCTGCACCAGCCGAATTCTTACGCGATTTCTCCCGTGGATTATTCATAACGGCTTTGCGAGATTAGCGCGCGCGCCGAGGGGAAAGCCAATCGAATCAGCTCGGGCGCGCGCGGATTTCTCGCGCGCGCGGGAGATTGCCCGTCGCGGTTTGTTTTGCGATCGTGCACGCGCGATGGCTCTCTCTCTCTCGAGAGAGTATCGCGCGATATAAAAATGGAGCTGTGCACGAATTTTTTCGAAATTTTTATTCGCAATCGATGCGCGGTATAAACACACACGAGGCGCGCATACGTAAAGAGTGAATTTTTTTTTTTTCACGGGCAAACAATTCCGGCTGGCTTCTTGATTGCGTAAAGCCGTTCGGCGGCGGGGCGGTGTAATCAAATGGTCAGTCAGCGCGAAAATATTTGGAATTTCCAGCGTTTATCCGCTCTTGTTTAAACTGGCCACGAGATTTTTTAATCATTTTTTTATGCACTCGAAATTTTCAATCGATCCACTTCCAATGATTAATCGGTTACTTCAGCGAGTTCTAAGCCCGTGAATTTGATTACAGTATTTATTTATCATCTCGTTTCCCCCTTTCAAACGGAAAATCCGGAGATATTACAGAAAAATAACATTTCCAGAGCAGCAGTAGCATCTTTTTTCGCGATATACACATATTCGTTCGAAAAGTCTTACGCAAGATTAAAGACAGAAAGAAAGGAGCGGCGGCCACGTACGCAAACAGAAAGCTAATTCGAAAGCCGCGTGCACTTTTAACAAGCACACCGCGCGGGCAGCGTAGCGTAGTACAACGATTCAGCGCAAGTTTCAAGAGCGCAATTGCGAACGCAGCGCGGCGACATCGATATCGAGAGAGAAAGAGAGAGACGCGAATTCTCCGCGCGTCGTGGAAAATGGAAAAGTTGCTGTGGAAAGGGCGCGTAAGAGACACGGCGCTGGTAAGTAAATAGAAGTTCGGACTTGCATCCGCGCAGCCTTGGCACCGCGAGCAGATGCTCAGCCGCCGGTAGTTCCTTTCGCCCCCGCAGGACGGTACAATATGCGAATCTGGAACGCGCGGATATATTCTTCGGGACTTTGGCTAAGTTGCCTCTGGCCGCACCGGACGACATTGTAATACGCCGCGCTGTTATTAGAACTAAATCGACGAGTTCGAGACGCTTTGTATGCCGGGTATTTTATTCGAGATGCTTTTGCGAAATAATCCTTGTTAAGAAAAGTTCGCTGCTGGGAAGTTCCGTTGGAGTTGTATTTTTGGATTGGCTGCGAAGTTAATTTGTTTCTATTTTTGTAAATAAAGTTTTACTTGTACATCTTTAAAGTCAGTTTAAGCTTTTCACGTTATTTCGTATATTTTACATTCAGGCAGATTTATTTAAGGGGTAATACCGTCGAAGAGGTCCTCCACCCTCCCCCCCCCCAAATTACCTGTAAAAAAATGAAGTTCATATATTTTTATCCTAATATATTCAATTTTTTCAAAAGGACCAAGATTGAATTCTTTTGGTCCTTTCGATGCAGAAAAATAGCAATTTTAAAATTCTTTACTCCGGGAAACATGAAGCTTCAAAAAATTCATGGATTTTCATTCTCCGAAGCTTAAGCTTTTTGTATTTTATATCGTTTTGACCTCAAGCTGTTTGCATGGCCAAATTTTTTTATTTAGCATTTTAAATGGTAAGAAGACTCGTAAGTATTAATTAATTTTTCGAATGGGTTCTGAAGTGTCGGAGGTGTATTGTGTTTGATTTATAGTAAGAAGTTATCATGAATATTGATCGATGTATTTTTATTTATTTTTTGTAATAACATTTCTATGTAAAACTGTTCTAAAAGGGGACTTGAAAAAAATTAAAATATATTTTTAAACAAATTGGTTTCGAAGGCATTTGTTACTGAAATATCTTTCGACTTTTCGTTGAAAAAATTAGTATTTGTAATTAAGTCTTTATCTATTATGGACTAGCCTTGGTAGAATTTCCAGCATTAAAAATGGAAAGGAAAATAGTTAATAGATAAGTCCTGTGGCTATAAATACATCTATTAAAATAGATAGAGATGAAACGCTTTTTTTTACATAATTTCTCTATTAAATGGGAAAGAAAGAAAGTTATTGTTGTAATATGAAATATATCCTAACGTAACAAGATAAATTTTACCTTGTAAATATATAAGAAAAAATTCCACATTTTAAATCGCCAAAAGATTTTAATAGCTAATAAGAACTGTAATTATCAGCTTTCAAAACTTTAATTATAAGCCTTTCTTTATGTTTCATTATAGAACATTAAAAGTAAATAAACTAATATAAAATTAAAATAAATATAAATGTAGTGTATAATTTGGTTTTCTTATGTAGACGAACAATCGTTAAAATTCTCTTCTAGTGTGACATTGAGGGTGACGAGGTTAGATAGCCTTACTTTTTTAAAAGATTTAGATTAGCTATTTAACACCTTAAAAATGGGTTAAAGCTTTTCTTCTATGAAACGCTTAGTTCATGAAAAAAAAATGTTTCATGCTAGGAAATATTCTAAAAAGGTTAGCTCGCTCCTACCTAATCTTTTCTTTTGCTACCTATTTCTTAGGTAAGAAATGCTTTCCATTTCTATCACGGAGGTAATAAGAATTACTGGTGGTAGTAATCAAATAGTCTTGCTTATTAATTCACTTATTTATTTTCTGCCATTTGCTAATAACCTTTTACAAACTAGACATTCCAAATGTAAATGTTTTAATCTTAATTAATGGATTCTTATTCAGACAGACAAACTGTGTCTGAACTAATTTGTACTAATTAAGCGCAATGTCAATTTAATTAAGCTTTTATGTATAACAGCGACTAATTCTTTTACTTACTTAAATTATAAGTTCGTGAAATCTAGATAATTTCTTTTGTCATAGCAGTAAATTTAACAATAATAAAGTTTTAAAATAATTCTTAAGTCATATATGTTCATCTTTGGGATGAATTGCATATAAATGAAAAATCTAAAGTAATAAAATGTAGAAATGTAATCGAACGTAATAAAATTCACATATCAGCGAAGAACAAAATCGGCGAAAACGAACGTCGTCAGATTCTTTCGGTTAGTTGCGCGGATCCTTCGAAGGAGTAAGCGTCGATGGTCTATTTAAGAAACGCGAACTCTTACCGAAACGTAATTAAATTATAATCTTTTCTGAATTACGAATTTATTATTTAAAATTAATTTGCCTTTGACGGCGAAATATTTTCGATTCCAACACTCGTATACCAGTCTTGTGCAAATTCAGCCCCGCCGCGCATTCAACAATTACGCACGCATAAACGAGTAAAGCGGCAATAAATAACGCTCGCAGAAAAGCAGCGAAACTTGTAATAACTTGGCGAAATTAATTACCCCCGTGCAACAAACGATAAAATTTCGCCCGTCGAGTAAACTCGCTCGTCTAAAATCTGATCGTTTCCACTCTTCCATTCGCCTCCCGTAACGGGGAAGTTAATTTGTGAATCGGAACGAAAAACAAGGGCAGATCACCGGGTGAGAGGAGAGTATAATAGTGCACCAGTCGAGTTTCATCGAGCGCATCGCGAGTATAGGCGCAAATTGTCTCGGGGTAAAGGTGTGCTCCATAATGCGCCAACGGGGGAAAGACACGAGGGAGAGAGAGTCGGAGAGCGAGGTGTCAGCAGTTCGTGTCGCGGAATATTCGCGCGTAAGCGATTTTACGCAAAGCCGGGGACGCGGGAGCGGGCTTTGTTTACAGGCGCGCCGGTAGCAGTTTTGCGCGACCTGAGTAATCGGCGACACTCCCGGCACGTACACCAACACCGCCCTGGCCACTCTGTCTCTCGCTCTCCGAGCTTTTATATATACATCGAGTTGTCGCCCAGGCCGCGTTTCCAAGTTTCGCGCGCTTGTTGCTCGGCGGCGGGATATATATATATACTTTTTTTCCCGATTTACGGGTGCCTATATTCCGCGAGTTTTTACGCGCAAACTTTCGCCCTTAGCTCGGCCCGTATTTTTCGAGGCATTTTTCGTAAATTTTCACCAGTGCATTAAAAGGTCGAGCGTCGCCGCCGCCGCTGCCTCGGAGCGGAATTCCGAGCGCCTACGTCGCGGGAATTCCAAGCCGGCGTGTATACCCGCTGACTTTCGAGATAAACTTTTAATGCTGAATTCCTGGCGTCGCCCCCTAAGCGGGAGCTCTCTCCGCCGACCCGCTGCCAATAGCGTCCGCCCGGAATTCCGGCAGCTGCGAATAAATGGACACGAAATTAACTATCCCCGACGACCTCTCCCCCCCCCCACCGCCACCTCCGCCCGCCGCGCCGAGAGATTGCAAACTGAATAAAGATAACGCTAAATTGGCCCGAGAGTCGCCAGGAGGAAACGCGCACAAGTAGATAACACCGCGCCCGGATCGGAAAAATTGCCAATTTCGAATATCGCTCTCTCTCTCGCTCCTAGCCGAGAGACTTATCGAAAATCCCCGCGGAGCCGACTCTCCGTCCGGATGGAAATGCCTCTTTATAAAGGGCGAGAGCTGATAAGGTGACGGAACTAAAGATCTCGGGCCTTGTTACGCCGCTTTATTTCTATATCTTCGGAGGACGAGTAAACAGACAACGATAAGGGCATTAATATATATATATATATATATATATACTGTGAATCCGTTGGATAAATCAGATTCTTATCCGTGACAGTTGCGAAAGTCGATGGAACTTAAACCTGTTCAAGTTAATAAAAGCTAACATTTAGTCGTTTAAATTTAAGTACGGTTAAAGTTAGAAATAGTAACTGTTTCTTATAAAGTACCAAATTCCCCGCTGATTAATTCAAAGCTCAGAGGCTCGGTAGCCTGCTCTATTTACACTTCTATCTTTAACCAGTATTCCAAATACGCTGATACGTTCGAATTCCCGCCGAACCTTTAAATCCAGCACGTCGGACTCTATAATTTTCAATTTAATACACGGCCCCCTTGAATCGCCATGCATCATCACGCACGTCATTACACGTCCCGATTATACATGTAGACACGCATAATGCGATCCTCTTAAGGTACCAACTGATTTGATTAATTCCACAAACGGCTGCCGCCCCCCGTCCGGGCGGCGGTCATCGCAAACAGAACGCAGCCCCGTATCAGATCGCATAAAACTCCAGTAAAACTATCCAGCGAAAGGCCAACGCGGGCCGCCGCGGTCGCCCGTTTTTATTTCGCCGGGGCAACGCGCATTCAATTCGGCCACGCTTTTTATCTAGTACATCGCGCGCTTGTTTATTCGCGGTTAATGCGGAGAGCGTGCGCTTTTTTTTTCCCTTTTTTTTTCTTTCCGCGCCCCCGCTAAACAATTATTGCGGAGCGACTTGACCGGGCGGGCGGGCGGGGGGTGGTGGTGGTGTGCGGAAAAAAAGCGCACTCGGGGGAAATAGGCTGGTCTGTGTTAACGCGTGACGTACGGCTGCGAAATAAAAAATAAACGCGCAACAGCGGCCAGCTACGGAGACCCGAGAGCACGGATGTTATACGTACACGCACACACGTATACACCCACAGGCGCGCGCGCGCGCGGACGAGACCGGCAATTTACCTGCGAACATATCCCTCGAAATTAGGCCATTTATCTTCGCACCCAAGCAGCCCCCTGATTCATTATGGATTTTGCGAGCTCGTCAATTCGGTTAACCGTACGCACTCAATTTTCGACACGCACCCCGGCCCGCTTTTGTTTAATAACTTTATTGCCCGGGCGGGGGGGGGGGGAGAATATACTTTGGCGTTAGAATTTTTCTCGCGCTCGGAAATTCGACGCGCGCTTACACCGATTGCCTCGACGCGAGAGAGCCGCGGCCATTGAATTCGTACGGCGTCTCCAATAAGCTGCCAATTAGGGGGGAGCGAGCGCCGCTTTTTAAGCTGTTGAATATGAAAACGTCGCTAATGGAATTGCTTGAAATATTCGTTCGCCGCGGGAGGGGTATTGCAAACAAGTTTCGAAAAAATTGAAAAAAAAACTCGCTCGCTCGCTCATTTCGCAGCCGCGCGCGCGCGCGCGCAATTCCCCAATAATTCCACATAACTAAGCGGCGCTCTCGGCTCTCGAATCGATACAAAGGAAAAATAAACATTTCCATCATACCCCCGCGCGAAGTTGCTTGTTATTAATCAGCGCTGATGTAGGGGGGGCTTATATCCGCGTGCGTCGACTCGTCCATTATTTACCGTTAATAAGCCGCCGCCGTCTTGCGCTCTCTCAACTTAAATCGCAGTAAAATTGATTCGCTCCTGGCACGCGGTTTTATTATGCACTCCTGTCCCGCAATCTCGTCGGCGGCCTAGAAAAAGAAAAAAAAAAAAAAAAACCGGCAGAAACCACCTCGGAGAGCTAACCCAATAATAAAGCCTAAAGGGGCTCCGGCTCTCCGGGCGCGCGCAGCTTTGTCCGCTGAAAAGAGGAGGAAGATGAATGAAGGCGCGCCGACGCCGCCGCCGCCGCCGCCTCCGCCTCATCTCCCAAGGGCTGCAGACTGCCGCCGCCCGGAAATAGCCCAAGAGCTTAAACTGCGCTCTGGCCAGCTGAAAATGAACATGGCGCGATTAAAGCAAACGGGCCAAGCAAGCCGCCCCCCTCCCCCACCCCCCGGCTATCTCCATAGACACGCATCCGCGAACATGCGCCTGAAACAACAGCCCGCCCGGTGTACGTATCGCCGCGCGCCCCGTTATCATTTCGTACGAGCCGGCCGCGCGCGCGCGCGCGCCAAAGAGTTTTTGCCTTTCAATTAGGGGAACCCGTGTTATTGCATGCCCGGGGGAAGAGAGGAGGGAGGCGGGCTTTCTTTCTTTTTTTTTTTCTTCCAGCTCCGGCGGGCGGACGGGGATTAACACCTTCAATTTGGAATGATTTCGATTCAAAAATTTATCGCGCCGGGCAATCTAGGAGTTATCGCGGAAAACGATCTGGGAGGGAACTTATCTCGCCGAGGGATCCGCTGCGAAAAGTCTTATCTTTACAAAATGCTTTGTAAAAGAGTTATTTTTTTGGGGGAAGCGATCGAGAAAAAAAAATTCAATTGCCCGATTTCATTCGACGATCTTTTGATCAGTGTTAGAACAACTTTCAATTTATTCGCCGGATTTTTGTAGAAAAAAAGACAGGCTCTAGAACAATGTTCGAGATAACGGCTTCGTTTTACAGAATAAGCTTTTTCCCGGATTATTTTTGATGAAAAACATTTTTGCAAACGAACCTGATTATCAGCGATCTTGAAAGTAAGTTATTTTTAAAATTCACGTTTCTTAAATGAAAAGATAAGTTATTATTTATTGGTTTACTCATTAACGATAACAGAGTCGACTCTCGGGCCATTTTGCGATATTTCCCAGTTTTATTTTTATCGATTTCGCAAGCGCAAATATTTGGCTCCTCTCTTATCACCAGAAAAAGAACGGCAGATTGTATAATTCCAGCGTCGAAGGGTTAATTTTGGAAAATTAATGAATATGCTAATGGGTCCCTTCCGCCTTTTTCGTCGCAGAATCGAGGAACTTTTTTCGGCGGGTTCGGCAAGAGAGCTCAGGAAAATAATAAGTAGCGCCCCGGTGAAATTGAAGGGAAAAAAGGAAGGCGGGGGATTTGCTGCGGATTGCTATAGCGGTGGGAGAATCTGTCGCTCTCCTGACCATCTCCGCATAATTCATGCGATCAGCGCGGCGTATATAGACCGCAGCGCCAGAGAGAAAGAGAGAGAGAGAGAGAGCCGAGGGAGGGTTTTACAAATATATTTACCAGGGTCGTCCTAATTTACATTTTAATTGTGCATTACCATAGCAAATATTGCGTCCTTCGTTACGTCGCAGAGACCCGACAGCTAATTCGGCGCCTCTCGTCCCTCTCGAATCACCGGCAGAGCCTTATACATTTGTAATAGTAATACTTACGCTAGACGGAGAGGGAGTTTTCTTTGTGCTCGGGTTTCCCGACGGCGCGCGAAAGCTCTCGCGTTACCCTCATTAACGATGACGCCCCGGAATAAATTCAGCCGGATATCCGCGGCAGCGACAGCTCGAAATTTTTCGTAATGGACCGGGAGTAAGTCAAAATCGCCGCGGCGCGCGCCGCCGCCTAAAAAAAAAAAATAGCCCCGAGCCCGGCTGAATCTTCATGAAAGTTCGGAGCTCCGGCGAGCTCGTAATCTTAACTAATGTCGCCATCATTCACAAGCGTAACTTTCCGTGACTCGTTCTTTCTACCCCCTCTCCCTCCTCTCTCCCCGGGCGCGCGTCCCCGAGCAAAGAGGCTGTCTGCGAGAATAGAGTTGCAAATTGGAAATTTGTTACCGGCTCCTCTCTCTCTCTTCTCAAAGGAGCCCCGACGCACCTTAATAATGCTTTTAAATTTTCATTAGCTACCGGCGGCGGCGGCGGGGCGGGTAAACGTCTGCGTCCGCGGAAGTCTGCCCTCGTCGATTCTCTCGCCGCAAATAAAAACGCTCGAGCCGCCGCGGAGGAGCCTTTTAAATCCTCTCGTTGCGCGGGCGATAGTTTTAAATTTCGCCCGCGGATCAATTAATTTTTCAAGCCTTATTTCTCGGAGCCGGAGCGGCGCGGTGTAACGGCTATGTATAACGGCTTAATGACCGTCGGGGCGCTTAATTTTTTTCTTTTTTTTTCCCTTAAAACCATCGTTAGCTTTTAATAAATGGATGTACTCGAAACCCTCGTCCGCCTTAACTCCTCGAGGATAAATCATTGTTTTTCGAAAAACGCCGCGTTCTCTTTAACGCGCCGCTCATTATTTCCGCCGCGCGGACTTGCCGCGCTTCTTGCCCGAAGGGTCGAAACGCGTTTTTAGTTAATTCGATCGACGTCGGTTTTCCATTTTTCCGTTTAGATTTTCGAGCGACGGGTACAATAGGAGTGCAATAAACAATTCAGTGAAAAATCAGTCATATTTATTTTCCTCGGGTATATTGTATACAATATATTTCTTGATCGCGCAAGTAGATTTTGCGCGAGACAACGATAAATCAGCCGAATAACGAGTCGCGACGAAGGCGCCGGAGATCCAGTCTCCGCTCGCGCTTCATTCGAGCATTATTCATTAGCGCTCTCCGCCGCTTTTTAAATGCCCCGTCGATGAATCAGCCGCGAAACAAGGAAATATCATCGACATAACTCCTCCGCGCGGCGGCGGCAGCTTCTCGTTCTCCGAGATTTTAATTCCTCCTTAACCCCGTCGCGGAGCTCAACAGTTCCCCTCCCCTCCCCGCTCTCGACACAAAAGCCACCTCATCCGAGCCGCGCGGAAAGTCACAGTAAGCCTCTAGTCTGCACTCCCCCGGCAATAGTGCAAAAAGCCGTCGCGCGCGCGACGTGTGTACACGTCGACGGCGGCGGCGGGGACCGTTATTAAGTACGCGACGGCTGGGTGAAAAGCCCGGCTGAGGGTAATAATTGCGCGACGCTAATATCCTCGAGATCTCCTGCCAAATCGTCGCAATAAGTGCGCGGCTGGCGACTCTTTCGTCGCCGTCGTCGAGAGCGGAGGAAGAGAGCCGCCCTCCCGTAATTCCGCGGATGCATTAGCTTCATTTGGTAGGAGAGCTTTTATTCCCGGCCGCCGCGGGCGCTTACACTCCGCTTTTATTTACGCCTCTGCTTACGCGGAGGAGCCGAGGATGCCCGCGGTTCGCTTTATCCACGGGAGGACGCTCGATACGCTCGCGTAGACCGTCGGATTCACGTAGGCGCAGCCGTCGCTCCAGGAGGTCACACCTGCGGGGAAGAGAGAGAGATAGACAGCTTAATAACGGAGAGTCTTTTGTGCCTCGCTCGCGGAATTTACCTATTATCCGGTCGTCGAGCACGGCGGGGGAGCCGGAGTCGCCCACGCAAGGCCCGGCGCCCTGCCTGAAGACGCAGAACATCCGCGGGGTCACGCTGAGGTCGCCGTACGCCGACCTGCACTCCTCGGCGCTGATCCTCTCGATCTCGGTGTCCCGCAGGTCGTCCGAGATTTTCCCTAGAATCTGCGGGGGAGAGAGCGAGATAATGTTCGAGGGCTTTTTTTCGAGGGGGGCGGGTTATTCGGGTGTGTGCAACGTTAATTGCCCGGGTAATTACCTCCGTGGCGCCCCAGCCGGCTATCGAGAGGCTTGCTTTTTCCTGGTCGCCGCTGCCGGCGCTCGGTAAGCTTATTGGTTTAACGCTCTCGGTAAAGAGGATCTTGCTGGATAACTGTAACAGAGCAATTCGGGGGGATTGAGATTCGGAGATGGATTAATTTCGCGCGCCTCGGGCGTTCGTACCTTTATTAGGGCGACGTCGTAGTCGTTGCTCGTTGCGTCGAATTGCGGGTGCACGACGACCTTTTCGACGAAGTAGACCTGTCCGTTCTGGTAGTATTTCGAGGAGCCGACTCTTACGTGAAAATCGTTGGGTGCCCGGCTAAAAATATGAATTCTAGAATAACTTTCGGATCGATCTTAAAAGTTTTTTTGAACGTTATATTTACGCTTGTCCGCATTGGGCGGAAGTAATGATCCATTCCTCGTTTAGAATGCTGCCGCAGCAGTAATGATCGAAGTCGTGGCCGTAAAACGTGCCGTTGTACTGCAGCGAGGCCTAAATCGTGGAAAAATTTCTTCTAGAAAACTATTTGTGTAAAGGAGGTATTATTAAAAATTTGTCGTTTGTGTGCGGTGAGTTTACAAAAAAATGTATTAAGAGCAAAGAATCGATTTTTACGCTTCGATGCATAATTCACATAAGCGTCGACATAAGAATAAAAAAATGTAATTCGACTCTTTCTAAAGCATAATAAGAGTTAAAAAAAGTAAATAAAGATGTAAAAGTCTAATGAATCTTAATACGCGAAAAGAAAAAGCAGTTTTAAACTTAATTAATGCAGTACTTTATAATTTTAGTTAAAATGGGATTTTATAATACACGAAGTGCGTGACTTTGCCCAGTAAATAAAAAACTAGCGGTGCCTCTCGGTTTCATTGCAAAAAAAACTTTATAGCAAAGACAATTACATCGTCGAATAAAAAAAAAGGAACGAAAGCATATAGCTATCCGTTCGTGCGGTGGAATCGTGTACTCACAATGTACGGAAAATCCCGTATATCAGCGGCGGCGCCGTTAATAATCCTCATCGATTTGAAATCTGGTAGCCCCGACGGAATAAATCCGTCATTTTTGGCAAGACGAAAACACTGACACATTGAAATATAGCCGAGCGTGCCAAGCGCGAGGCGAACGAGCAGTCGAGACATTGCCAATTCCTTTTACTGACACACTATGAGTACATCGTGCTCGCGTTTTCTCTATATATAAAGGAAAAACCGGCTCTGCTCGTCCCGCGAGTCGACGCTAACATTTTCTTTCTTCGCTCTCTTATCGCCGGCCGAGTCGTAAATTAAAAGGTTATCTTATTATTTCTAGTTTCATAACTCGGCGCTAATTGCCGATAATCTTTTACGAAGAATCGGAATTCCCTGGCGCGGCTCCGCTTTGTCTGTGGGGTCTGAAAAATTCGCGAGAGCCTCGGCGCGGCGGGAGAGAGGGGCTCTGCATTAATGTTTTATAAACATTACTATAAATATGCAAACGAGGGCTGTCCAGCAGTGTCACTGGCAGAAATTATGCATTGAAATACGCCAGGCGCCATAAAACGCATCGATAATAGAGGAGGGCCGCCGCGCGAGGAAGGGAACTACTCTCTCTCTCTCTCTCTCTCGCGCGCGCGCTTTGGAATGTCGACGTTGGCTCCGCGCTCCGAGAGCCATCTTTTTACAAATATCTGCGCGTGTTACAGGCTAATGCCCTATTAGCATATAAATCCGATGGTCAACGCTCCGATGCTAAAATAATCATTTGCATAATCAGGAAGAGACTTCCGCGAAATCTCCTGACCGAGACGTCCATTACGGACTCTTATGCATTTTTCAGGCGCCGTTATATAACCGACCGAATGATATTGCCGCTCGTTCACCCAAATCTTTTTTATTCCCCTCCCTAGCTCGGAGAGCTAGTCTCTTTCCCCTTCTCTCTCTCTCTCCCACTCTCTGGCAACGAACCGAGAATCGCCAAGATCTGATGAAACTTTCGATCAATTAGATAACCGCGCAAATATCGATTTACATCGGAGGGGGCCGGCACGAAAGCTTCTTCTTTATATTTGCGCCAAACGCCGCCGCCGCCGTTCCTGGAAGCTTTCATTGTGCGAGCTATCTATAAAAAGTGGCCGATCGCCGAGGCAGCGGCGACGCGCGGCTGGCTTTTATCGATATTCTATTTAATAACATTACGTCTGTAATCGGTCATCGGGCCGGGCTTATCTTCATTGCCGCGGCATCCATAATGACGCATCAGAAAAAAGAAGAGGCAGGATAAGCGGAAGCGAGAGGCGAACTTTCGAGGAAAAAGTATTATGGAAAGCGAAAGGCTGCACCGAGTGGATTAACGCGGGGCCCCGGGTAATTTCATTGTATCGGGGTCACAAATTTCATTCACTTAAGTCGTTGGCATCGATCAAACGCGTCGCGCGACTGACGGCGAAATTCACCTAGGCGATTATGTTAAGTTCGACGGGGGGCGAGAGAGAGAGAGAGAGACGCCCCAGAGGCAGCTTTGCAGCCAATCAGAGTCATTGATGGGCATATAAATCTTTTCCTATGCATAATCGTACTGTTCCGGGGGCCCTTTTGTCAACTTCCAGCGGGACATTAGGCTAATTGACAGGAGAGCTCGCGATAAGGTTTATGACTTGAATTTATAATGAGCGCGAACTGTATTATTAAAAGAATGCACGCGTTTCGCAATGGGAGAGATTCGAAGGCATCCGAGCTATTTATATTGCTCCTCGGTTTTAAGTATTACTGACTTGAGGATAATTAAATTCTTCGTCAACGACTCTTCACAGTTTTTTTCCCGAGAAGTTAATGTTTTTCCCGGATATGCAATGAGTGTTTTTGGATTAAGGCGCTTATTGCGGAGCTGTCAAAAATAGGTATCGTTTTTATTGCGGAATACGACAGGTGATACGAAGCGCATCGGAATTATAAATCTCGCGATTTAAGTGTGTCACGATTTAAATATATTAGAGATCATAAAACATGAGTAATTCCAAGGAAGAGTATTTCCGTAAGCGGAAATTTATTTATTTATTTATTAAATCAGAGGATAATTAAATAATAATTGCACATAAATAACACGTTACAATAGTAACCCAGCAGAGCAAAGTTTTTTCCTGTTCGCTGGTTTGGCTCGATATAAACTAAAAAACTTACAAGCTAAATACTTAAAATGATAATACTAAATAACTCATCACAGATATCTCTAAACATTATATGCAATTGCGCATCTCGTCTTAATTCCTAAGTAATATAGTTACTAGGTTAAGTTATTAGGTTTGTACAATATGTATTCTATTTATTCATTTCCAATACCTAATCAACATTTCACTAGCTTTCGTACACATCTCGGTTTTATTTTGCGGGACATGTTAGGCCAACTGCATATATCACGCGATAGTGGGGGAACATTTCTCTATATTGTAAGGCAGAATCACATTTGCAAAAAGAAGTGAAAACTATGTCATTTAATACTATTATGTCGTTGTATTCCGGTTGTCTCGATAATGGTTGCGTTGAATTTGTGAATATTTACTGACCTCTATATATTAAAATATAAAAGTGCTTTATTATTTCCGAGATAATTTATGTCTCATGCGACATTCTAATTTCTTTGTTTTGTTTGATTTGTTTTCCTGGAGGTTTAGGGCATTTATTTTCTAAAATTTTATTGTTATTTCATCTATTGTTGTAAAAACTTCTTCTATAGGTGTACATTTATTATCTCCGGAAGTGATTACCTTCTCTTCTTTCATATAATGTCGGTGTTTTATTTTTTTTTATTTTTGGATAATGATATAAGTCACAGTCTTCTTTACTATTTTTTTGCTTAGAATGAACAGGTTTGTTTTCATTAATGGTTTTGATGATTTCTTTAGCTGTTTTATTTGATAAGTTGATAAGTTCATTAATGCTTTTGATGATTTCTTCAGCTGCTTTAGCTGCTAAGTTGATAAGTTCAGCGTTGTTTGCTTGCATTTTCTTCCAATTATAGTTGGATATTCTGTGATGAGATCTATTGTAGTGTAAATTACAGTTACCGTGTGCACAGGTATATGTTCTTATGTCTTGTATAAGTTTGTCTGTGATTATCTCACCCCCATGGACTTCCAATGTAAGATGTGACAATGCTGTATTCAATGAGTATAGTTGAGTAGCTTTTTTTGTTACCTATTAGTTCGTGTAAGATTATTCTAATTTTGTTGCAGTCTATTTTTGTTTCTTTTATTGCTGTGTGTTCATTACTTGCTGTTTCTAATTTGATTTTACCCATTCTTTTAGCTTTTCTATTAATTTTGATTGTCAGAGTTTTAATGTTGTTAGTAATTTGCTGATAGCTGATTTTATTACTTATTCTTCTGTTATATTTTGGGAGTATGATACTTTTCTTCCTGGTGCTGCTAGTTGAGTTTATAAAGTTGTCTTTTAAGTATTCGTAATGATGTAATAGAGATTCATAAGTAAATTGTTGATCAAGATTTAATGGGTGTTTCTCTTTTGAATTTGTAATATTCGAGTTATGTTCATATATGCTCCTCCCCATGCAATTATACCATAAGACATTATATTGTGGAAAAGAGCATAGCATCATGAGATTTTGTTGGAACAGTATTTTTGTAAGTTTATAGAAAGTAAAAATTAAGTATTTTGTTTTGTTGCATGCTGACATTTAAATTTCCCAGTGTGCTGTTTCGAGTACTTCCAAATTCCATGTAGTCTGTTTTCTCTATGTTCAAAAATAATTTATTTAATGCAAGCCAATTTGATACTTTGTTTAAGTATAGGTTTAATTTAGATTCTATTTCTAGCCATGATTTTCCTTTTACTATTACTGCAGTGTCATCGGCATAAGATAATATTGTGTGTTCTGGTAGAATTCGGAATATATAATTTATGTAGATAATTAATAATAATGGTCCAAGTATTGTTCCTTGTGGGACACCTATTTCAATTGTATTGAATTGGCTATTTAAATTGTTTACTTTTACTCTTTGTTTTCTGTTGTCTAAGTAGCTTTTAAGTAATTTGTAAGCATTCTCTCTTATTCCATAATTGTAGAGTTTTTCTAGAAGTATTTTATGGTCAACTGTATCAAATGCCTTGGCGAGATCAAGAAAAGTAGCTACTACAGGTTTACTTTTATCACTTTTATTAAGTTGATGTAAATATGGATATCTTTAGTGTACCTATTTCCATATTAAAAATAAATTCACATATTCGTCGATATTTGTTTGAAATATAAATTTAAAGAAAGTTAACAATTTAATTCCTAAAATAAAATAAACAATAAATAAAGAAAGTGTAATACAGACTTTAGCCCCGTCGAGCTTGCAGCTTTGCAATACTTTTCGGTATCTTAAAGTTTCGAACTAAATTCAAATTAACGGGCATTAAAGAATTTGATAGAGTAGCGCTACTAATACGAGCAGTAATAGTAGTCCTAATAATGATAGTAATATTAATAAGATATTAATATTTATGAGAGTCGAGGGCTCTTGAACGATAGTAATTATGAAGTTTCTAGTGCGAGGCTCGCGTCCTCCCGCGCGCCGCGGGGAGGGTTATACGCCGCGGCGTATGGCGAGAGGAGGGTAAGGTTACGTAAGGTGTTAAGCTTCGCCGGAGCTCGTGCCTCGTTCGCCCCCCTCGGTGCATAGTCGAGCTCTCGCTCTCTCTCTCTCTCTCGCTGCTAAGTGTCACGAGTTTGGAATTTCGAACAGATTACAACGAATTTCGAGGCAGTTCCAGGAGCCGCCGGATAATCTGACTGCACCGCTCCAGATACTTCCTTACCTCCCTCTCTCGATCTCCCTCTCTCTCTCTTCCGATGCCTTGAATTTTTCATCCGCGCGCCTAAATTATTCGAGATTTCGGCCGTCCGCCCCTCGCGAACTGCTGCAGGGCAATGTAAACAGGAAAAAAAGGAGGACGGGGCCGCCGCCGCGGCTAATTAAAAGGACAAACAGGAGCCAACAAAGGGGGGTGGAGGCGCAGACAATTGCCGCTTGATTTCGGCAGGGGGGGAGCAAATAGCGGTGGCGCGCCCAAGCGCATCTATGTATTTGCTTGGCGACTTGCCGTCCGCATTGTGCGGAAGCTGCAAGAGCCGCTGTTGGCCAATCGTCGGGGCAAACACTCGTTCAGCTTTGATTGACGCGGAAGCCGCTGCATAATTCCTTTGGCGCGTTCGCTCACCTCCCAAGCCTCTCTCGGATACCGAGATTTTCACTCTCCTGGCGGACAGCTGCTGCACACCCTCCCGCCCGTGCAGCCGCGCGCGCGCGACCCCACCTCATCCGTGTCCCGTTATTTCTCCGAGCGACTGCGCTTGCTTGACGCTCGAATACGCAATCATACAGCCCGAGTCTTCTCTCGCGTGTCTGCCTGTTAATGCTGATTGCGATCCGTTTTCGGTCATTGTCTGGATATCGGCGCTGGCTTTTAAGGCGTTCGACGTTCTCGAAATTTCGAGCGTTTTGAGTAATTTGGAAGTTTGGCGAGGTGGATGGATGTTCGGTTATTTTTCGAATTTTTTTTTTTCTTTTAGTGACATCGAGGTGTTTGCTCGGAAGAAAACTAAACAGTGCAGTGTTGGTATCTGTGTACTCAGTGCGAGGTGCGAGCATAGCTTCCCTAAAAATATTTTATTTTGGTTTCTGATGTTTCGCGACTGGAAACATTTTTAACAGAAAATAAATGTTAATAAAAAATAACTTGCGTAAAATGTATTTTGTTATCATATTTTATTTACATATACATTTTATGGGCTTATTGATTTTTTGCAAATGTTGTTTTTAATAAAAGAAAGTGCATCACTTCATTTGTTCAATAAAAAAAAAATCATTGTTTGAATTAATAAGTAATACATAAAGGTAAAAAATTCGAAATACTCCTACTAATTTGATCGAATTAAATTAATTAATCAAAGTAACGACTCCAAATTACTTGCCCATTTTTGTACCTTCAAAAGCACACATCAGTCATAGCAATCTGCAAATCATAATGATTATATTATCCGACTAAAAGTATTAAATTGTGTACTTTAATTTCCCTCGCGAAATTAACTAAATGAATTAAACGTCTGCCATTTAACTCGAATTGAAATTTTAATTCGGCGCACTTCTTGCGCAAATTAATGATCATTATTTAATTAGAAATTAATTAAAATAGCCCCCCGAATTTTCGACGTTTAACGAGCAAAGTTCCGCGGGGCTCTTCCCCGCGCCTAAAAAGCACGAAAGGCACGAACGATATGCATACAGTGCCGAGTGAAGAGGTGTCAAACTATCGTACAAACAATCTCGCGCCAGCTGTTGTATAGCCGGCGGCGCGGCACTCTCGTTTTTCTCTCAAAGGCCAACGTTTGCGGCAATCCGTCGGATAATGATTTCATTAATATTGAAGTTCCGCATTACCGGGGCCACTCGTAAGTCTAATTAAATCAATGTATATCAATCGAAAATTGGAGTTCGGATTTCAGATGTAATGATATTTGCTCAAGCTGTAATTACCACTTTGTCGACGTATTATGATATATTAAAGTAACCGTGCGAATTTGTTTAAACGGCGTCGACTTTATTAGAAGTGATTTAATAGATTTCTTAAAAAAAAAATGAACGACTGCTTTACTCGTTAAACGAAAATGTTGCTCGTTAAACGCGACAATTTTGACGGGGATTACGATTTTATATGATTAATGCACAAGAAGTGTTTATTGCTCGCCGTGTAACGTATATAGGGAATAAAAAATATTTTATATGCGAACGCGCGCGAGAGGATTGCCGTACGAGGTAACCGGGCAGGGAGGAACACATTATTCTTGCTCCTATACATTTAAAAATAGACTTTAAAGTATTGCATTATATTTAAATTATGTTAAATGCTAAAGGTTTTTCGAATAAAAAAAATTTATGCGTTACTTACCTGTCTTCGCGGTGAGTAACGTTTGCGCGTCTGTTTTTACGATGTATCGTGGCGCTAAAAATAAATAATACAATGCGCGACATTTTATATTGGATTAATGGTGGGACTATTCCTCATTTTTGTACATCCAAACGCAGGAACAAGTAGTACACCCAGTAAAGTTTCGAAAAACCCGATTAGTCACGCCTCACTCGCGCTCGTGCATTAAGTCCATATCTTATCGATTAGGTAATACCCGGCCCAGATAACGAACGGGCAGATAAGCGCGTCGGGACAAAGGAAAGAGAGAGAGAGGGAGAGAGAGAGCCGGTCTGTAAATATGCAAGAAGCGTGCTTAGGAAGGGTAATTGGCATTATGGTGTCGGATAATCGATAGTGACGGGCTATCAGGAATGTTGGCTAATAGTTCGGCGCCTTGTATACACTGGGAAGCGGTCGGCTGCTTCCGATAACGATGAATTATCCCTCCGCCTCCGGGGGAGAGAGGTATGGGGTAGAGAGGAGGCCCCCGTTGCTTTGTCGCGCGTCTCCTGCATTCACGGCGCATTGCTCACAACTATTTCGCTCTTTGTCCCCCCCCGGCTGGATAACTTTGTTTTCTAATTAACTTTCGATCGGAGCTCGAAGAAGAAAAAAAAACAGGCCGACACATCGACGACCTAGATTTGTCGTGCGCGAGACAATGCCGCGATCGAGCGCGAACGAAAGGTTATTAGTTTTTCAATTAAGTAAAGTAGGCCTTTTTTCGTCGCCTCCGCGCCGCGAGAGACTCATCGATTTCAACCGCCGCGGGGTAATTAGCCTTTTACGCTCATTTCTCCCGGCCGCGCGCGGCTGCGGTGCAGAAGAGGAAAATTTTAATGCCCGCGCGGGACATCAATTAACCGCGATCTTTAAAAGAGAACTGCCTTTCATAAAGAACGGACAGTCGGCTGCGGCGGGTTTCACGATGCATACTCGGGCTTTGGTCTCTGCGCTACTTCTACTGTGCTGCTGCTGCTGCTGCCACTGCGCCCGACGCTGGGCGACGGCGCAAGATTTTCCCGGGTTCGGTGTGTGCTTTTTAAACGATTGCTAATGAGAGTTTGCGAATTTCCAGACTGATACTATATCGATCGAAAAAATTTGGAAAAATATTTGTCCCGCGCGCGGCAGTGGAAAAATGGGAGAGGAACGGCTTTTCGAGCGAAATTGCTGCTGTGCGTTCCCGCGCGGAAAAAAAGTGTTTGAATTAACAAGATCTCTATTTTAATTACGCGCTTTTGTTCGTGCGCTCCGCGGAAAGTGCTTCATTGGCCAAAAATCTCTTTTTGCATTACCCGCGTTTCGGTTAAACATTTTTAGAATACGAATTACGTTCCGCTTTTTTTTTTCGCGGTTCACCGTGCATTTTTTCCATATACGAGTTTGGCGCAAAGTGTATAAAGAATCTCAAAGTAATTGCAACCCAACCTCTCCGAGAGCCCCTCTAAAATTCCATCGCCGCGCGCAATCGCGACACCGTCGAACGAACGGCGGCTTAGTATTAAAAAATCATCCGTTTACCACCGCAGATAGCGGCGAGAAGGCCGAAAAAAATCCCGACGACGGCAGAGTGGTGGGCGGCTACGAGACGGAGATCGAGCAGCATCCTTATCAGGCAAGCATATTCCCCCGTCGACGCTCGCTATCAGCCTCCCTCTTCTATATCAGGTCTCTTTTCCTGTTTTTTTTTTCTTTTTTTTTTTTAACCTCGGCAGGTATCTCTGCGCTACAAGGGCCGCCACCGCTGCGGCGGCGCCATTATCTCGGAAGAATGGATCCTGACGGCGGCGCACTGCGTGAAATCGTAAGCACATTAGATCCCACCTCCCACCTCCCCTTGGCGCTCCTCAATTTCTAATAACGCATTACCGCCCGCTCTACTCTCCCCAGGGTCTCGGCCCAGAGCCTGAGCATCAAGGCGGGCTCGTCGACGCTGAGCGGCCGAGGACAGGTGATCCGCGCCAGTCGAGTAATCACTCACGAGGATTACACGCGTCGCGAGTCCGACTACGACATCGCCCTGATTCAGGTAATAACTGGCTAATGCACCTCGCTTGCGCGCGACCTCGGCGTGCCTGCGCGCACAGTCGACGCGAGCGAAAAATGTGTATACGTGCATATATATCTGCCAAGGCCGCGCCTCGTTACAATAAATTGTTTTACAGCTGGACTCGCCGCTGGACTACGACAGTAAAATCCATCCGATCGACTTGGCTCCCTTCTCCGACGATTACTCGGAAGGCAGCATGGCCTCGGTCACCGGATGGGGCGTCATCGAGAGCAGCGGTCGCGGCCTCAGCAATCGGCTGCGCGTCGTCGAGGTGCCCCTGCTCACGAACGACGAGTGCTCCGAGCTCTACGACGGCAAGCGCATAACCGAGCGGATGATCTGCGCCGGATACGTCGGCGAGGGCGGCAAGGACTCTTGTCAGGTACATATATATACGGACGAGTGTATATACACGGTGAGTGTATAGGAGAGAGAGAAATATGAGACGGTATAAATTTTGCTTTGCAGGGCGACAGCGGCGGACCGCTTGTGCAAGCCGGAAAACTGATCGGAATCGTGTCCTGGGGATTCGGATGCGCCCAGCCCAACTATCCCGGAGTTTACACGCGAGTCACGGCGCTCCGCTCCTGGATCAGCGAAAAGACCGGCCTCTAAACGCCCTCGGCTTCCTAACAATCGCTCCATCTTTCTTCGCCGACGGGCTGCTGTTTTTTTCTCTTTTTTTGTTTTTTTTTTTCGTTTTTTTTTTCTGTCTTTTGTCCGCCGCTCGCCGGCGATTTTTTACCTTTTTCAATAAATTCCACGACAGTCCAATTGGCTCTCTGTGCGTTTTATTTTATCCCCCCCCCCCCCCCAGACCCCTTTGTGTGCGTCGCTTTGCTGTTAATTAGAATTTTAAAAGCGGATCTTTGCCCGGGCCAAAATTTATTACTATTTCATGCAAATATGCAAATGCAAACAACATTTTTAAAGTGTAAATACGCGCGCGGGAAAAATATAAACGCCGACGTATTAATATAGCCAAATAAACGGGGGATCCGATGCGTAAAAAACGCTGAAAACATTATAAAATAAATTTCTAAAGCCTCAATTTTATAGTATTTACAAAAAACTTTTTGTCAATGTTTAACTTACGATCAGCTTATCGCCGCGCGCGCTCGAACAAAAATAAAAAATATAAATTCTTCGTCGCTGCACCCCGCGGATTATACCGATGGGCGAACCATCAGATTTTACTATTTACGGTGATCACGACGCGCTTTCTAAAGCAACGCCCGACCATTAGCGATTTCTGGACGCCGTTGCGCAAATTCCACTCTCGCGACAGCGATCCCCGCGCGCGGCAGCTGCGAAAAAAAAGAGGCAAGCAGTAAAAAGCATAAACCCGAGCCATTAACCGCGCGAGAGGTGAAAATTTGAAATTTGAAAGCGGGGGGCGTAAATCCGTCGTGCCCCGCGCGGGGAGAGGGGGCGGCGGCGCTCAAAATTCCGCGGGTGTATCGCCGGAATGCGGGGGCGTTAATTTGCACGAAAAAATTAGCGGAAAAATCGGCTCGGACGGCGCCGGGAGAGGGGGAGGCATTAAGGCAGTCGTTGCCGGAACGGATATAGCGCGCTCGGCCGGGCGCGAAAGCAGCAGCAGCAGCAGCAGCGGCGGCGGCGGCCACTGGAGCCGGTGTCCCCTCCGCTTTCGGAGGAATGGCAAGAGCGTAGTTACTCTTCCGAGTGCACGCGGGCTCGTAATTGGCATTATGGCCGCCCGGTATAATCGATAATACGCGCCGGCTATCAGGAATGTTGGCTAATAGTTCGGCACCTTGTATACACCGGCCGCGCACCGAGAGAGGGGCTTCCGCCCTAACAATGAGTTATGCGTCCGGGAGAGACCTTTGTCGCGTTACTCCCCTCCTCCTCCTCCCTCTCCCCCCGCGACGTTTACTGCACTTTCGGAGGAGGGAAGCGGGTTTGCGGCCGGGAATCTATGGGAATCTTGATGCATTAGCGAGTGTAGTGGCCGGAGAGTGGAGTCTTTTTATTTATTCGGGCTCGCCGGAGGATGAATAATGGATTTTTAATCTTTCACGCTCATTCGGACGGGACGGGACCGTTTTCTTTTTTTAGCTTGGGAGCTGTCTTATCTGTTGCTCGAATTCGGGGGGATGAGATATATTACGATTTCAAGAGTTTCCCGTAATTAAGACTTGAAACTTTGAAAAGTATAGGATTTATATTAGGCGATACCCGTCGCTTACTGATTGCCCTTGTCGCTCTAACGAATTAGTCTAGAAATCGCGTTAAAAGTGAATTCTAAAAGTTTGCGCGCAAAATGTACTTCAAAACGGCGCAGCGTTCTTTATACATAATTAAATTTAAAAGCCGCGTTCTTTCATTTACGCGTCGCCGAAATCCATCATGCAAAATGCAAATCCCCAACCGCAAATTCCCCATCACCCCAGAGCGCATCAGCTCCTATAACTTGCATACTTATCCTGACGTCACAGTCAATAACGGACCCTATTACTCACGCAGCGAAAACGCGAGCCGCCCCAGGAATCCGCCGTTATATAATTACCAAACATCGACAATCGAGCTCCTCTCCTCCCCTCCTGCGACGATCCAGCAATTAAGCATACCGATCCCGAACAACGAGGCGCATAAAGGATTCACACTTTGTTACCCTCGCAGAGACGAACATTCCGCCGGTCGTTAATTCCCACCGCTCTGTCCTCCCGCATAAACATTTTTCGACTGCGTACCTTTCTGCAGCTGACGGCACCCGAAGCACTAAAACGAGAAAGAGAAGACGATCGCGAAATAATCAGGCCGCTTTTGTGTTTATCCGGGAATGTTTTCCGCGGCGGAATCCCCCAGAGGCCGAGCCGAGCGTTCGACGGGGCTTCGTGCGCCCCCGAGGTTCCCTCCCTCTCCTCCTCCTCCTCCTCCCCGCAAAGACACGAAATTGAAAATCCCACGAGCGGCCGGGAAAAACAAATTTCGCCGCGCGGCGACATTATCCGAGCGCAAGGCTCCGGCGCACGTGCCGCTAAACAGAATTATTACGGGCGAATAAAAATCGATATACGACCGGCCCGCGCGCGTCGTCGTCCGCTTTTCCCCACCAGCGGCAGTCCGGTTATTTTCTCTGTCTCGGCCGGTAGTTTTCTTCGTTATCTAGATTCGCGGGGAGGGGGAGGCAGAGCCAGGCCGCCTTTCGGATTCCGACAACGGTTTCGATGGCAATCTCCGTGAAATTGGAAAATTTCAACACTGACAGACGAATTGCTCATAGCAGGAGGAGAGGAAAATAATATATATATCGGACGTTTCGGCCCGCGCGCGCGCGCGAGCCCGACCGCTTCCACGTATTAACCTTCTATATTTCCCGAAAGAAAAGCCCTCTCTCTCTCTCGCTCGGCGCGACAGTGACGAGGGCAATTATTCCGCCGATATAAATTAAACTCGGATCGCCGCTGTCGACCTCCTCCTCTCCCCCCGCGTATGACTTATCGCCCCGACCTCTTTCGGACCCGACGAGTAATGAATATACATCGCATCTGGCGCGCTCGGCATTAATTTATGCATAAAGCGCAGGCGCGCGCGCGCGCGGCCCGTATACCGCTACCCCGCGTAAAGAGCCGGAGGGGGGGGGGGGGGAACGGCTGAATGAGCGCTTGCGGCCGAAAATCCGGCGATTACGACGAACGACATGCGCCCTTTGAGATTCCCCGACGACGACGACGACGACGACTTTGCGCCCGACGAGGACGACGAGCGATCAAGACGTAAAACGCGCGTATAGCCTCCCCTTTGGCTCGGCCTGGAATTTAGCTAAATTTACGGCAAGTGCCGCGGCGAGGATTTTCGCTCGATAGAACCGCTCCTTTCGCCGCCTGTTAAATCCTCGAAACGGCTTGCGTTCGTTTCCGGGGTTTATATCGCTCTCTCGTTTTTATAATTAGAGCCATTTACGAGGACGGAATCATATTTCGGGGAGGGGTGTACACAGGGGAGAGGGCAATTTTTCTCTCCCGCGATGAAATTGCTGTTTACTTTGCCGGGATTTAATGCGCCGCGCGCGCCTTTTTATTTGCGCTCGCGGGAAATTTCGATTCAATTTCACGTGAAATTTCAATTAAATTTACGAGCTGTACATATTGCAAATAAGCGTAATAAAATAATCATTTTTATACAATACATCTATTTTTAAAAACACCTTTTCCTTCTTAACTTTATTTTTAATTTCACATCCAATCACAAAGTATAAAAAAATTAACTCTATACTGTCCAATAAACTCGGCGCAATCGACTTCCAGTCTCTTTCGGCTCCTCTCGCTTTAGCTTAATCGTCAGTCCTGATACACTTTTAAACGGACAGGTCCAGTTCGAGTATCCTCGATATCCACGGCAGGAAGCTGGCGATCCTGGTGTAGACTCCCGGATGGCTCGAATCGCCGCAGCCGTCGGCGGAGGCGAGAATGCCGAGGAGTATGTCGCCGTTGGCCAGCGGCGCCCCGACGTCTCCCTGCGAAATAAAAGCTCCCTCTCGCTCTTAACTATTCATCCGAACGAGGCGCTCTAAAGCAGATGAAAGTCGTCGCGGGTCTAAAATATTATACATCGCTCGCGGCCGCCTTGAAAAATGAAAGGGCGCCACCCGAACGCTTCCGGGGATCCCCTGAGAAATTTAAATTTTACGCGATGGGGGTTGGCGGCGGCGTGCAGGAGCGAAATTTCGGCTGCAGCGAGCGGGGGCGGCAAGATAAATGACGCATCGAGAGGAGGGCCTTTCGTTTCTACTCACCTGGCACGTCTCGCCGGCATTAGGGCCGGTGTAGCCGGCGCAGAGCATTTTTCCCGAGACTGCTTTATAGCTGGGCATCGAGCGGATGCACGTGCGTTGATTTACGAGCGGCGCTCCCGTCACGCTCAGCTGCGATTCGAAGCCGCCGCGGTCCTGCGTCAGAGAGGGAGAGAGAGAACAAAAACTAAATGACCAAAGCGCCAGGCGACAAAACGCCTGTTTACGGCCCGCGGCCTGCTCGCCGTTATACACTGCACTCGTGTATATATAGCTGCTCTTGGAGAGAGCGGAGGAGAGCGGCGGGCGAGCGAGCGAGCGCGCGGGCTTTATTTATATTCACTCGCGCGGTTACCTGCAGTTTTTTCCAGCCGCTGACGAGCAGCGGGCTTCCGTCCTTCAGATGATAATTCGCCGAGCTCGGCAGGAGTATCGGGCGCAGGCTCCAGTCCGCCAGGATGAACGTCGGCTTTACCTGTCGGACGCGTTTACGAGTTGATCACTGGTGCTTTTTTTTATCGACGATGCCTGATTCGTCGGTGTCTGATACGTCGTTCGCGTGCTCGATTAAGCTCGTTTTCTTATTTTGTGCGTTAATTTCAGTGAAACTCTAAACGGAGTCGACCCGCGTCGCAAATAAAAACGGGCAAGCTCAAAATTCCCCCTTTTTCCAATGAAAAAAAAAGTATACACACACCCAAAGCATATAAACTCCAATTGCTTTCAATTTCGCGAAAAAAAAGAGCGCGGACACGAAAATTGAGTTAAAGCTTCGCGCGCCATTCGAATTACGTTCCGCGTGCGCCCAAACCGTGCAGTTTCCCCCATAAACTCACCTTCAGCAGCGCCACGTTGTTGGTCAGCAGCAGCCTGTCGAAATTCTGATGCACGACGATCTTGGAGACGTTGAGCTCGATCGCCGACACGCTCGTGTCCTCCAGATCCGAGCTGCCCAGCAGGACGCTCAGCGACGGCACCTGGGAACTGGGGGAAAAAGAGAAAAAAAAAAACAGGAGCTTTCCCTTTAAAAGCAATAAGCGCCGGCTGGAATGCAAGCGGCCTTATTGACAGGCGAAATAAAAAGTACGCACTCGTAAACACAGGAGGCGGCAGTTATTATCCAGGATTCGTGCACGAGGGCGCCGCTGCACACGTGCTGTCCGGCTCGACGCACCGACACCTACGCACGCACACATACGTGCACACATGGATACATAGTGAGAGAGAAAAAGAGAGAGAGAGAGAGCAGACACGTGAGCCAACGGGAAAATTCGATTTTCCTCCAAATTAAATCCGACTAGAAATAACGAGGGGATCGTGTCTTGCTATTTTTACTGGGTCAACGCCGACTGAATACTCGCCCGAGCGCTTTTGTATTCTTTAGCCTGATCAATGTTGCCTCTGCCCCGCGCGCGCCTCGGAAAAACAATGCCTCCCCTCCCCCCCCCCCTTTTTTTTTTGCTCGTCGAAGATTATATTTCCCCGGTAGAGGAACTCGATTCTTTAATAATGCGAGCGATTTCCGAATCGGCGCGCGAGGAAAAAAGAAATGGATTTCGAGCGAGAGAGGAGGAAATGTTTTACAGGGCGGCTTTGAAAAAAAGTTCTGTAAACTTTCGGCGACAACGACTGCGACTGTAGGCTACCGTTCCCGGGCTGTTTTTTTTCTCTGTTTTCGAGTCTCGGCGATTCAGCAATATGTTGCAAAACTATATATACACTCGAGAGCGCGGACTAAAGTGTTTAATTGTTAATATTAAACGCTCGTCGGTGTTATTAAAAAAGTTTCGGACGACCTCTGTAAATAGCCAGGCGATATTCCGACGAGCAGAGCCGCGTTATAAACGCACGCGGAAAAGTTAATCGCGCCGCGAGACATTTTTCTCCTTGCAAAAAAAAAAAAAAAAACAAAAATTTACAGGCTTATTAAACTTTCTGGGAAACGCATGAAGTTTCTCTGCGCGTCGCGATCGAGCAAAACGGTGGCGGGCTTGGCTGCGGGGCGAATAAACAATCCCGCTGCAGGATGCAATCGCCACATTATCGGTTATCACATCGTCGATTCCGTTATAGTGTAAAATAATAGTCTCGGCGACTGTCATAATGCACGCAATCATGCAGTAAATCTAAAGCGAGTTTATCGCTTTGAAATGTTATTTTATTCCGCGGCTTGACAATTTCGTAGAAATGCCGTTTGGCTTTTAAACGATTTTATCAGTGGCTGGAAAATTTTGAATATTACCCCGTTAATGTTATTATAATATAATGCGAATGAACTTATTAAAATACTGGTAAAATATCAATAACTTAAACCTTTGAAAAAACAAACAAGATTTTCATATTTTCAATCATAACGCATTATTTTGCTAATGACAAATAGCGTTCGATGATATTATTATCCTACCAATTTAATCATGAATTAAATATGTTCTGATTTGTTTTTACAATTATGATTTATTCGACTATAACACAAGGAGAGAAAAGTTCAGGAAAAATTACAAACTTTTTTGTAAAGCGATAACTATCGTAAGCCAAAAAATTACTAGGCTTTTTAGTAAAATTTACAAAATGTTTGGCAAATTTTACTAAAAAGTCCAGTAATTTTTTGGCTTACGGCAAGTCTCTTACCGTTCGACAAAAAAGTGAGTAATTTTTCCTGAATTTTCCTCTCCGCGACACACGGAATTGACAGTAAACAAAATAAAGAAAGAAATCACATTCGATAGCTGTGGGCTTCTCCGAATCGGAAAAACAAGATCATCCTTTTATTTCCATACTTTATTATACAAAAGGCGCCATTACAAAGTTCGAAAAATCGGTACTCACATGGTAGGGAACGTCGGCAATATCAACGTGTTTACTGAAAAGCGTCGCCGGCTGACCACGTACTGCAGGGGCAACAGAAAACAAGTTTAAATTTGAAAGATTCGAAGGAGAAAAAGGACAAAAAGGGGTTCGAGTCTAGGCGGACGACGGCTCTAACTCACTTTCGCACCAGAGGAGACAGAGGACAACGAGCGCGAGCTTGGACATGTTGACGATCCGGCGAGGAAAACTTCTCTGCGACGAGCGCGATAAGGGCGCGCGACGTCGAAGAGGCTTTAACTTCCAGGCGAGATAAAGAAAGACGGAGGAATGATAGTTTTGTGTAAAGGATGATAAAGCCCTCTTCCCCCTCCTCCATTATCTGCCCTTCGTCGGCCTCGGAAAATTTTCCAATTTCCCCGGAAATCAGATATACAGCTCCGACGAGGGAGAGAGAGAGAGAGAGAGAGCAGTCCGATTGACTAACAAGCGCAACTTTTTCCCCGTCGAAAGCGCGACAAGTATTTGTAAAGAGCTTTGCAAGCTGTCGTCTGAGCGAAGGGAGGAGGTGGGGAAAATTTCTTCGCCGGTTTGGCTAGATGCCGGTGACGTTGGTAATCCACTGCCGCAAGTAGGCGACGTTCGTGTAAACGCCGGGGTAATTCGGGCGCGCGCAGCCGTAACCCCAGGATACGATCCCGTAAAGAGTCGAGTTCGCGCTGAGCGGCCCGCCGGAATCGCCCTGGCAAGAGTCCTTGCCGCCGCTCTCCAGCTCGCCCGCGCAAATCATTCGCTCGGTTACGGCCTTCACCGACTGGTACGCCTTTCTGCAGGTGTCGCGGGCCACGATCGGCACCGTCACCCTCATCAACAGGTCCGAGCTCGAGCCGCCTTGCTGAAAATTCAGAGAGAGGTCCGTTTTTTGTTGAGGCCAATTTTATAGCTTGGGTTCAAATTTTTTATGGGGTTTTTTTTTTTCGTTAAATAGATGTTGCGTTTAAGAATGGATTCGATAAGCATTGAATGTTAAAGCTCGATCATCAGTCAATTGTGGAACCTATATAAATGTCGATCGTTTTAAATTCGATTTAAAAATCATGAAAAATTTCATTTGCGTTCTCAAGTTTTGTATATAGGAACGTTTTAAAACTAAAAAATATACATTGTTCGTATACTAATAAAAGTTTTTGTGTTTAGGAAAATAAAGAGTAGAAAATAGAAAGTTTATCTTTGACTTTGAAAAAACTATTTGTTTGAAAACTTTATAAAGTTCTCCGCGCAACAAAAATAATATTTCATAATAAAAATATGAGCTTTTTCGATTCGTGCTAGAGTCGCAACGGAAGTTATTTTTAAACTTAATAAATTATAACGTAAAAATAAAGTAAACAGCTCAAATGAAATTATTAAGTCCGTTGACACTTTTTCCTCACTGACAAAGTCAGACAAGTATCAAATTGAAAAACTTCGTGGTAAAATTACCAGTATGGGCGAATAATACGATCAAAGAATCCAAATGGTAGTAGGCATAGCGTAGTTATTTTTAACAACTAAAGAATAATTTTAAGAAGTACAATTTTAAAAGCCTCGATCTTCAAGTGTAAATAAATTTTATCTCCTTACCGAAAGAGCTCCCCATCCGGTTATATTAACAACTTCTCCATCCCTCAGTTCTCTCTCCGGCAATTTTATCGGTCGAACATTGTCTCCGTACGGAAATTCCGTCTCGATCTTTTGTAAGAGAAAAAAAAAACTTTCATTAAAAATCGATGCTCGCAGCAAGCACACAATAACGCACTTCGCTAAAAATCTAAAACTCACCTCTATGAGAGCGACGTCGTAATCGATCGCCATAGAATTATACTGCGGATGTCTTATAATCCTCGTGACGTTGAAAAGCGTGGCGTTGTATCTGTTCGCACTGCCCGCTCCCAGCTGGAAAGTGGATGGATCGGCGCTGCACGGAAAAATCGGGTGTTTATTACCTCCTATCGTTTAAAAGCGGGTTGCGGCGCGCAGGAGTTCGTTAGTATAATTATTACCCAACGCAGTGGCCGGCAGTGACTGCCCACTTTCTGCTAATGATCGAGGCACCGCAGCTGTGGCTGTTCCACCGCTGTAAAGTCAATTGGTACGGGTGGTGCTGGATTTCGGCCTTCGATCCTCCCACTATCCGGCCGTCTGGTTTCAATTTTCGCGGGTCCACGGAGTGTCCTGAAATTTTTTGTTTTTTTTTTGTTTTTTTTTTAGATACTTGTTATTTCTGTCGAAATCGCTGTTAATTCGCAAATGTGCCGCTCTGTTTTATTCGGCAATCGCGTTCATTGAATAATTTATATTTGCTGGATGTGTTATTCAAGTTGGTGAAATTAGTATAAAGTAATGAATTAAATGTAAATAATTTATTTTTTTAATTACGGGAACTGTTTGATTTGTTTTATTAAAAAGTCTAGATATTTCATTAAACTTTATTGCCTTTTCCCTTTTTATCGATTTTATCATTACAAAGTAAAAAGGTGGGTAATAAAAAAAAATGAAAATGTAAAATATTTGAATGCGTGATGGTGATTGAAAAACTTTATTTACGTAAATAACAAGTTTTAAATATACCTTTTATGTACATATTATAAATGTATGTATTATGGACTTTACAAGGAAACTGTGCATTATTTAAATATTCCTGAATACTAGAAAAGACTGATGGTAAATGTTTATTTTTATTTCAATGGATAAATAATCCTCTTAAAATCAGTTTATCATTGTTTTTTTTATAAAGTTTTCTACACATTTTTATCCAATGTGTTCCAAGTAGACTACAGTCAAATAAGGCTTAAAAGTTTATATCAGTAATAAAAATGCTGAACCACGCTTAAATCAATTAAACCATTATTAAAACAAAATTATTTAGACGCGAGCGTAGAAATATTAAACCGCCATTAGTGTTTTCGTGCCGTACAATCAATTATTATTATTCCAAGCAAAAACTCACCAAAACATCCTGCCAGAAACAAAGAAACAATTATCGCAATGACCGACCGCATCTTGCCGACACTCGCAAAGTGGCAAGAAAATAGTTCATTCCATTATTTATAGTTTGCTCTAGTTCGCTTTATCGCCAAAACAAAAAAAAAAAAATCCTTATCCACGCGCTCTCCTATCATCAAAATCTTATCGAACATCATTGCAACTGACATTATTTCCTCGAAACCCTCGTCTCGAATCACGCGAACTTTAAGGTGTTTAATTACCTGCAGCCGAGGCATTTCCCTTTTTTTTTGTTTTCAAACACGACACAATGCCACACTCGAGCCCACGGAGATAATAAAAGAACGGACGATAATTTCTTGCGACAAATAGCTAATCGCGCTCGTTTCCGATGCCGCTTTTTTATCGCTGAAATGCTAATGAGTTATTCCGCGCTCGGCGATAACCGACAGATGTGCATGTATATGTATGTATACATATATATATATCGATTAGCTCGTTATCGGCGGCAAGAAGCGTAACGAGACAACGGTTAATGCCTGCCGCGCGCACCGGATACTCATAACTAGAAATATCTCCGCGAATCGAGGCCCACGGAATGAATTGCACAATGCAGGCCGTAAAAAAAAAAACAATGGGAATGTCAGCCGGCGATTATCGGACTATCAAAGTGGATCGATCGCTCGGAGATATAATCGCTTTCTCTCTCTCTCTCTATCTCTCTTTCGAGGATTATCTAATTAAAATAGTTGGCCCGAAAAATTTTGCTCTTTTATTTTAAATGAAGTTTCGAGGGCAAAGTTCGGGGACATCGTAATGGCACCACCGCTTAGAAGGGACGAGGAGAGAGAGAGAGAGAGAGAGAGCCGAAGGAACTTAAACGAGTTTCGCGGATGTATAGTCGGAGCCTCAGGAATGTTTAATCGATAGCATCGCTTAATTAGCAATTAAATGATATTGACTTTGCGTCGCGCCGTTGTTTTCGACTGCTCCCACGAGAAGTTGGCCCCGAGATTTAGTAGATCGCCCGGGCACTACTTTTAATCCTCTCTCCCCCCCCCCCCCCCGTTCGATAGATTTCGCGCGCGCAAACTTTTTGCGAAATCGCCGATCGCGGCTCTGAATATTTTATATAAATTGGAAGAGGCCCCTACGCTAAAACTCATTATAAATGAACTATCGAACGCTTGACCGACATTTCGATCGGCGAGGAAGGGGGGAAAAAAAAAGGAACGACCAGTCCGCGCGCGCCCCGCGTTTTATTAAAATATCCCGAAGCAATCAGAGCGGCAAGATAAGCTCCTTGGAAAAATGGAGGAGAGAGAGAGAGAGAGAGCGAAGGAATTGCTCGAATCGCAGATGGCCTCTCGCGTAGCTGCGGCGGTGTAAATGGGAGGCTTCCGTACTGCGCACTTGGGTGACGAGAACGACGTACGACAGCTGTCTGGCGATTAACATATAAATCAAATCTCCGCGAGCGCATCCGTGTCTTCCGGTAAGCTCTTCTCTGTTCGGAGAGAAACTGGCGTCACCCATTTCGCGTCTGTTTCCGCGCGGAATACGCCCGTCGCCTCCCTCCCCCCCTCTCTCGCTCTCTCTCTCTCTCTCTCTCCGTCTTCCTTATCCCTCGTACCATTTCGCAGCGATGCTTCTTCATATTCGCGAGTACGGCCTTGCATATCAATGAGCCGCCTAGATGGAGCTGGAAAATTGGGAAGAGCAGCTCTCGCGCCAGAAATTCTAATTAACGCGAGACGTCTCTCTCTCTCTCTCTCATTCGTCGGCTAAACACTTTGTTTCCCACGCCGCCGCCGCCGCGGCCTTTTTTAAAGGAGGGAGAAAGCACACCTGATCTACGATCGGGCGGGGGATTACGCGCGGCAAATTGCCGACGAAGGTTTAACGAGAGTTCGCCGCGGGCACATTCCCGGGGACATTCGCTCCCTTAAGAGTCTTCTTTCTGCCGGAGCGACAAGCTACTGCCGGAGAGCGGTAATCATTACCAGACGCTCGAGACCCCGCCGAGCATGAATCTTTTACGGCCGTTTTTAGCTAATCTCTGCCGCGCGTGCGAGCTTTATATCGTTAATTCGCTCGATAATTATTTCTCCCTTTTCGCGATTCGGAGCTTTTATACTTTTTAATTGGCTAATTTATATTTGAAAGTAGAGGCCCCACTTGAATCTGTGCAATCCCGAGTTTTATATTTCGTCCGTAATTTCGGGAACGTTTAAAGCGCGGAACTTTGTCCGCCGAGGAATAAATTTTGAGGTTGATTATACTCTCCCGCGCATTTTCTCGAATAAATAATTAACTCCCCGGGACGGTAATTTTGAATCTCATAAAAGCGACTCGTTTACTCTCATAAAAGTTAATATATAAGACCCAGGCTCTCTCTTTTTTCCCCGCAGGTTAATTTTTTATTTACCATTTTTACAAAGCGTGAAAGTCAACTTTTTTAAAGCAAAGTGGCTGCGAGAGTGCTTTAATGCGTCTTAACTCACTTACATCAGCAGTTTCTGCTCCGCATTAAAATTAAAGCAAACTCCTCCGAGCTTCGCCTCCCCCCCCTCCCCCCGACTCTCTTTTTGCATCGCAGCCCCGAGCCGCGCGCGAGAGCATTGAAATCGGCAATTTATTAAGCGATTAGTCAAATTACAGAAAATAATTACTTTACCCAAGTTGGCGAAAGTTAACCAAGTCACACGTCACGCGTCGCGGGAGCGAGAGAGAGAGAGAGAGAGAGGAACGCGATAACGTGCAAACGTCAAGCCTCGCGCGCGTGCTCGTAAGACACTATAATAAGGATCAACGTCGTTATCCACGCCGTGCCCCCCCCCCCCCCCAAGTTCGGGAAGGGGGGGGACGCCCGAATAAGCGCGCTATACGTATATAACTCGGGCTTATTGTAAATCTGAAACTTGGAATTCAAAACTCGGCGCCAAGAGCCGCGCCGCGCCGCGCGCGCGAAACGTAAGGCTCTTTGAATCGAGTCTCTCGAGTTGTCGAGGGATCTCCGATATCTTAGCCCCCGACTATCTCTCTGCCCCCTTCCCGCGCGCGCGCGTTCCGTTCCCTCTCCGCGCAATTATCGTCAACCCCCTCGTTGAAGCTCGAGATGTATATCGACGAGGCGCCCGCTGCCTTACATCGGCGCCGCGAGAAACTTGGCTGGCCGAATCATGCCTGATATAATGTTCCCGGGAGTCTGACGCGGGTCTTTGTCGCACAGCGCGCGGCGGCGCTGTAAAAAGTTTAAGGGCCCCGCGCTCTCGTTCCTCCCTTTTTTTTCTCTCTGCCCTCTTCAATTTTTTAAAAGTAATTATCCGAGTTGTTAAAAAACTGGAAATATTGTGCGGCCGCTTTTTAAAACTTATACACTCACCTGTTTTTAGAGAGTTGTGGCTTTTTTTTTTTTTACAAGGGGAGCGGTTTTTTTTTTATTTCCGCGTAAATAAGAGCTGGTCGAGCGCGTATAAAATACTTACAAGAATTTAATTCAATTAAGTCGGACACGTACGAATAAGTTCCTTATTTTTATCCTTTATAGTAAACGCGATTAAGCAGAACGCGAGTTGTGGTAAAACGTAATTTTCAAAAGTACTTTGATGGAAATTTAACTTTAATGCATTCTTTAAAGATGAGGACTTTTTTTCGAGAATATCCGCTTTAGTTCGCTTTAAAATTATTGTTCTCTGTAGGTCAAATTTAAAATTTTAATATGCCTATAAATCGTTGCCGTGAACGATATAACATTCCTTATTTTTCAACTAGATTTACTCGCGCAACATAAGAAGCGACTTCCTCAACTAATATTGAAAAGGCGAGTAGACGCGAAGTAAATTAATTAACAAGTCGGTAAACGGCGTTGAAATTAGTTGGGCCAACATTAATTATTCCAATTTGCCCGGGTAACTATTCACTTAAAAGCCCTCGATAAATAACGCCCGGGCAATTGAGACGCATGTATTTGTTAATATTTCAAATGGAATTTAGTTAGGTCGGAAATTCGCCGAACATTTATGCAGATGTACGACAATGGCACACGTCGTCGTCCCAGGCGTATCATCTCGCAGGAGAATACAAATGCGGCAGTCGGAATTTTTCGTCTCTGTAAAGTATAAAGTATAAAGAGGTGCCGTTAAAGTTTTATGATCTTCATCGCGAACGAGCAGCCGAATATATACGTAGGAGGCCACGAGAGAGAGGCTCTGGGGCTCGAATAAAATTTAACGCGAGATTAAGACCCCCGGCAGCCAGCCGAGTTCCAAGTGAATCGTCTTTAAAATTTACAAACTCGAGAGCGACATTAACATTAGTAGTCATAATAGGGGCTAAAATAATTGAGCACTTTTCGAGACCGCACTCAGCCGTCACTGCCGGACGTCCATTTAACAAAAATCTCCCCTCCCCCCTCCAAAGCCGCAGAGAGGCGCTGCCACTGACTTTCCTCGATGCGGCCTTTTCACGATTCAACTCTTCCTAACGCTATTTCACTTTTAATGATGCGCCTTTTTGTAAACCTCTTTAAACTAGTCGTTAACTCGCCTCGCGCGCCCAAGAATCTAGAACTATTTTGCCGGGGAAAAAAGTTTTTATGCATTTTTAAAAATTTTTCTCGGCCTCCGCTCCCTTGACGAACTTTCCGACTATTCGCTGTCGCCGGATTGTCGAACAAACTTTATTTTCTTTCGTTTGTTTAAAGTAACAATCTTCACTTTGCGATTTAACGGAATCGAATGCGCGAAGCTTTGCATTAGGAAGCAGTGTATGGCAAATTTTAATTAAACTGAAAAAGCGGCCGTTCCGTTAAAAATAAATTCGAAGCGTTCTCGCATAAAACACTATGACCCTGGTTTGTTTCCGAAAAAAATCAACAAGTTATTTGTTATTTTTCGAGAAAAAAAAACGTCGCAGCTGCGAGCAAATTAAAGTTTACGGCTTTTAAATTTTCAATCATTGTTCGCAATAAAGCACGATTCGAGCATTTTGAATTCTGCGCGACGCGTAAAAAAAGAAAAAAAAAAAAATTGCTCGCCGCCGAAGCATTAATTAAAACAGATTTTAAAGCTCTCTCCGCGAAAGGCGTCATAAATTTTCATCGTTTTCATTTTTTACACGCGCGCATCAAAATTTAAATGCCTCCCCGCCCCTCCCCTCTCCCTGCTCCCCCCCCCCCCCGTCAGTTAAAAAATGATCTTTCCGCGCCGTACGAAAAAAATCGTCGACAAAACGAAGGCTCTCGAGAGAAGGAACAAAGAGCGGGCTCTTTTAAAAGTTTGGCAGGTCAGCTCTCTCTCCAAGAGACTCCGAGGCGCGGCCGTAAGTTAACCTCCAGAGAAACTTGGCTCGGAGCTTGAAGGGAGAGAGGCATGAAACAGGAGCGGTGCAGCAATCCCTGCGCGGCGGCTCTGCGGCGGCATATTATTAATTGTAATTAAATTTAATTAACCCCGTCGCTTTCGCTCCATTTATATGGACTCGCAACTCGTTTATAATCTCCCCCCCCCTCGCTCTCCTCCTCGGCGCGGCTCGAAAAACGCGCCCGCGGGGAATTCCCTCGAATTGGCGCTTTTTAACGATCGGCCTCCCCCGTCGACTAACGGCCCTCTCTCCCCGTTGTTTTCACCGTAAACAGGAAAATGTTTCGCTTGATAAATAGAGGAGTCATATCGTCGGCGCGGCTAATCCGCTGACTCGGCGAGAGAGGAGGCACTTGGACAAACCTCGGCGGCGGGATATAGCGGGGGCGCGGGAAAGATGAGCACTGGCCCGGTTATAATGCCTCGACTCTCCCCGGATCGTCCGCCCGCCGAACTATAAAGCAAAATGCATAATTGAGCCGCTGAGTGATTAGGAAGCTCCGCGAGCGAACTCGCTGAATAATTTAAATTCCGCTTCGGGATAGCGACGCGCGCCGCATCCGAGGGGCGGGGGAGGCGGAGAACCGACGCTCCTTCGACGGGGGGGGAGCAAAATGACAGAGGCGGGCTGCTATTAGCTCCTGTGTCTATATGCGGGGATTGGAAAACAACAAGTGTTCGCCTCCCGCGAAAACTTGGCTTTTTCTTGTATTAAAAGTAATCGGTCGCCGCTTCGTTGGAAGCGACTCAAATATCTCCCCCCGTCTTTCGGCCGGGACCGGGGAGCACTCCGCCCGGAATGAGTTGATTTATATTTTATTCGACTGTCAGGGGAGGAGGAGCGAATATTTCATGGGGTTATCTAATGGATAAACTATTATTTAAACGCCGGGCTGTGAAAGTTGCTAATTCCGAGCTGCCAGATTTCACCGGTAAATCTAACGTATACGAATGAGTTTATTTTTCATTAATATAACCAGAGAGCAAAGCAAATTTAGCCTCTGTCAAGGATGTTTGCCCGAACAAAAGGATACAGTGCATTACTAACTCACTCGAGAATTTCACGCGTAAAGGGTTCCCCAGGTCTCTTCTGACCTTGCTCCACTCTCTCTCTCTCTCCCCCTTTGCTTTTCAATTTATCATGGCAATCCAACGAGGCATGAATGTTAAAAAAGCTGAACTGGGAAAAAGCCAGGCGACTCCTCTCGCGACATATCATAAAACCGGTGGCCTTACATCCGCGCGGCGGCGGTGGAAAGCGCAAGAAGCAGCCCCTGAATGCCGGAATTGTTAAATAAATGAGTGGGGTGTTGCAGCTCTCAAACCCCGGCGAGTCTCGGGGTAGCAAAAAAAAAAAAAGGGGGCAAAACGCCGGGGCGAAAAAAGCGCCGAGACTTAAGGAAAAAGGTAGAGGCGGCAGCAGCAGCAGCAGCCTTGGAGAAAGAGAGAGAGAGAGAGGCAAAAGAGGAAAGTGGATACGGAGCTTCCGCGCCGAGGGACGCAGCCTCGACGACTTGGGACGCTTTACATGTCAAAGCGCGAAGCGGCTCTCTCTCTCTCCTCTCCTTGAACGTCCCGAGCACGCGACGACGACGACGACGACGACGACGACGACGACGACGACGACGACGACGACGACGACGACGACGACGACGGCGGAGTCGCTAAACAAATAAATTTATTCCGCACGAGGCGCCGCCGCGCGCCGCTACTCCCTGCTGCCAACTTTCAGCTGGACAATTTTTACCAGGAGCCGGAGGAGGGGTGTGTATAAAGAGCGTCGCCGCGACGTCCGGCGAACTACCGACGCGACGAGGCCCGCTCTGCTACACTGAAAGAAATATCTGTCTAGCCCTGAATGTTGGAGCCCGAGCCGATTCAGTACGTTGTAATACGAGCCCTGA
>JAWWEO010000001.1:10120381-10240240 GCA_035582975.1 Ormyrus labotus | reverse complement strand
TTTCACTTATTTATGCGTGAAAACTATAATCACTTCCAAAATAAGTGAAAATTTCACTTATTCGACTTTAGAGAGTTCGGTTTAGAAAAGTCTCTCGCGGTGTAGTCGCGGCTAAATTCCTTCGAAAATCTTCCTTTCGACGGTAACTTATTCTTTAGCGAATAAACTTGAAAAGAAAGAGTTCTATTTTAAAATTAATTATCATCCAGTACGGTTTTGAAATTCGGCGCGCGGAATATTTTAACGGGCGGCCAAATGCTTGTTAATTGAGCCCCAAGTATATGCCTTCATTGTACGTGCATTTCCGCGAATGACTCAATAGCGCAACAGTATTCCGGCACCGGCGAATTATTATACCGTAATATTACAGATGTATTCTGTACTAATAATACGGGAAAGCCGCTGGTTCTCGCGGGGTTAATGATTGTTGCCGGAGTTTATTGCCGACCCGTAATACACCCGGCCCTCTTCGGTACATTAGAAAAATCGTTACTTAAGCAAAACCCGTTTATCCTCTCCGCCTCGCTAATACTCGATAATACCGTTAATGAGTCAGAAAGAAGAGGAATTAAGCTGCACCCAAGTTTTCCTTCCCCGAGTCCCGAGTCTAACGTTGATTAATTAATTCACTCGAAAACAGTCGCGGCCCGCCCCCAGTTTCGAATCCATCATCGGCCGAAAGTTCTCTCTCTCTCCGCGCGCGGCGTAAAACAATTGTTCCCCTAGTATATATACATATATCGACTCGTAAACGTCATCCGGGAATGATTAAACAGCCGCAATATCCTTCGGTCTCGGATAGATTTTCTTCTTAGCCCGGCAAGTGCAGCAGGAAGTTGTAAACTAGCGTCGCCGGTCGTACACTGCGCGGCGGGCCACGCACACAGGTAGAAAATGACCGCATAACCGCGCGCGTCGGGGAGAGCTACCTTGCCGAGTACTTAGGGCTTAGTTAAGGCGGCATTAGAGGCCGTGCATTCGGCGGAGGCGCGCGCGCGTCGCCATAGGGAACGCTACTTGCGGCCCAATGTAATCAACTGAATGAGCAAGCGCCCCGGCCCGACACAGAGACCGGGGGAAACTGCACTGCACGCGCTGCTTGACCCTGCCTGCAGCGTACTCCGGTTTCGAGACGTCTCTCTGAATAAACCATGAGGGAGCTGCTGCTGCTGCTGCTGCTGCCGCTGCCGCAGCCCCGGAGAGAGGGAGGGCGAGAGAGAGCTGCCTCCGATGACGGAATCGAAGATATGCACTGCGAGCCACAATAATTCCTCCTGCGGAGGCGAGGTGCATTAGAGCTGCTCTCTCCTTGCCGGGGCACTAAAAATTTAGACGAGCGTCGTGCCGGTCTCGGGGAAGCTTGTATTTTATTCGGAGCGTTTCTTTTAGTTATTTATACGTGAATTAAATATGGTGTATAAGCATAGATTGTATGGCGAGGAGTGTCTCTTCGACCGAGCTCCAAGGAAATTAGAAACTGGGTTGTCTGCAGTGTAACATTCGATTTCTCCGTGTATCTATGTGGATACATTTGAACGCCTTGATTGATCACAAAAAGGAGGTTCTAAGAGACTGATACGAATCTTAAACTTTACATTTTATCATAGTATTTGTAATATTGATTAAACTGGACATACATAATTAAATCGACAGTGATAGACGTGAAAAGACTAAGACAACGACGGTTTCCACATCCCTCGGAAGCAAAGCTCGCCCCAGTCAAAAAGTTAACAAGATAATAAGACATCCTCGGCTGAATGATTTATTAAGAAATCCGAAGTCGCAGCGGGGGGGCAGGTGCGATTTTAATATCACTCGAGCGTTTTTGTTTCAGCGTGATATCCACCCCCCCCCTCCGCGTTTTCCGAAACCTTCATAAAATGCAAATTCAATCTAAGAAGTAAGTTTAAAATTTTCTTATCCTCCGCGAGGATATTTAAGCTCAAAGCTCGGAACGCGGATTTACACGGGGCCCCGCTATCTCCCGGCCGGCGCAATAAATATTCTCTTAACAAGGATAATATATTTCTCAGCCTTTCCCCCTGCAACTAATATTAATATCCCGCGCGTATCTTGTGTACGTATCCGCGCGGGGAACTTTTTCAAAATCCAAACTTCCCGGGCGAGTAAATAAAAAAAAAAAAAAAAAAGCCGCGCGGCTCTTAAATACTTAATAAAGCACGGAGTCGAGAATATAGCCGGGGGGCGAGAGGCTATTGTTTTTGAAAAGCGGCCCGAAGGAAGTAGGTGGCTTAGAGGCGAGGGAGCTTATCGAGAGAGAACTGCATTGCGACGGCGGCGTGTCCGTAATGGCATTTCAAGTGCCATAATGGAGGCTGATATTAACGAGCTTAACCGCATTGGAGCGTCGGCGGGCGGGCGGCGGCGGCAGAACGAGAGACAGAGAGTCGGCGAGACAAGTTTCAACTCTGAAGTGATATTAAACATCTGTCAAACCGGAAGAGGTTACGAATAGTGCCAGAGTTCCCCAGCGAAATGAAGTTACGAGTGCTTTTCAGGATATTACGTTTGAGTTTGCAGCGAGAGGTGGAGGGGGGGGGGGAGGAGTTTACATCGCCGAGTCCCGCGGATGCGAGCAATTATCCTCGGCGGCTCGGCGCTAAAAACGGGCGCGATAAGCGCTCCCCGTAAAAAATGGAGCCTCCCGACGCTGATGAACCGCGGCAAAACAAGTCAATGTGCTCGAGAGAGAAAGAGAGCCACACACAGCACCCGCGAGAGCGAAGCAAATGAAGCGCGCACCGGCAGCTCGAGACGCGGCTCCAAGAAAGTATAAAACTCGCTTTGCACTTTTCTCTCCCGGTTTCTCCTCGACTTTTTTCTCTCGTCCGTGCCTCGAGCGTGCGTCTTCATAAATTACGCATTAACTCGCTCGATCTGCCGCGGGAGCGCGAGCGCGCGCGCTACGCCGCTTGTAATTTGAAAAGTTTGCGCGTGCGCATTATTTATTAAGAGCAACGCGTTCTATATATACATATATATATAAGCGAGAACTTTATTAGATATTCGCCTATGCGTTGCCGCCGGAGATATTGATATAGTTATGCAGCCGAGGTGAACTTGAAATATATCGCGATGCTAACTGCTTTTTCGCCGGCTCGCCCCGCTAAATTATTTCCGCGGAGCGAGAGAGAGAGAACCGCGAGGAGGCCTTTGTTTTGCCCTCCCCGCGCCCGAATGATTTATTCACTTTTCTCTGTATGCTCGCGCGGAATCTGCTTACGGAAATGCTGTTTAATTAGAGCTGGTATTCTAATTTAATTAAGCGGAATTGCGAGAACAATTAAGTAGCCCGAAAAAACTGGATGTTTTAGTTTTGGTTCGGAGGGGAGGATGAGCCACCGAATGGAAAAAGCTTCGCGTTTATTTCCGTTCCGGACATTATTAGGCATTGAAATTTTCATCTAATTAAGGCAGAATAAATGGTTACTCTAAGCAAAATAATAATATGCGCGAATGATAATAATCTAATAAAGATTTTTATCAATTATTAACAAAGGCGCGCTACATTTTTATAAAGTTTAAATGCTGCTAAAATTTCTTAAATCTTCGTTAAGTTATATTATCCTCCGGGATCTGCAGGGCTTTCAAGGCAAGATCATGAGATGTAAAGCTCGGTTTACAACTGTATTCTTTGACCTAATTGTGACAAAATCACAAGCCCCCACTTTACACTCAAACAATTTCCAGCGCAGAAACACCCAGCAATTAGACCTAAAACTTTCGCAAAAAAAATGCGTCCCCCGCAAAAACGCGTTCAAGAGCGAGACAAAAAAAAAAGAAGAAAAGCGCCGCGCGGAGAGGATTACGTGCGAGGCAGATTAGCCCGCAAGTAGCAGGGAAGTGTCCGCAAGCAAGGGGCCCTTATCTCCTTGCCAAATGCAGCTCTCGCTCGGCCGCGTCCGTCAGGCCTGTCATAACTTTCTTAGGGCGAACAAACGATGCCCCCTCCCCCGACCCCGCGCCGCTGCAGTCGACGTTCGTCGGGTACCGCGAGCTCATTGTACATAAACTTTACGCATTTTAATTACCGGCAATTGGCTATGCGTCCTGCAACTCGAACTTTGCTCTCGCCAGTCGTGGCATCGCCTACCAAGTTTTTCTCGCGGCCCCTCGAAAGATGACGAAAAACAAGCGACTTCCAGCGAGGAGAGAATTACAGCGGAGCAGCGCCCGGAAATTAGGCGGCGCACAGCCTCTTGGCCGAGCCTTAATTAATCAAGCCCAAAGGCGCTTTAGCGGCCGAGCCCTGAATACAAAGCCCCCCATCTTTGTTGCTTATATTCGAGGTCTGGGTGCGTCGAAAAGTTTACTCCCGCGCCGCCAACGCGAGGTGCTCTCTTTATTTTCGACTGCTTTATAAAGCCGGCCGCGCGCGCGAGGGCCCACTTTAATTAAGCGGCACAATAAAAGCTAAACCAAAGCTAATCCCGCATATTTTCAAACCGCCGCGTTTCGAAATTCTAAATAAATGAAGATTTCGTCCGGAGAGTTCTTGTGCGTGGCCGCGGCGAAATTAAACGGGCGCAAGTGCCGGGAGAGCACCTCTTTATCAGCGCTGCAGGGGGGATTTTGTCTCTCTATATTTTAAAAAGTTTTCGCCGCCGCCGCCGCCGTAAATTCGGCTCCCCCCCCCCCCCCCCTCTTGAGGTGATACATTCAGATTCTTTTTTGAGAGTGCTCTACCTCTTCGGAGAGTGAATTTTGGAGGATGAATTATTATATGATTATGGAAAAATAACAAAGTATATTTTTGAGAAATTTCATATTTTCCAGATGAGATTTTATGTGGAGCAATGCATTAGACCAATATCTTGTATATTTACTTCAAGATTTTGGATTTGGGATTAGAATATTGTGATTGATAATACTAAAAATTTTTTTAAAGCATCATGGAATTTCTGAAAATGAATAGATTCTTATAGATAAGTTATGTAAAATAGTCGAATTGTTGTTTATTATTCAACGTGTCATATAACTGATGTTTATTCCGAAAATGTTCTCCAAATTTATCTGGTCTGTATGTTTTATAATAACAGTAATAACATTTAATTTTGAATTTGTTTTCGTGAAGATGAAAATGTCTTTTTAGATAATTAAACCTCTTGAATTTTCGTTTGCACTTTATGCAGTTGTACTTGTAGTGGGTATGATTGTAATTTTGACTGCGTTCTCTTATATGTCTCAAAAAATTTTTTCTAATATATTTGAATTTTGATCCACATATTTTGCAACTATTATTCAAAATATTGTGTTGTGTTCTTTCGTGTCTAAGTTTGTTTTTGAGTAATTTAAAAACACAATTGCAGTATTTATGCGTTTGAAAAAGAAATAATATTATGAGAAAATAATTCCAAGGAGATAAACGAGGAGAACTAAAGTTTATATTTTAACTTGCTGTTTAATTGGTCATTATTCATGTTGATTGTTTCACGTTTTTAGAATTTTTCTTCAAAATTTGGCAGCTATCGAAGATGTTGCCAGTTATTTAAAAATTTCTTTCCAAACAATATTTTGAATAATATCTGGATCATCACATTTGTTGTCGATAAACAATTTATGGGATTACAACAACGTGAAAGAGCTCCATATAATTGACCATGTGAAAATAGTGGTTTAGGAATGTATAGTCCTATCGATTCGAAACTTTGTCACGGCAAATGCTAATACAACAGGAAATTGTGTTCGATGAAGTATGAAGGGTAATGTTGTAAAATCACCTGTTTCAAAAACTATTCTTGGAAAGAAAACATAAGAATTGTTTTATTTCCAGTAATAATTTTAGCTTTAGTATTTGAATAATTTTGAAATTTGTAATCTTGTACCGTTACAAAGACCATCTCTTGTACTTAAATTTCTATATAATGAGTATTACGATAGCTCCCAAAGATAATTTATGGGCAAGAAAACCTGGGAATTTAAAAAAATGTAAATATTTTGTAGGATATTTTAGTTCTGTATGAATGTAAGTTTCATCAGTTCCTTTGTGTCTATTATCTATGCTGTATAATATACAACTTCATTACTTTTAATTTTTTTCAAAACTGTATCATTAATTTTGTATGTATCTTCATTAAAGGGGCACAGAATCACACGATCTGGTAGATAGCGGCGTAAATCGAAACATTATAAGGGTAAATATTTGAGAGCCGTCAAAGTGGCCGTGGGATTTTCGAGGGAAATTGGCGGTGGGAAAATTCGGCGTATAGGAAGAAAGACACAGCCGACAAGACCGCGGGATGAAATTTAAATTTCGCACGAGAGAGACAGAGGAACTATACGTATATATATATATATCGACCCTTTCTCCGTTCGAAAGGAGCGGAGTAAGGGGGGAGAAGCCGCTTAGCCGAAGCTCCTAGTGGCTTTTAATTATCGTCAATTTCAGCGAAACGATAATTACGAGCCGGTTGACTGCCGATATCGCGCTTCGTCAATAGCCTCGACACGCCTTTCGGAGCGACGACGCCGGCAAACTTTGCCGAGGCGGAGGAAAGTCGCGTTTCGATTTTTCATTTCTCCTAATGCAAAGTCGATATCGAACTGGCTCCCGGCGCTAAGTCTAATTAATATTATAACACACAAGCGCCACGGGTCCGAAAAGCTTTCCAGCAGGAAACGGCTCCTTCATTCGTTAACGGCTCGGGAGGTGGAGGGGAGGGGGGGGGGCTATCGATTTGCTGTTCGGACTTGTTAATTGAAATAATTAGCTGACTCGAAAGTGCTTTTAACTAATGGCCTCGGGTGCGGCCAAAAACACCGGCGAAAAATTTTCGCGCTGATATACATATATATAAGTGCGATTCAAGGTTTGCCGATATCTCTAAATTCGTCCCGGCAAGACGCGAGATCGAGTGCTCGGTATAGGTCGAGCTAAAAATCTTTCCGAGATAATGGACTCTGCGTTGATTGAGGAAGGGACGTTTTTTTTTTTTTATATATTTTGATGGAGGCCCGGGTTAATTGTCGAGAGTAACTTAACGGGGAAATCGCGGAAGCTTACCAGAAGACTTATGAGCGTCAGGTCATTTCCATGCAATTCACTATTCAGAATTAAATCCGTTCCGCGACAGACAGTTTTGCTCCGCTTTTCACAGCCCCCGACGGGGACTGGCTTAAAAACTCTTTTGTATTTTTAATTTCTAAAGAATAAATCACTTACGATGCATAAAGCTCATTAATTATTTATTGCTATGCCGCCGTACACAGCAAAGATCGTCAATGCCCTTATTAATTTTTGATGCATTTAAATTGCTGTTTAAAACGAAACAATACAATTTCTAGACAATTAATTAAATACCGGAAAAGTGCACTCTGCCGAGATATATATTTTTAATCCTGTTTAATAAGAACAATGGTAAATAAATGTTTCGCATTACTTTTAAAAGTGTAATTTATATGTATACCTGGTGCTATTACGTATTTAAGTAAACATTCGTAGTATTTATACATTCTTCAAAATTGACACGTTGTTTTAATGTTATTAACTCCGTTGAGAAATGCTTGCAATTCTTTCTTACAAGTGTCGTTTTTAGTAGTTTCATCGTGACTTTCAGCATTTATTAATCTTTTAGATAATTGATAATTTTATTACGTTCTAGTTTTAATATGGCTTAAGGATTTAAATCATTGCACTTTAATCTGAAATTCCTGACAAATATAAAAAAATACCTTAGATTTCGCTGATATTTAAGCGCGCACAAGATAATATTTTTTCACATTAAAACGGCTATTTGAAAAACTATCGGTAAAATCTACAGGTCTTGAAATTACACTCAATTAATATCAGATAATCGTATAATTATTTTTTTTAAAGAGCACAACAGAGATGCAATCGCGCTCTCGATACTTATCGAATTTTACCTTATCGCCCGCAGTCGTATTATTGCAATTCAATCTCGAGCTTATTATATCCGAAAACGCGCGCATTCCACTTTCGCATTATCAGCACTATTTCGCGCGGCGCTCAATCAATCTTAGTTATTATTACGCCCGGGATTCTCAGGCATACGTTATTCAACAAAATCCCCCTTTGCCCCCCACCCCCTGCTTTCGCGTTCGCGCATCCTCGGATGGGGGGAATTAAAGCCCGCCGGGCGTCGAGATTAAACACTCCTTTTTCCACGGTGAAAATCTGCAAAAAGCAAACGCGCGCGCGGGCATAAAAAGCGAATTCATCTCGGGCGATCGCGATAGTCCAATTTACCGAAAGCAGTAAATTTTTTTCGCGCTCTCCCGGTATTACACCGATAAAGGCGCGCGCGAGGAGGAGAGCTGCATCCCCCGAAGTGAAGCTTCCCCGGCTTGCCTGTTGGTTCTTTTTTTCTTTTTTTTTTTACACTCCCCCGAAGCTGAAAAAAAAGGAGAGAACGAGAGAAAAATAAAAGCAAGTTGCTGCCCATAAAAAAAAAGGAAGAGGCGACGCCGCTACGGGGGACTAAACACCCGGCGAATTTATGGTTATTAGGTGATGCGAGCGAGCGCGAGCAACACTTAGCCGAAACAATGTGCCGGCACTTTCGCCGCCCCGCGCTCGGACACGCCGGGCTGAAAAAAAAAAAAAAAAAAAACGGGCGCATAATCTCGGGTAGGATGCAAAATTAACGCCGCGCCCGGAAAAAAAGTTCCGCCCGGCGAGAGGAGTGTATCAATCACCGGGGGGCCGCGGGGGATTGACGGTCGCCGCGCGATATTCCATTAAAGTCCTCGAAAAAAAAAGGAAGCTTTTCGAGGGAGGGCTAAAGTCGTGAATTTTCCGAAGATTCAATATTGACTTTTTATCAGTTTGGCTTGATTTCGCTCGGCGATATATATATATATATATATACATCTCCGCACCGCTTCGTTTTCTCGAGGAGGAGCCGCCGCGCGCTCGAAAATCAATCCCGAGAGGTTTTTCCTTCTGTCCCGCCGACGAGTCCCGGGCACGAAAACTTTTCAAACGTCTCTCGTCGGTGATTACCGGCTCGCCGGGCGCGCGCCGCAAAATCATTGCGCCGAGACATGAAAGGTGGCATGTCACTCGAGACGAGGTTCTCTGCCCTCGCTTAATCAATATACACCTTCATTTCTTGCTCGGGGGTTTGGCGCCCTTATCTTTTTCCTTCTCGAGACTTTCTCTCCTTCTCTCGTGATATATCCGAGCCAAAGAAAAAACAAATGACCTTCCACCCCTTTGTTTACCGGTGTGCGTTCGCGGCGAAAAACAATTTTATTGCGGATTGATAGTCGAATCTTGATGAGTAATATTTTACTCGTCGGTCTGTGTGGGCTTGACGTTTTTATTGGAAAATATCAAGGTTAGAGTAAAATTGCATTAAAGTTGTTGAGCCTCGAAATCGTTTTTACGACGTCGCGCGAGGAACGCGTTTTTGTCGGGAGAAATTTCATCTTACGGCGCAAATTGAAATTTGCTTATAGAAAATCGATTGACTTTCGGTAAGAAACAAAGTTTTCCGAAATGATGCGAACCTCTGCCAAAAGTTCATTATTATCGACTGAAAAAATCGTAGCCGGAGCACACCGGAGAAAAGCGGAGAGAAAGCGAAATAATGCTAATTAATTTAATTCGATCGGAGCAGCCGTCTGCGTTTGCCTCTGGAGAGAGGGGAGAGGGGGGAAGCAATCAGCTCTCTGTTTCGTTTCAATAGAAAGAGCCGGTGTGCAAGAGCGACGCGCGGCGCGCGGAGGGCTAATCCAAGTCGTAACAGCTCGCTCGTGTATAGGCTCGAGCACTCTCTTAGCCAGAAAGCGGGATATATACAGCGCGGGTAGAGAGAGAGGCGAAAGCTCGCTCAGACGAGTTTCGCGAGCCGGGATTATGTTAAACGGGCCAGATCAGCGCCAGATTAATTAGCCATTCTGTTCGCGGCCGAGAGCCTATACCTTCTTCCGCCCCCCCCCCCTCCGCCTCGCGCCCCCCGCGACTAATTTACAACGGCTCGGCGGGATTATTTTCGGGGAATTTTTCCGTGTGATTAATCACCCGCGGACCGCCGCCGAGAGCGGCCTTCAACAAGTGCGCCATCCCCCCCGAAAACAGAAGCGCTCGCGGAGCGCTCGCAGAGCTTCGGACGGAAGTAGAAACGAAAGAAGATACGGGGGAGCCGGGAAAAATGGTAATTCGAGCTTGTTTTATCAGCGATCATTTGACTCGAAAGGAGAGAAGGGGACCGTAGGAGGGTGGGGGGTTAGACAAAGCATTCGTTTCTGGTTTCGGATTAATCGCGAGTATCCCGTAGCTCGCAGCGGCTGCCGGTGTGACTAGTCTCTTTCGTCCTCTATATATCTGTCCGGCTCTCCGTTTCGCCCCCCCGTGAGGCATGAGCCAGCGGCGCGTATCTGAAATTCCACGTGGGTTTGCACCCTTGTTGACCGGCTTCGACCTCCTCTTGCTTTAGAGGGACGAGAGAGCGAGACTCCGTGCTCCTCGTAAAGCGGCTCACGTTTGATTAAAGTCCCGGCCGGAGATAAAGGGGGGCGAAAAGCTTCCGAGTCGCCGCGCGGGTATATAAAACGACCGCCACGAGGCTGCACAGCGACTTGACGGACGGTGCGGCGCGGCGGCGCGCGAGGCTAAGCACTCATAAACAGCCTTGATCTTTCTTTCAAACTTCTTACTTCCCCGCGGTCTTAAGTAGACCGACATTTTTCGCCGCTCTCTTCCCTGCCGCTCCTCCGTCGCCGTCAAATTAGCTCGCTAAATATTTTTTTTTTTTTAAACGAGCACTTCATTTTTCAGCGGACGTTCATGCGCTCTTTCAACTTTTCTTTTTTTTTTATCGAGTTAAGCGTCTTTTGAGAAGGGTATATTGTTATTATTAATGCCGGAAAGCAACGGAGGTGTTTGGTTGTCTTTTTTTTATTGAATAATAACAAATATATTGGCAAAAATACGATATTTCTCGCCAATTGGCGCAATGAATTCTAATGACGATTTTATTTCAATTTTGACAAATAATACGTGAAAATATCCGACGTTTCCAAATGATAAATGAAATATAACGTATGAAAACGCGATAAATGTCAAGCGCGACGAGCAATATTGCAAATTTTTTAATCTGAAAAGCTACTATTGCATAATTTATACCTCGTTATCGACTCAAAATTTCGCTCGACGTTAAAAGGGAAATTTTGTAAATTACATTTTATGTATAACGTATCAATATTTGCACAGCGTTTCATTTTGTCATTTTTATGAGCGAGTTCCGAGTCTTTTTCAATTGCATTTATTTTCAAGGAATTTTGAGCTATATTAAATTTGAGTTTCGCAGAATTTTCAAAACTCCCATTCCAGAGCGCGAATTCGATTAAGGTTTTTAATTTGAAAATATTTTCTTCTTTTTTTAGAAAAAAAACATTTTTATTTATCTCGAGGATGCTCGCGAACAAATCTTGATTTAAATGCAATTTTAATGAACTATTTTTCCTCTCATATTCCGCGTTAAGCCAATTAAGACCCGCTATTAGAGGCGGGAAAATTCAGAAATAAATTTCAACGCGCTAATTGCTTCCTCTAACGTGTACAAAAACGGGTTAATAACCCGAAAAAAAATCATCAACCCCCCCCCCCCCCCGCGACTCCTCGATTGTTCCCAGCAGTTATGTATAGGTGTGCCAATTGTCGCCAAGAGCCCAGCTGCCGGTCCTCTCTTTGACGCGGCTGGCATCGACGCGCTTTCGAAAGGAATCAACATTTAACGATCGTCGGCTCTCATTTAAGGGCGGCGAAAGGGGGGGGCCCTGGAAAAATCTGCCGCGAGCTCCCGGGTGAAATACGGGCGCGGGGCGGCCTTATCACGGCGGCCCGGATAGTTTATACGCTGACATTAATATATCGGGGCCGAGTGAAATTTCAAGCCTGGCAGTGCGCGCAGAGAGAGAGAGTCCAGTTAAGTGTAAAAAATTGCGAATGATATCGGTTATGAAGCCGGCTGGGGAGGGGGGGGGAGGGAGAAGTATCGGCTGCCGCTCGCGCGCGGCCCGGTTTTGCTTTATGCCGAGCGGCGTAGTAAAATACTCGGCAGGACGTATTACTGCGCACTTCAGGGGAGGGAAAAACCTTTGTACTTTACTGCCGGCGCACTTTCTCCAAGTTTCGAGCTTTATTGCATTCCAGCACTGCGCGTGGCTCTCTCTCTCTCACCCCTCTCTCTCTCTCTCTCTCTCTCCTTCCCTTCTGTCCCGCCACAAGGTTTTTGCTCGCGCTACTTACGGAACTTTTCAAGGATACGGAACATTCGATAATTGCGAAAGTTCCGTGTGCCTTAAATTCCGGCGAGCTCTTCAAGCCGCCTGCAGCCTTATTTTCCATTTTTCCCTCTTCGGCCCTTTGCTTTTCTTCTATTATCTCTCTTTGTCATTTTCTTATTATGTCTGCGTTATCGTTTCTCTCGCTCTCTGCCGGCGAAACGAATTTTCCATTAAATTGCTCAGATTCTGACGAGTCGCCGCCGCCGCCGCTGCCGTATAATTCCGCGAGCTGATGCCGAGAGAGGCCGTGTCGAATATTACACGCTCGTCGACGCTGCTCTGTTTGCACGGCCCTTTTCTTTTTTTTTTTTTAAACGAGATGGGTCGAGCGAGCGAACGTGAGCTTGATAATAATTCGGTCATTTCCGCGTAATTCCTCTTAAATACACCCGTCGCCGAGCGGAGAGAGAGAGAGAGAGAGAGAGAGAGAAAGCGAGCGGCTTTTCTTTTTTCCGAGAGCGCTTTTGTCGTTTTATCGTTCGCTGAAAATTCGAGCCGCGAGCATTAATGCGGGCGCGCGCGCATTTTCCCCCCTCCCCCCCTCCTCCCCCCTTCGGATGCTAAGTGTGTAAATAGTAAACAAGGCTTCGCGTTCGACTGCAGTCTCTGCCTTGCGCGCTGAATAAATCATTCGCCGTGCTTTTCTTCCTCGGCGAGCGACGCTTTTAAAAGCGGCGGATTGCGGCTCGCGCCATAAATAGCTGACGGAAAATTATACTTTATAATTATATTTTCAGCGAGAGAGAGAGAGAGAGAGAGAGAGAGCCGACGTCGACGGATCTCTGTCAGTCAGCATTCCCCATCTTCAATCCCCGAAATTAGGACGAGCTCGACCGCGCGGTTAAATCACTTGCAAATTTTTACGCCGCGTTAAGCTCGAACGCTGCGCCGCCCGCGTAAAACTTACACGCTGTAAAGTCGAGCCCTCGTCGCTCGAGAGCCAGGTCACGTTTTCATTGGGGAGGGGCAAAAAAAAGGCGCACTCACCGCAAATTATACCGAAAATCGGCGGGCCCCTCTCCAAAAATGCCCGCCGTAAAGCTCTTCCGTCTACTTTGGCGCGAATGGGCGAAAATCGAGTCCGAGTTTAAAGATCGGGCTCGAAATCGCTCTCCCCGGCAGTGGAAGTTTGCGTGAAGCCCCGTTTATCTGCAGGCGGGGCGGCTGTTGCACCCGATAAAAGAAGCTCCCTACCCTCCCCCTCTCTCGCTTAAAATCCGGAGAGAGCGAGAAGCGGCGACGATGGCTATCATCGGCCTCGGCTCTCGAGCGAATCTATTACGGAGATAAGTCCAGGTGGCACTCGGGCCGAGTTCGCCGAACTGGGCCATCAGATAGGAGAGCTTAGATACACTGCAAGAAGTCCCACACCTCCTCTCTCTCTCTCTCTCTCCTCCTTCTCCTTCCGGCCGTCCTTCGATATCGAGCCGAGCTTGCATCCTCTTAACTTCTAATACCCGACGCACCTGCGCGAGTCGCGACCGAGACGCAACTTCCTCGTCCCTCCTCCCTCCCCGATACTCTGCGGCACAAACGTCTGTGAATTATTAGGCCGGCTTTTACCGCGGCCGCGCACACCCCAAATTCCTCGGTAATTCACCACCGCCATCGAGAGGAGAGCCCCGGACGAGTCGGCGAATCTTCGTTAACTAAGATTTATCGGGGGGGACCGTGGGGAGAGGAGAATTTTCAAGTCTCCCCCATAGTCGGCTCATACTTTGACTGCGTTTGCGGGATCGTAAGTAGGTGAATAAGTGCGAAAGTTGACGAATTTAAGGAGATCTCGCGTCTGAATGGAGCCCGTCGGTTTCTACTGCCGAGCGTCGGGGGCGGTATTTATTTTAAGATTTATATCGCCGTGCTCGCGGGCTTTACTTTCCGTGTTTTCGAAACAAGAGACGCGCGCGTTTAAATCCCTGTTTCAATATTACTCGTAGATACTGCTATTTTGGTTCGGAATTGATACGGTATATTCATTTCGCACGGTAAAACATTTTATTTTTTTTAATTCGAAAATGCAGTGTCTTTTCGAGCTGCACAAATCGGAAATGATTAAAAATATTTCATTGTACGGTAATCGAATAAAGCTGGGAATTGTTTTTAACATTTCAATAAAATTGTAGGAGGAAATTCGCGACATTTTCAGAAAAAAATTGCACCCGCGATCTGAAAAAAGTTCAAAACTTGTATAATATATATGGAATCTGAATTACTTCGCAACATAAAACGAACGGAATTTATATATTTCATTATTATATTATACGCTTTGTGTACGAAGCTCGCGCCTTTATAAATCCCGAAGCAGAAGCGGGAACGCGATTGAATAAAATTTTAGCGCGATATTCGAAGGTAAAAAATGACAAATAATCAGCGGCAACAACGCGGCATACTTACAATTTAAAAGCTCTCGGGCTCGCATTATATTCACATACGATTCGCTCCCGCGGCGGGGGAGATTTTCTTTTATAATATTCTCGCTCGGGGGGCCGCGAATGTGTCAGACGCACAAATTCACAATCCGCGCCCAGCTTTTTCGGGGAGGGGGGGGGGGGGCAAAAGAAAGGGAAGAAGGGCAAAAACGAGCCGCGCGATCGTTAATACAGATTTCGTTATACAGTTACCGTGTTCGTCAAAAGACTCGTATCGAGTTAACAGTCCTGTTGAGGTAACAAACCCCGGGCGCGTTCTCTCGCGCGGATTTTTTTTATTTTTTTTCTGTTTTTTTTTTTTTTTTTCATTCCCGAAGCCGGTCGCCTGCGCCGTTTTTACTTGGCGTTATTCCGCGTTCGGCGCCGGTTAATCTTTTCGAGTACGATTTCGAGGGAACGCGACGCGACGCGACGCGCGGGGGTGAACGGAACGAGTCATAAAATCCGCTCGCTGGACACCTCGTAAAAAGATCCCAAAGGCGTAAAAGCCGCCGGCTCGCGCGCGCGCGCGCGGCGCTCTTTGTTTTTGTTCCATCTGTCCGGCGTATTATTCGGCCCGATTAATCAAAGCAATGAGCGGAGTAAAGCGCCATCGACTACGCATCCTAGTCGGCGAAACGGCCCGGACAAAGCGATCGACGAATTAATTAAAAAATTTTTCTGCTCCCTTCCCCCCTCCCCCCAATCTTTGTCGGGAGGGGGAGGGGCAGCCAAGTTATGACGGATTAATGGCGACGTGCGGCCAGTTATTTATTAATCCCCGTGCGCGCGCTCCGCTCTCGCGTTTTAATTAAATGTAACGTTTATTCCGGCGCGACGAGTATCGCCCGCTTGAATTATTGCGCCCGGCTGCGATATGTCGACACTCGCGTCCGGAAGATTACATCGAGAGCGCCGGGCCCCGTCCCCCGAAAGATAGCCCCGTCGGAATTTATACATTCGCCCCTTTGATGAATTTACTCGCAAAAACGATTATCGACCCCCGGAAAGGAGTCGGAGAGAGAGGAATGGAAAAAAAAAGAAGAAAATAATAATAATAAAAGAGCGCGCGACTACGCAGGGATATATACCTCTGCTCTCGACGTACACACGCGGTGTGTGCGCGCGCGCGGCTCGTAAAAATGCTCTATAAAAGTGCGCGCGCGCGGCGCGGCCCCTCCAATCCTAACGTACTGCGTCTGTAAGTGACGCGGCCGAGAAATATATTACGCAGCTGCTCCGTTTGCTTCTGTTTACTCGAATTAACACTGCCCGCGTTCGCGGAATTATCGACACGGTGCTCCAGCGGCGACGCTTTTCAGTCTCTTTTTTTTTTTTTTTTGCTTTTTTTTTCCTTTTTTTAAGGACTTTTCGCTTTTTTAATGGATTTTGGTGAAAGCTTTTCAGACGCGGCTTTTTATTCGCTGAAAGGCATTCTGTTTTATAAAATGAGATACGCGTGTTTGAGAAACGGCCGGTGTCGAATTAATGCAGGTAAATTACTTTAATGTCCACTAAATATCGGTGTTCGCAATACATTTTTTTGCCTTCGATCGTTTATCTTTTTGCAGAAATTTGTTATAGCGGGAAAATTTAATCCGGTGAAAATTGCATTCGGATTCAATGGTTTTTGGGAAAAATGCAATTTTCAGGTAAAAAAGTCTTATTTGACGATAAATCCAATTAAGTAAGCGCTTTTTCTTATCGTAAAAAACTGAAAAAACATCGAACATGCAGCTTTTCAATGAGAGTAACTCGCTGCTAAAGTTGAGATAAGAATTTTTAAAACACATTTCCCGCGAAATCAGCTAGATTATCTTCTGTTAATTCCAAACTTGGAGAGGAAAAACTTTGTAATTTCTATTTTTAATTTTTTCTTATAAAATACGTTCAATTTATTATTCTTTGCCAATATATCCTTTTATTTCGTTCGAAAATTTTATAGCGCAAATCTACTTACTCAAATTCGCGGTTAAAAGCTATTAAAGAAAAAAGCGCTATTCCAGATAGGTAATGCATTTTCCGCTAAAGCTTTTTGAAAAAAAAAAGGTAAATTAAAATGATGGTTACTTGAAATGTAGACAGAATTATAAAATTTTCAAGTTAAAATCATGCCCGCTTTCTAGAGCACCGAGTGTATTATTAATTTCGACATTTAGTTTTTAAGTTTTCGGTGGCATCATTTATTATTGACTTACACCTGCCAGTATTGTATCGCATTTAAAAAAAATTAGCTCGCAGTTGAGGCATATTATCAAACATTCAAGACCCTTTATTAGCCTGCACGTTTTAGACTGTTTATTAAAATCTTTTTACTGACTTAAGATAATTGGCAAAATTTCAATTCTAATTAGCCCCGTATTCAGACGTAAAATATTTAACCGGCCCGTTTTATCAAGTAACCGATATTATGCGCGTTCGAAATGAAAGATGCTTTAATTTCGTTAATTCGCGAATGGTTCCGTGAAATTTCTAATTAATCACTCCGACCGTTATAATATACGATTGACGGAGTAATAAATGGCCTTTTATTACGGAACGGCCAAACTCCTCTCCGCAACAAAAAGTACACGTCGCTTCTGGACCCGAAAATATATTTATTTCTCCGCGTTTATTTTTAATTATACGCGCCGCGCGGCCGTTAATGTCATTTATTACTTTGTACGCGTCGTCGGTCGACTCGTCTTCGCGAAAGATTTTGCGAAACTTTCCAACGCCCGACTGACGTACCTCGGGAGCTCGTATAAAATCGACATTAGCCGAGAGCTCCGCTCTTAGCGTATAATTGACGGCAGGCGAAATACAGGAAAATACTAAAACGTCAAGATGTTAAGACGGTAACGGGGGGTGAGGGTGGGGAGTCTCTTCTTCGGCGGTGCCGAGAGAGATCCCGTGTCAATTGAATATCTCGAGTAATAGTTGGGGCGCTTGAAATTGTCGCGCCTGCGATAGCGCGGGTTATCTCTCTCCCTCTCCGTCGCCGTTGTCGCGGAATATAAAATCTTTTTTATATATTCGTCCTCCTCCTCGTCGCCGGTAGTAGGAAGTAGGCGAGTTCCTGCAGAGGAGAGACTCTCTCTCTCTGGCAGCAGAGAGCGAGAGAGAGAGAGAGAGAGAGGGAGAGTGTGCAAAGTGCGAAATTTCCCCCCGACGCTTTTAACGATAAACGCATACCGCGCTCGCTCGTGAATGTTATCTCGCCGGCTGTCAACCCTCATAGCCGCCCTGTTATATTCCGCCTTAACGCTGCACTTACCGCCTTATCAGATGTTACGCCCAGACCTTTAGAGCGTTACGCTACACCTACACAGATAATTCCTCTTTCTCGTCGATTCGCCGCGGCAGTAGCAGCTAGGGAGCCAGCAGCACGCGCCGAGCCGCAAGCAGCCCCCCCCCTCTCTCTCTCTCTCTCGCCTTCAATTTCCTGTTTCGCAGCAGCTTGCGATTTTCTCGTCGCCGCTAACCGACTCGCGAGCGCGCGCGCACACTCACGCACACCCTTTTCTATTCAATTAAACGCAAAGGCGCGAATGCGTCGGCTGCGTTATATAACGCCGCGCGTGGGAGCCGCAGCGACGCCAACGCTCCGCGCGCCGAGACAAATTTTCGGCTTGCGGTCTACTTACGGGTGAACCTCACCGAGGGACGGGGGCCTCCTTTTTCTTCGTCGCCTCTATCTAATATCGAGTGATTAATGGAAACTGCGCGGGATTTCGGCTGGGGGATTTATCGCGAGAATTAAACCCCGACTGCGTTTTTTGTGCGGGCAGTTATTTTTTCTTTCTCCGTTTCTAACTAACGCTACGTGCATATATTTAGAAAAGCTTGTAACAATCGGTAAGTAGTCGAAAATGGCAAAAGAGTCTCGAACAACGCCCGTAATTTCAGCGAAATTAGCAATCCCTCGATACGCGCGGCGCAAAATTTCGTCGGCGCCGTCGAGCGCGTTAACTTACACATCGGCGGATAACGTAAAGCGCGCGCGAGCGTTTATACGGACGCGAGGCTTTAGCGCCGGAACGGCCCGCGAAGAAACAAGTCCGCCGGCTCAAAGAGTTACGAAGCCCGGGCACATAAGGAAAAAGCAAGTCCGTCCTCGGCTATAAATACGCAGTCGAGGAAAATTGGAAAAGTTTCGCTCGGGCGGCTGGCGCGCACCTTTTTTTCCCCGCTCTCTCCCCTCTCTCACCCCTTCGATCTCGCGCCGTGACTTACTCTTTGCTTATTAACGAAAAGGAGGACCTGGACTGTACAAACAGCGATAGCCGGCGGATACCGCGCGCGAAATCTAGCTGCGCTCGGCGAAAACTCCTCGCGCGCGCGCGCGGGAAATATCTCCGATCAGCGGCTTAGCCCCTCTCTCGAGAGCGCGGTGTAAACTTGGCACTCGAGAGTCGGTCTCCGCCTAAAATTACGGCCTAATTCCCGGCGAATTCCATCAGGGAAATTTTCCATTGACAAATATACCAGCGCTCATCCACCCGCCGGCGCTCTCAATAATTGCGCGCTCGAACCGAGAGGTTAAACAATGCTTCATCGGTTCAAACTTCCCTCGCTACACACCGCAGAGTAGGGTGAGAGGGCAGAGAGAGTGCGCCGAGAGTGCCGAGAGAGAATCTGTGTGTGCCGACTTACTATATACTGTAGAGTCGCGCCGACGGATTTGCAGCGGCGGAGGGGGAGGGGGAAGAAAGTTTTTCAATCGCGAGGGAAAAAATAGTGCCGAGTGCACAATGGCCGGGGGAGAGAGAAAGAGAGAGAGAGCCCGCGGAGTGTGGATAAAGAGGTGCAAGGCTGGCAAGAGGCTTGCGAGCTAAGCTGGATTAAAGATACTCTCGGTCGGACTTGTCGAATTACTCCGACGAAGGAGGACGTCGTTCCGGTACTTATCTAAACATCTTGGAAGGAAGGACTAGGGCGAGTCATTTACGCGGATCCCCCGGGCCTCGGTGACTTTTAGCCGATGAACCGTTTCTTTATTTTCTATCGGCTAACTTCGCCAATCGCCGATGACAACTTTAATCGACTGTAAACACTTTAATCTCGCGAGCGGACGGTTGTTCCGTTTTTTTTTTTGCGAGAATTCTAATTTAACGTTTGCCAAAGCTCGAAAGAAGTTTTCGCGGAGGAAAGGATATGATATGTACGTATAGAGCAAGAAATAAACAATTATTCGAAATGTAAATTCCCGACACCCGGATCGACGCGGGGGGGGGGGGGGGGGATTAAGCGCTCGAATTCAATGGAACATCGGTGTCGTTTTCATCATATTTTGTTAGCCAACGATAATCGGGTCTCTGTCCTCTCTCGAGCTACGCTCGTGGAAGAGCGAATCGCGCAAAGCCTCGCGCGACGGGCGACATATATATACATACACGTAACAAAAACGAGGAGCGAGCAGAAAAAAAAAAAGAAAAAAAGCTAGGGGCGGCGCGCGGGTGTGGGACAACAAAGTTTATAACGAAATTCGCGTATTCAGCAATTACGCGGAATTCAAAATGCAATCGTTCAGAACCGCTGCTGCCGCTGCACGGCGCCCCCTCCCCCCCCGCTCCCCCCTCCCATGTTTTCGAGATTTCACGGATGGATGAATCAATGTTCGCGGCGGTACAAACGGAATGCTGCACATCGCCTAAAGCTAACGCGCGCGCTGATTCGTTCGATTTGATTGAACTTCAATTCGACTAAGCACTAAAAACTAGCTCCTCCTCCTCCTCCACCTCCTCCCCCGGGCTGTACCCGCGGCTACGCCGCAATTTCTACCCGGAATGTATGCGAGCTCGATTCCCTTACGACGCGAGAGCGCGGCTTCGGATGATAATAAATCGCGGCAATTAATCTCCTGGGGGAGGGGGGGGGAGGTGGGCGCGGATTTTTCTAGCTCGTTGCGGTCTTGATAGAGTCGGCGAAATTCGCTTTTCCGCCGGGTAAATATTTAATCGAACACCGGGGCTACTTTTTGCGGAGAGCGAACGTTTAGCCGGGGCTCTAGATGGTTAGACCCCCCCTTCGTGGAAATCAATCGCTCGAGTGTTGAATACATTACGTTTTTTTTTTTGGGGGGAGTTGGATAAATTTGGAAAATTTATTGCAAACGCGGCCGGGGAACGTTTTTCGAGTACGCGACGTTTTTCATTTTGAATATTTGGATAAGTGTATGTATAACGCGGCAAGTACGCGGAAAAGTTGTAATGTTTCAAAAACTTTTAAAGAAAGTGCAAAGGATAAATCTTGGTTTTGTAAACTTATATTTCATGCGGTTAAAAGAAGATCAAATAAATTTTACTTTATGCAACAATGTACTTGATATTAAGGCCTTATTTTACGAATCTAACTTTACAAAAAATATATGTTCAACTTTTTCGGTAAAATATTTTGAAAAATGTAGCAAGAGTTGATAAATTATCAGAAAATATCGTTTAAAGAAAAAAATCAGGACAGTATACAGTATTCAAATGAGTAATTTCTCTTATAATAAATATTCCGCTATTTGTGGACTCGCTTTTTGTTTAGATTCAATTTAATTCTTTGATGAGGAACCTGCTTGGTGAACTATTTCCCAAGAATGGCGTTAAACGTGTACTGCTCCACTAATATATATATATACATATACGTATATATAGAGATATGCCTGTCGTCATCATGCACTACAATCGATTTCGAGCGGCTGCTATCATGCTGAAGTGCGTGTAACACCAATGCAGAATGCGAGATATCTAGAATATCCAGAATATGCTGTGTTTTCAATGCTGCGTTATACGCGGAAAAAATAACAGACTGTGCTTTTAGCATTAAAAACTCTCTTCGTTCTTTTGGGGCGACGTCGTTTTAAGTAACACGTTGCACAACGCCGACTTTGCCGAACAATTCGATCTATGCGTTATTAAATTCCCATTGTTAATTCGAACGATATGCAATATCGCACTACTTAATTTAATTCCCGTCGGTCGCGTTTCGTTCGAATATGCGTTTGAATATGTGCGTTAAAATTTTTAAAGCAAGAAACTATTTATAATTTATAATTTCGATTAAAATACACGCGCTCCCGAGAGCATAGCTCCTGACATTTTTTAAATTTATTCGAAGAAAGGTATGCATTTAGTCCAACGTTTCACTATACGTTAGATTCTGCTTGAATATCATGATATAAATCGCTTTCGAATCCCTGTCAGCTCGAATTTTTTTCGAGGACCCTGCAAAAAATGTCTTTTTGAATTCGATATCAAAGAGCTGACTTTACTGTCCGTTATGGATCTGACAAATACTAGTGACGTACCGGAAGAAAAGAACTTGTTCAAAAAAGCCATTACGTCATTTTTTTTTCTCTCGCTCTTTTTTTTTTTTTTACTAAACGAAAGCGTTCAAATGATTACCCTTCCCCCTCCCCCAAGCGACCTGTACAAACCAGTCCGCGGAAACTAAAGAATTTCCCGTAAAAGTCAGCTTCAGCGGCGAGTTTAACGCCGCGGAATTAGCTCGAGTCCCTCGGTCAAATTAATGAGACGGAAAACGACAGCAACACTGATTCGAGCTGAGAGGTCGAAAATGCCCGGAGGGGCTCCGCTCGCTCAGGTATATACCAGTCCGCGCGTGCGGGTGTAGGTTGGAAATGCAGCGTAGCGTGAATTGGCCGTCGACGCCTTTTGCTTGTAATTCGCGGGCGATCTCACGCGACGTCAATCGCGCGCGCGCGCGCGAGTTTTCACGTGATGCTCGCCCGCGTTCGGGCTCGTCGCAGGTGTGGTGCGGCAGCTCCCTCCTCCGGAGGAGGAGAGCGTCGTCAAACTCCCGCCGGAAATTGCGGACGTCGTCGCCGCGCCGCAGCTCTCTCCGACAATTGCGTATACTTGGAAAAGGACGGACGGACGCGCGTGGGACACAAGACAGCTTTGCGAGCTCTCCGGTGGTGCGCCTCTATTAGCTTTCCCTTTGAGGCGGGCTGTGTGCGTCGGTGTATATTTACGCGCCCGAGCATTATCATCGCGAATCGCTCTCTCTGTCTCTCTATGCTCGATTGTGTTGCCGTCCGGTCTCCCCCCCCCCCCTCCCGTCGTGGACGCGCGCCGCTTCAGTCGTCAAAAGCGGAACAGTCGCGGAACATTGTCCAACCCATCGATCCTAATCGAATATCTGCCTCCACCCCTCCTGCTCGATGCTCCTGACTGCTTCTGCCTCGTTTCGCCCTTCCGTAGGCGCGGAAGGCCCGAACGTCTTTTCGAGGAAACGGCTTGTCGGGGGGGAATTTTAAATTCCTGCAGAGGAAGCTCTTTCGCCCCGAGATTCCGGTGATCGGAAGATGGTCAAATTATCGGAAATACTGTATTATCTTTATTATTATTTATCGAGGGAATTTTTTTTGGACGGTTGTTTTTAACTGTTTAAAGTTTAGGTATTTTATATTAAGTGCGATGTATAATATTGATAAGCACTCATATAGCATTTACAGTTCGCGAGGTTCAAGTGAGATTTGGCTACACTGTGAATTGAAAGCTTTCCACGAAATTTACAAATATTCAAAAGCAATTTTAACTATAAATAGTGAATTATTGACTCATAGTATATATATAGATTTAATCTTCCGGCTTAATCGATTTTAAACTACAAATCTATAACTTTATAAAATTGGCTTTTAATGCGGTGTAGTAAATGCTATAAGTGCATAAACTGCATTATTTCAAAATTGTGATCCGTTTAACAATTACAGTACTATATAATTTATAGTTCGATGATAAAGATAGAGGTAAAATAATGTGGAATATTGGTTTAAAACTAATTGTTACTTAACAATTAAATTCTACAAGTTTTAAATCCTTTTAATATTCTAAAGAATCTCGTTCTTAACGCATAATTAAAAATAATGATTTTAATAGACAGATAAATATAAAAAATACGTATTCAATTTAACGCGGGCACGATAAATTTTGACCTAAATTCAGATCTTTCCTGGAATTATCATCGAGAAATAGTTTCGGTAGTTCCGTCGCGCGTTTCTTCTTTTACGCTAAAAAAAAAAAAACTCCCGAAAAATGTAGCGTATTCCATGCGGGAAAGCACAGATCCCTGCTTCAAGATAATCCACTGTCAAAAAAATAGCGGCCAGTACGCATTTACCGATTAAGAAACTTTTTCCTTCGTTTGTACCCGCGCGTATTCTTTTTTCAATTTTTTTTCCTTTTTTTTCCATTTCCCGGATTTATCTTCCCCGGCGGAGCTACACAGCAATTTGAAGCCGAACCAACGAGATGGAAATAGCCGCGCGCTCCGTCGGAAAGGTCTATCCCGTCGCTCAGAACCTCTCAATCGAAGCATCGGCCCCTTGGCAAGCGGCGCGTAACGACTGGACATTCCTTAAGCAGCCGTCGAAAAAAAAGGGGGGTAAACAGAGATCGGGATCTCCGGCCGCAAGTGGATTTTCGCGGCCGGGGGGGAGGGGGAGGTGGGAAGCAGCGGGACTCGCACAAAGGCAGAAAGCACGAACAGTGACACGCGGCGGACGAAGAAAGACGGAAAGGAGAATGGGAGAAAGAGAGAGAGAGAGAGGGAGAGAGAGTAGGGGGCGCGCTTGCGATGTCAAGAGGACACGGGGGGAGGAGGAGGGGGAGGAGGCGCGCGGTAGCTCGCTTATGCGCGGGCGCGGCTTTGCGGGTCAGAGTGCGCCGGGTATATAACCGGGCGGATGCCTTCGTACTTTAGTCTCGCGTTCATCCCCGCGGCGGCAGCTTCGCACTCTCGTCTCCCGTCAGAGAGAGGTTACCGCGATGTGATCGGGGCGCGCGCGCGCGATTCGAATATACGCTGCTCGTGCGCGAGTGTGCCTTTCGCCGTCATTATTATGCCATGCGGAGGCGCAACAACAACTACTACGCCGGCGGCTGCTGCTGTCAGCAGCAACAACAGCAGCAGCGGAAGCCGAGCTCCCGCGCCAGCTCGAGCTCCAGCTGCTCGAGTCGCGCGTCCGCGGAGGCCGGCCGCGAGCCGCCCAACTGGTGCGTCTACCTGGCGGTCGGGCTCGTCGCGCTCGGCGCCTACCTCAACGCGCTCGGCGGCGACTTCGTACACGATGACATACCCGCGATCGTTAGGAACAGGGACGTCCTCGCCCAGAGCCCGCTCACCAGCATCCTCAGCGACGACTTCTGGGGCACCCCCATGCAGGACCCCAACAGCCACAAGAGCTACCGGCCGCTCACCACTCTTACATTTCGGTCAGTACTCGACGTCGTTGCCGATACCTTGCTTTTTTTTTTTTATTATTCCGGCTTTTGCCGAGAGAGATTGGACGTTTTGAATAGGCGAAGTAAGGCTGCCGCGTATCCGGTTTCTTGCGGCGTGTTTGCTTTCTTTTTCGCGAGGGCAGGCTTTCGTGATTATTTTGAAAGCGGTTCCTAAAAATAAGTAGTAGTAGCCGAGTACGGGCGGACCGTATATCCACCTCTGCGGGTAAAATGTATTTATTCGAATTTCAATTCATATCTCGCGCACGGCGAGAGGAAAATAGCGTTTTTCCGCAGAATTTTCCAGCAGTTTTTTTTTCAATTTAAAAAACTGAATTTCGAAAGTATCAAAGCTGCGCGACAGCCGCGACGAGACCCAAGTTTTCCGACGCGAACGACGGCCGAAATGATTAGCGGTGCAGAATTACCCCAAAATCCACGCACTCCCGCCGAGTCCCCGGCGCTTGAAGAGCCCACATTGTAACCGAAGCAAGACCTTTTCTATTTTCAAGTATGCAATTTTGAGAGTGTTCGAAACGCGAGCCCGCCGCCACCCCGGCGTTTCGCTCACGTCCCCCGCCGCGCTTTTTAATTACCGTTAATTGCCTCTCACTCGATTGTGGCTCGGCGGCGAAAATTCCCGCGCCCGAAAAGAAAAAAAGAACAAAAAAACCAGAGAGAGAGAGAGAGAGAGCCGTGCACCGCGTAAAACATTAACACAGCGGCAGACGGCGGTAAATTATCCGACGGGGGGCCGCCGCCGCCGCCGCCGCCGCTCTCGGAGAATTCGGCTGGCTCAGCGCGACGGGTTTGATGCATGAACGCCGGGCGGCTGCTGCTGCTCCTCGCATATTGGCCGCGCGATCCATCACGCTACAAGACACCGCGAATCTTCGCGGCACTCGGCCGCACAATGCCGCAGTGATCCCTCCCCCCTCCGGGCTCTTGGCGCGCGCCGCGTTCGACTGTTTCATTAGACTAATTCGCGGCGTTGACGCGCCGCCTTCGTACGGTTGCCGCGTTGTTGCCCTCTCGTAACTCTTTGGAATATTTATCGGGGGGGATGCTTGGAATTTATGCGGGGGCGCCGTTGTTTTAAATTAGTACTTTCGGTATACCCCGGGGGTTATGAATTAATGAATGCTCTCAAAATTGCCGTAATGAAACTTTAATGCGAGCTTTCCAGCTGTGGGGGGATTATTTATGTTTATTCAAATAAAATTAAGTTTTCACGGAAATCATTTCGAGCGAAATCCTGAGTGGGGGCTTGTCAAGAGAGAACCTTTTATGCGATCGCAACGGGGTTATCCTGGCGAATTTTCGATAATGAATGAAAATCTTTTTATCGAACGTAAACGAAGTGCTTATTTTGACTTACATGCATTTATTATACGGCGAAAGTTTATATTTCAATGAAAACAGATGAGTTTTAGTTTGAACGCTGATTGAAAAAGTTTATTTATTTTTATATTCAAAAACTGAATTTAATCTGGTGATAAATAAAAAAAAAAGTCGCGAATAAATTTTGAAATTTTGTATATTCACGATTTAAAAAAAAAAAAAAGAACTCGTTAAATTTATGGCGTTAATAACGGACATTTATTTACTTAGAATAAAATGTAAATTAATATTTCGTCAAGCAACCTTGACACTTAATTACAATTTTCCTATCCGCCTGACTTTAATATCTTATAAAATACGAGCGAATTAAGTGAAAGTACATTAATTTTACACCCGACTCTGAATTATAAATCGACTAAGCGTTACGGAACTGCGAACAAAGTTTGCATTTCATAATGGAAGAGCTCTCGTTATTTTTTGACTGCCAATGTGCGGTAGTGAAATTAACAAAAATGGTTTTATATACCTCCGCCGTTCTCCCCCCCCCCCCGCTCGGCTTGTACGACTGGCAAAGTAACGAATACGATACTTTTATGCACCGTCGCAGATCTTTTCTGTAGCCGTGCGCGCTTCGCTTCCAATGTGTTTCGGAAACTACTTAAATTACAAAAGTATGAATGTTCCATTGGGAAAATGGAGTGGGATGCGATATGCGGTGAAATTACTCCTCTCGCGGAAATGGATGTTTTATAATTGTAAAGTATTGGATTATTTTCGCACTTAGCGAGTGTATCGAATAATTTAATAATAAAGGGTAAAAATTTTGTATAACTTAATACTCAAGTTTATATTTAAACTGTTGTGCTTTTACTGATTTCAGAATTTCTAATACTTAAACAAAAATATATTGATTATCTTTTTTCAAAATAAATTAAGATAATAGTGTCGATAACGGACGCGATAAATTGACATTGCAATTGTACTTGACGGCGTATATTATAGGAATAAACCGAAAATTCGAGAAAAACTTTCCTTATTACCCATTTCGATACAGGAGGTTTATTCTGAGAAATGCTTTTTGTTAACCGGCGAAAGTTGGGCCAAAGTCTTTAAAAGACATTACGTCAATGAGCGATTGAATCCCCAGGCAAAATAATGACTCGGGGCGCAAAGTTCGCTCTCGGCGAGCAGAGAGAGAGAGAGAAGTTGTGTATACCACCCAGCTCCGTATAAATAAAAATCTCCGATAATAATACAAAGGCGCACTATCGCTCGGACTATCTGAATTATGCATTAGCACTCATCGGCGAGCGGTTAAGGAATCCTCAAAAGCATCCGGCGAGAGTCCTCCTGTGTCTAAGACCCTCTTTCCTCTCTTCGGTTAAGTTTTTCTTTCCCCGTTTCGGTTTATTCCTCGGCCGTGCTTCCGCATGCTCTTTTTCCCGCCGTCCGCTTCCTTCTCTCTCTTTCTCCTTTGTGTTTTTACCCCAAGCTTCCTCGTCTTCTTTTCCTCGGCCGCGCGCGGCCCTTCTTGACTTCATCTCGTTATCGACAAAGCGGCCAAAGTAAACAGAGAAGTAACGAGCCTGCAACCTTTGCCGTATGTCAAGCATTCGCTCCGTCTACCCTCCGGCTACTCTCGAGCTTCTGATCCTCCGAGAATTTCGTTCCGAGGAAGAAGCCCACCACTGTATTTTGATACTCTCTCTCTCTCCCTCGATGCCCGTTCTTTTTTCTTATATTTCACAATCACATTTTTCTTACAACAAACTTATCCGCCCTTACCGAGATGGGAATCAATGGCCGCGCGTCGAAATTTCAAAATAATATTTACGCCGAGTATTTGAATAACGTGCTTTCGCGAGAGACGCGGCGCGTTTAAACGATCGTTTCGCCCGGCAACTTCTCGAACTAAGTCGAAGGATATATGATAGACGTTGCTTGGCCGCGGCTTATGGAAAGCGCTGAAATATGTAATGCTGCTTATAATTCATGCCTGAATTTCTAAGTTACATTTCACTTACCAAACTGACTAAAATTATCAAGAATTTCGCGTAACTTGCAGTGTAACAACATCCTCCGTTACCGACTCGACTCGGCTCGCTTTCGCGAAAAGTGCCGCGATTGTTATAACAAAGAAATTTCGAGACTGGTGTATGGATTTACATGAATTTTCCTCGCGAAAGGCTATATGTTTTCTTTCAATTGTAACCTGAAAGTTACATTTCGCGAAACTTTGGCTGTAAAAGTAAGAAAATTTCGAAACTGAAATTGAATTTTTTGCTTAAAAAATAAAAAGGCACAAACAAGGAAACGCAGATTTCTACTTAAACGCACGAGTTACGTTTGGAAACTCTCATAATTTATTTCTTGCAAACTTTATAAACAACTCAAAAATGGATCTTACAACCAGCTTACACGATCCCCTCCCCGAAAATAAAACTTTATTAAATCGAAAGGCATCAACGTTAAACTTTAAACTCGCCAGGTATAAAGAACGATTTGTCACCGTTCGCTGCCAGGCCAAAAGGTATATAAAGCTTAACGGCAATAACTTTAAAAAAATCCTTCAATAAGTTCGGTCCAGCTGTATCTTAACAGCGGCTAAGCCGTATTTATGGGAACTACGGCGTTAATTGCACATACGGGCCATTACCAGTCTATCGATTTTTGCTCACTGCTTCCCACTCTCTCCCTCTCTCTCTTTCTCTCTCTGCCGGCGACGAGAGGCATATCGATGTGTCGAATTCCGTGACCGCACGCATTCTTCGGCGCATTAAGTCCGGCCCCCGAGGCGTATAATTTGCGCGGCGACCGCCACTTAAACTTGCCCTTTCGACTTGGACGATTTTATATCTCACTCGCGCCGACAGCGGCGTAGGAAATTTTTTAAAAATTTACCTGCTTTACGAGGGTCAAAACTAGACTTTTCAATCTGGTATTTAATTGTTTTTTATTGTGTAAAGATACTCGAGAAAGCCGTTAATTGATTGCCATTAATTCTTACGTAGATTTAAAGCACGCCGTATCTGAAAGCGATCGAGGGCTATTAATTCATAATTAAGCGCCGGCGGACGTAAAAACAAAGCTCTCGCTCCAACAAGCTCGATTTCCGCAAAAAAAGAAACTCAGATCCCTGCTCTCGACAAGCATTACTTTTTATCGCCTAAACGCCGGTAACAAAGTGTCCACGCACACAGCACCGCGCGCGGCTCGCGTGCGCTTTTTCAAGTCCAGCGAGAAATCGAGGCTCCTTTGCCCCCCCCGGACTTTTTTTCTCCTCCGACGACGTCTCGTGTCGTCGCGAAAAGCGCGACACGCGAGAGAGAGAGAGAGGGAACGGAGCAGCACGCGAGGAGCGTGTCTCTGTTACATTACGCGGCGAAACAATGTCCTACGCGGCAGCTGCGCGGAAAAAGCAGACCGGGACTTTGTCAATCGTAATTGACGCGCGGAATTTGTCCGCGTAATTGGAGACGGCAATTGCGGGAGAGACGAATGCAGAAAATTGCCCCAGAGCAGAGCCGAGAGAGAGAGAGAGGGGGGGGATAAAGGGGACGGACGCGCCGGATGGTTAATTACTTAATTACGCGGCCGTAATTAGCTGCCGGCTCTCACACATGATCGACGACGAGGCCTACACGACGAGCTGGAACGGAACGCGCGCCCTTCGATTCTTGAGGGCGGAATCGCTCGATGAATCGCGGGAAGCGGTGAATTGACGCCGAGCGGATTTCTGTCTCCTGTCGCGCTCCCCCCACCCACCGATGTCGAGTCATATTTAACGCAATCGTAAATTGACTTTATTAGTAATCGCTCGAAGATTGCTGTGGTAATCGTTTTAATAATTCGCGGATTATCGCGGAGTTATTTGTTTGTACATTCATTTTTCGAAATTGTCGAAAGTACGAAATTTCGGATGTAGTATATCGAGAAATTCCAGCGAACGCAATCGTTCGGAGATGAAATTTGCAAGTCAAAACATAAACGATATACACCGGACGCCGCAGACTTTTCGCAAAAGCGATTAAATAAAAATTCCAATCTCTCGGCGATACCATCCGCGCAGCCTCGCGCGTCGATCCTAAAGAAAAGCCGTCGCCGCGGCAAAAAAGATTGGCATTATTTCAGGATCGCAGGATCCTTTCCCCGGTGTTTTTGCGGCGTCTGCCTCGGCGTTCGGTATAAGTTGCGGGGGGGGTTCTAAAATCAATTTGGAAACAATCAAGGACCAGCTAGTTTTGTCGTCGTCGCGCGCGGCGTCGCGGTGCGGCATCGGTTATAAAAAGCTTGGGTGTGCTGCAGGCAGCACCGGCGGGGTCTCTCTCTCTCTCACTCTGGGAAGTGGCGCAGCCACGCGTTCGCTTCGCTTCCGAGGTAGCAATTTACGTTTAAACTGTGCCCCGACGTAATCTGTTTAAACTCCCGGAACAATGTACGGGAAAGCGAGCGCGAACGTTATCTCTGCCGGCGGGGAGGGCAGCGCCGCGCGGCTTAGTCCTGCGTCTACGCTTGCTGAGCCACCAGCCAAAACATTGCGATATTTATCAAGACGCCCTATCATTAATTCCTCCTCCTCCTGCCGCCGCCGTCCTCCTTACTCCTGCACCGTCGCCGTTGCCGTCGCTGCTGCTGCTGCTGCTATGTATGCGAGCACGGATTGCGTTTGCTTTTATTTAATAAGTCGATAGGTTTTTTTACTGCTCTGATTTACGTCGGTTTAATGAGAGAGCACTTGTAATTGGAAATTCATTATCGAGGATTTATGCGCGTTTGTGTTTATCGATTTTTAATACTGTTAACCTTGCTTGGTAATTGCTCGGATTAAAAACAAAATGTCAATATCGGTACTTTATCCGATAACTTTTTGAATTGATGGGATTTAATAAAAAATGTATACTATAGCTTGTTTTTAGAATCACAAATTGTTGCATTCGAAAAATATTAATTCGCAGAAAATTGTTAGTTTATCGATGTTATATTTTTCCGAGTATTACGCGAAATGGTACAATAAAGTCTTTACCCGAAAGCCGATGCATAATTCAACATCAACTGCTACATTTCCCAGCAAAACGTATTATAATATTATAATAAAACCGTCGTCATTACTTTTCTATCAAATCTAAGTGGACAAATGACCCTGCCGAGGGTCAACTATTTATTAGCCAATAACGAAACGCACATTGCCCACTTTTATTAAACTCGCCAATTTCTTACCCTAATTTCCCTCAAAACTGGCGCAAACCCACAGCTCGAAGGCAGCTACTGCTCTTAAGCATTAGTTTCTCGTATCGTCCACTCGGCCGTAAAGCCCGGTTTTATTTCCAAACAAGTCCTCGCCTCGAGAAAATATATCCACACATATAACATATATATATATATCCACCGGTTGATTTTCTCGCCTACTTGCTCCGGCATCAGACGCGAGCGTAAATGAATTTCGCGTCGGGGGCAATAAAGAAGGCCGGCGGCCCAGGCAGGCTGCACACGCCGGGAGACCGGCGGGCCCGGGGGCGCGCTAATAAATTTTAGCCGGGGCGATAGCCGATTGCTTAAATATGGCCGTTGCGATCCGTCTTGCGGCAAACTCGCCCTCGCGGCCGAATCAATAGGGGGGAGGGCGAGAGAGAGAGAGAGAGAGAGAGCGCGGAATAGTTGCGATAGAAGGGCTTGGCACGCGATCTTTAGAGCGGCCCCCTCTCCCCCTCGCCCCTCTCTCTCTCTCGTCCGGGGTAATTGTTTTTGCGCCCCTGTCGGGCAATTATCGGCCGCAAGCTCGCCTCCTCGCGCGAACAACAAGGTGCAGATGCAATCTATTATTCGCGGGCCGCCTGGAATCCACCTATACGGAGCATTCATTGCGATCCATATTTCAGTGCGCGACTCTCTCTCTCTCTCTCTCTTTCGGGCTGTACAAGCGAGAGAGAGAGAGAGTAACGCGTCGCGGCCGATAATAATTGCGGATATACGTACTCGTATAAGCCGGCGCGTGCTGGCCCGCGCGCCGCCAGCATTATCTTTGTTAAATTCGGATTTTCCGGATTTGAGCCGCGCGAAACGAGAATCTCTCTCTCTCTCTCTCGGCCTTTGCCGAGAGAGTCGATCGCGCGGCCCGGTCGAATATTCGCCGCGCCCCCGGTTCATTACGCAGCGAGGAATGCAGGCTGGCCGTCGCGGCAAACGGAGTGTGTATTAAAAGGATTACGGTCGATCGAGTAAGGAGGACTGGGCAGTCGCTCTTTGGCGATAAAGTCTCCGGTTATTTGCGAGAGAGCGCTCGTTTCCGGGCAAAAATTTCATTTTGGGGGAAAATGACTTTGTTGGCGCCGAGCATCGCGATGCCGGGAGGTGGAGCGTAAGAATAATTTGAAAACGGCGGACGAAATTCTGCAATTTCAGACGAAAATTTCCCGTCTTTGCCATATACGCTTCTACTACCGCGCGGGAACTTAACGACGCATACGCGGCGCGCAAATTATTTTACAAATACATGCCGCATCGAAACGATACTTATTGCGAAGGACAGAGGCATTCGAGGCTCTCCGGCGATTCTCCAAGTCCGACACATCCGGCTACCTTACCAAAGCGGGTACACATAACGTATTATCGATCGCAAAAACCGAGTCAGCGGACCGACACACGCAGCCGAAGACGCGTGCGCGAAAAATAATGACCGTCCGGCCGGTCGTTCGCGGCCCGGGGAATTCCCGATAATTGGATGTCGTAATTGCTGCAATCGGCTCTCTATCTCGCCTCTCTCTCTCCCTCCCTCTCCCCCGGCCTGCGGTATCGGACAGTGATTCGCGTGCGCGCGATACATCGGCCCCGTTTAAGCTCAGTTTCGTAAACTGCACACGAGCGCTATCGAGTTTCGATGCCGTTGCCGCCGCCGCGTAACCTTACGCGAAAATGTTGCCCGGCTCGTCTTTCTATAACTATTCCCCGCGGGAATAAACAGGACAAAGCGAATGGCGATTTAATGCCCGCTTCATTGCTCGCGACCGCCGCGTGGAAATGGGGGGGCGGACCACCGCCGATGGACGGCTACCCATATAAATGTATACTCTTTAAGAAGTTTTTTACGCCCCCGGCGAACTTTTATGCACCCCGAGGCTCGAGAGGAGGATATCCCGGTTTATTATAAATGTTTGCTCATATTCGTCGCGGCGGGCTTGTGTCTTTGTGGCGCTGGGAAACTTTGCGCGGAAAATATATATATCTCTCGAAAAGCCGCCGCGGCGGAAGGCTCGTTTTCGAGTGATTCAAGAATTGGATCGAATCTGGGTTGAGATCACGGTGCGGGTTGGGGGGAGTGCAGCTTTTGAAATAAAAAAAAAAATAAAAAAACTGCCTCGAGTCAGGAGGCGGAATCGAAGCAGAAGCACTGATTGCCTTCCTCGCATTCCGCAACACTGTTTTGCACTACGTTTGATTTCCAGTCCGGCGTAGAGGCGTATAGGCTGCAGTTATTGAGCGCCGCGCGTCTGATTTAATTAATCTGCTATTTCGCCTTAATTGAAATGGCGAAGGTTTCCCGTTCTCATTAATTAATTTAGATTAGAAGTAAAGATATCGCTTATGATTATCGATTAGTGATAGCGAGTGTAGGAGTTTCTTCGTTTTTGACGTCGCGAGAGCAAGCGCGACACGTCCAATTTCATTTAATAAACTTATTTAATTAAAGCCGTCGACTTGTTGAATTAGTTTGTTCGTTTCCCAAAAATAGATATATAAAATTAGCTATTTGCTCTTTAGTTACTACGTTTAGCTATAATACCTGCCGCAATATCAAATTTTAAGAATTCACTTACTTTAATAAATTCATTCGTTTGTATCACTTAATAAGTGCTTTGGCAGCTTACGTAAATTTCAAATTTCACGTTCGCGTAAACGGAACTGTATCTCGTTCCAGGAATAAAAATTATTTCCCTCCCCCCCGGCAAACTCAGCCTTTGAGACTCGCGTGTAAATAATTAAAGCACAAATTGCACGCGAAAGTTAGCGCAGCGGCGATATATTTCAGAGAATCCATCTCGCCGGGAAAATTTAAATTTCCAATCAGCGTCGCTTAAAATTCCCCCTCGGAGCAGCCCAAAGCCGGCACTTACGAATCTATTCCCGGCATCAGAGTATCTTCGCGCTAAAGCTTTATTTAAATAGCTACTTCATTAACTGGCAAAGCGAGAGAGAGAGAGAGAGAGAGAGAGAGAGAGAGAGAGAGACCGGGTCAGCGTGCAGGGCACAATATGGTTTTAGCAGCATCCGGCGCTCGCTCGTACGATAACACCGCAATTGCACGTGGAGTGTAAGTTCTTCAATTGCTTGTTCGGCGCTTGCGCGCCCCGAGCGGAAGAGACAGAGCTCGGGCAGCCGCAGCGGAGGAAGCTACTCACCCTCTCCCTCGTACGGAGGGGGGAAACAAAGACTTGCTCTCTCGCGCCATGAAACATCAGGAGCCGCTGCCGCCTCCGCCGCCGCCGCCGCCTCTGCTGCTACAGCAGCAACAACAACAACAACAACACCCAACGGCAAAGCCTCTGGCCTCGGAATCGAGGATCCGCAGGCCACGCTATAGACTCCTCCGCACTTAGCCGCGGTCCCTAATTAACTGAAAATTACCTGCATTGCGGCCGGCGATTTCACGGCCGGCGGATATCGACCCCCCCCCCCCCCCCGCCGCCGCCGCCGCCAAGGCGTGTCACTTACGACTGCAATAATTAGCCCGATTATTAACGAGCCGGGCCTTTCCTATTCTTTTTTTTTTACTCTCTCTCCTCTCGCCTCTCCACGCAGCTTGTAATGGAAATCAATCCCCGCAGGGCGAAAAAGCTGCCCGAGGAGCTCCTCGGGAACGTCTCTCTCGGCCACGTAGCGGCTGGATGAACTTCGCGCTACGTGAGAGCCTCGAGTTTTCTCTCGCCTGGGGATTCCGCCAAAACTTGCCCCGAAGCTTGTTTATCCCCCACACTCCGCTGCTGCTGCTGCTCTCTCTCTCTCGATCGTTAGTTTTCACTCTTGATTTTCTCTCTCCGCCGCTTCACTTTGTTTTCTTCCCTCGTCAAAAGTCTTCTTTCGCAACTAACACCCACCGACCGACACCGACGACACGCTGTGCAGTTCGCGAGCGCACAGCAGCTCGGTGAGGGGCAGAGAGAGTTAGCTCGATTTTCAATCAATGCCAAACGCCAATTTCCGCCTCCGGGCCTCGGGATCGAAATGTTTTTTTTTTCGAGGTTAACGGAAAAAAGGTCGGCCGAGTTTTTTAGCGCCCATTTTTATTGGAGAGCCGCGGCCGGATGGTTATAAATTTTTGATAAATTTATCAGCGGCGCCTCGTCAAATTAGCGGGAAAGGCTGTTAAAAATAAGCTACGACGGCGGATGTGTATTATTATTTTGTGGAATTTGACAAATTGGAGGTATTTCTTTGAATTTCGGTTTGATTGACAGCAGCAATTTTGCGAGACTAGATTTCCTATTGCTTCTTCTTTTACCCTTTGTTCTATATAATTCGACACCGCGATCCCAAAAATACCTGGTAGTAACGTATTACAACGTGAAGTTTGAAAAAAAAATTTGAAAGAGAAAAAATCCAATTAAAATAGACCAGCTTCCTGGTAGAGATGAAAAACATTAAATGCCAATTAATAAGTTATTTACAAAAATTTGGCCTATAAAATATAGGTATTTTTACTGCCTAGTTAACTAACTTTGATGTAACGCTTTTTTTCATGGTCGGTGGATTTTTAATCTAGTTTGACTAAATTTAAACTTATTTTTCGGTATTTACACGGTTGTTACGATAGGTACTTTTCTTACCTCAGAAATATCCAGAACCTTGCTTGGTATTCTGGTTGTGAGCGAGAGAGATAGAAAAGAGGACAGGAATTTACGTTTTCTTTAAAATTTTAGCAAAGCAGTATTATAAATAATGTTTTGTTCAAGCTTCTTGTTACTATTTCGGAGAGCTATCTAGAGCATTTAAAATCTTTTGTGTATTGTACTGCATAACTGAGAACGGATTGTAACTTGACTCGAATATTTCTAGGTTGTGTTCAATCTATTGAAATGATCCGAAAAAGTGTTACATCAAAGTTAATTACTAGGAATTAAAAATACCTATCTTATACTTTCCTGGCCATTTTACCATACTTTTATCTCTACCAGTGAATTAACCCGGAAAAACTGACTTACAGCCGTGGAGATTTTTTCAAGAAACTCAATCTGCCGAGCGAATAAAAATCTCGGCACTTGTTGCAGTCGAGTGAAAAATTGTCGTCTAACAAAGTAAGCCGAGCACAAGGATTAAGAAATTCAGCGGCACACTTTTTCCCCGACCCCGGAATTGCGAAAACTCCAGGATTGCGGGGAAACTGCGGGGGGAGGGGGGGGGGGTGGGGATTCAATAGGTCCGCTCATTTTTCACATGAGAGAGGACAGATGAAAATGAGCGGTCCGCTCGACTGGTTAGGTTGTGTTTCCGAGTGCTGACAGTGCGCTTGCAATTTTGGCAAGTCACCCGTTCCAATCACAAGCCTCCCTCTCTCTCTCTCTCGCCGCTCGTACATATACCAGGCACACACCACACGTGCAAGACGCGCGGCCTCGATAATGCCGGGAAAAAGCTCGACGTAGGGCGACCGGCGGAATTGATTGCTCGAGTCGCAGGCGCCGGTGTATTCATTAAAAAGTTGCTCGCGCGCGGAGGGGCTCCTCTGGTCAGGCGGGGGGCAATACCCGCCCCGCGCCGCCGCTTGATGAATCAGTGCGGGGGCATAAAGCACTTTCAATTCCGTGTGTACGTCGGTGTTTTTATTTTCGCCGCTGTCTCGTCTCTCGGCCAGCTGCCGTTATATCCCGCGTTCCGCGGCGCCGCGCGGCCGCTGTATAATATTCCTAGGTGAACCGAGAGGGGATTTCCTCGCCGCCGTTTATAATTGTTCCTCCCTCGTTTTTCGAGGCGGCTCGTCCGCGCGCGCAGTGCCGCTTTGTGCACCACCTCCGTCATTTTTTATACTTCCGCTGCGGCGAGTCGGCGGAGGGCGGGGCGGGGGAGGCTTTTCTTTCTCCTCCCGGCGAGGTCTCTTGTGTGGATTTTCCGCCTATTATCAACGGAAATGCATTAGCGACGCAATCTTTGTTTAAGCTGGAAAAAGAACTTGGACTCGGAATAAACTCTGTTTGCTGAACGAGCTGCGCGTTTTTAGCCAAATTAGGTTGCTCTTTTACTTTGTTTACATTGCTTCGTTCGTTATTATTTTTTTTCTTTTACTTCATTCTGAGAATTTACTTTTGAGCATTAACCCAGATGAGTACATAATCATTGTTTTCTTACGAGTGTATTTGATTTTAATTATAGATTAACATTTTCGAGTAATATAACGTTTTTAATTTCCAGCCGAGGTTTGTTTAAGCCCTTTTTCAAGTCTACCGCAAAGATTATTAACTTTCAACTCCGTTCGCTTGTGTTTTTTTTTTCTTTTTTACGAAACTGTTCAGCAGTTTTCATTCGAGTATTTTTATTATAACTCCGCAGTTGGGGAGTAAAACTTATGACAGCTGAAAACTAATTACGTCGAAACTTGAACCATCGCGCCGTAGAAAATAATTTTCGACTGACAGTTCCGTAATCGTTCGAATTTCAAGTTACGAATTTTATTACAAATAAATGAAAAATTTAGACCTGCCTTACAATTAGCAAAAGAATCACCATTACGTCTAATTCCGACAGCTAAACCAATACGCGCACGGTTGACATTTAAATGAGAAGGCAGCACACAGCCAAGAGTGGTTAGAGCGAAGCAGAGAGAGAGAGAAAAAATCTTCCCGCAATCACATCATCGTCCTTGCGGGCGTCAAAAAAAGTTTGGATCCTTCCGCGACGTATTAGACCTCCGAGCTGTCCGTTCCATCGTCGGGCGGCTTGTCGAGCTCCGTGATTACGGTCGCTTTGAAAGCTCCTGGGTAGGCAATGACAAGTTTTGATAAGTTCTGACAAATATTCACGCATCGGCGAGCGGAGGGTTCGCCTCGGCGGCGGCGTCGGCCGCGTCGAAAAACTAGCCGGAAATCTGCCCCGCGCGACTCTCTGGCCCGCGGGGCAGATCTCTCTCTCTCTCTCTCTCTCTCTCTCTCCGCGCGCGCTTTATTTTCCTCCGTCCTCCATTACGCGATGTGCGGCGCCCTTTTACTATTTCTCTGTCTCGGCTCGTTTCTATTTCCCTTTGTCGTCCGCCGGACTCGAGGAGGTTGAGTAATTAAAATGTTCCTCGCCGACAAGGCGGCCTCGCGCACACGTATATATATATACGTGCGTCAGGCGCAATATAGATGGAATTCGCCCGGGCCGCTTATTTACATAGAGAGCGAGCAGCGAGGGAGAGAGAGAGCCTTTTTCCGAAAATAGGGCCGCGCGCGCGCGCCCGCGGCAGAAAAGGAGACAGATGTTAAGTCAGCGTCTTCAATTAAGGATAATCAGTAAATTAGAGTCCCTAAGTCGCGCTTGTTCCAGAGCTTTACGGGCGAACGGCTGCTAGCCACTCGAGATACGGCACGAATTCCACTTCCGCCTCGGCGACATTTGCATGCATTAGAGCCACCCAGCGGCCCCCCTCCCCCTCCCCCTCTCAGCTATCTCTCAGCCCGAATCCGAGCAGCGGAGAGCAGCGCCAACGCCGCGCGCGAAAGTGCAGCCCCGGAGAATTTAGGATCGCTCTCTCGGTGTGCCGTGCGCCGCGCCGCGCTGCGCAAAAAAAGGAGAGCACGACGGAACTGCTCTCTCGCGCGCGATCTGAGAATCACGCCTCCTGCGTATTTGCACTCCCCCGTTTCTTATCCGGGCCATCTACAAGCTGCGCCCCGCCAGCCGAAGAATTACAGAAATCGAGGGGGAGGGGGCGGGCCCCCCCCCCCCGAGCTGCTTATCGAGATTCGCCCCCGTAACGGCGGACTACTCTTTTTTTTTTTTGTAAAACCGGGGGAGGGAAAGGCGATGTATACTCGTGTTCCGTCGGAGCTGCGCGAGGGGGAGCTGGAAATTTAGCCGAAATCTCGCTGGTCGTTGCGGTATAATGAACTGCTTGTTAAATGAGAGGCGAGAAAAAGAAGCGGGGGGAATCAATCATCTTCTTTCCGCGGCGTTTCTTGCGAATCCGTAATGTTTAAAGAAACGAGCAGCGAAAACTTTGGCAGGGAAGAAAAATCGCGCATTTCCTTAATGAAAAAGACAATTCGATAAAAGATTCAGGAAGTATAAGAAAGCAGAACTGCAGTTTTACGAGATGACGAATAGCTCGGAGAGAGAGAGAGAGGAGGAGGAGGAATTCCTTTAAGACACGTCAAAATCTGCAGAGTAATAGCGATGAATGCCGGGCTGTGTATCTTCTGAAGGGTACAAATAGTCGTCTCGTCATTCATGCGCTTTTCATGCTTTTGCCTCCTCCTCCTCTCTCTCTTTTCCTCGAGAACTACTCCTGCCGACAAATGCATCCTTTTTAACGGCTCTGCAGCGACGGTTATATACATTTTTTTTTCTCTCTCCGGCTCCCCGACGCTCAAATTGGCAGCGCCCCTGAAAAACAGAGGAAGAGCGAGGGGGGAGGGCCGGATGAATGAATTATAGCCCGGGCAAAGAGTAAATGGAGATTGCGCGGGAGAGTGCGAGTGGCAATTTCAAAGCAAACAAAAAGGAGAGAGAGAGAGAGAGCCCCGGGAAAAGGAAAACAAGCGTAAGACGAACTGGCGAATAAAATTTATCGCCAGGTGCCTGCCTCCTCTATTTTCCCGCGATTTGCCCCGCTGCGAGCCGGCGCGAAAGCTTAAGAGCTAGGATTTTTGCTTCTGTTTTTTCCTATTTGTCTAGTCTCTCTCTCTCCGGGTCTCGCGCGCATTCCCCGGGATTAAACGTTCTGCAGCTTGTCTTGGCCTCTCTGCAGGCTCCTCTCTCTTTCTCTCTCTGTTTTTTTCTTCGTACCCCCCGACTCTCTCTCTCTCTCTCGCGAGATTTCTCGCGTTTTAATGGATTATAATGCCAAGAGAGGCGGGTGATTTATGGCGCGAACTTTACAAATTACGGCAGAATAACGTCTGAAATATCGGCGCGGATTGTCGCGCGCGCGCATAGGAAATCGGGGAAAAAGAGCGATACGTCGCCGCGGAGCATGACGAACGAGCCCGGGGATCGTGAGAGAGAGAGAGAGAGAGAGGTTATATCGACTACGTCAAAGCGACACGACGTTTACGACGACTCTCGATTCCCCGAGCGGACGGCCAATGTAATCTCGCGCCTTCTTTCCGCCATTAGCGAACGCTCAATCATAAACTTGATCGATCGATCTTTCTTTTCTCCTCTCTCTCTCTCTCGCGCGCTTCATTAGGATTGCGGAGAGATTTACACTCCGGGGAGTTTGAGAAATCTTCCGGATATCTTGCAAATATTTGGATAATGGGATCGAATAGACTTTTGGATAAACTTTATCGCGAGCGGCCACGTATCACTTTTAATCGAAGCGTCAATGTTTTATATTTTTTTATTTAATAAAACTTTCTATACAAAGCTTAGTAACTTCTTTTAATCAGTGAATTTTTTTCTCCGCGTGTGCCTAATTTAAAAATTACTATAATCCCCGATCGAGGCCGAAGGTATAAATTTATTGTAATGCTTTTTAATTTTACAAAGAGCTTAGTAAAATATCCAGCGGAGCGTAAAACAAATGTTTGTATTTATCCTAAAGCTCGACCGCCACGCGACCGTTAAAATACACGGCCGACTATTCGGACGTTAAGTTAGTTTACACTTACTACTCCATTTACCTTATTAACTCTCATCCTCCTCGGACGCTTTATCACTTTTTCTTACGCGCAACGGCTCCCAATAACCGCGCCGATCCGCGAACATCCGCGGACTCGCGTTCGCGGCTCGTAATTGCTCCCGAAGCAAGCATATTTTGAAGTATACACTCCTCGCGGTCTAAGCCGCGGAACGGAGTAAGATTGAGAAAGTTTTTTAAGCGTCGGGAGGTTTATCCAGCGGTGTCAAACTGTATTTCGCCTCGGCGCCAGTCGGGTCACGCGAGCTGAAAGGAGAGAGAAAGGGGTGGGGGGAGGGAGTAAGGAACGATCCATCATTCTTCGCAGTCGATTCTCTCGTCTTTCACTTAACTCCCACTCCATTCTCGCACTCCTTCTCACTCCCCTTCTTTTATTTCCCCGGCCGGCGCTAATCTTTCTTAATAAAACGAGCCTCTCTCGATCTGTATCGGTGGGGTTCCGAAGGAAATTGCCGCGGGATTGCATTTCACGGCTAAAGCTGAATAATAAAGTGGAAAGGGCTTCTGTTGCTGCGGCCGAGTATGCAGCAAAGTTTACGGCATATATTGGCTTTAATAAATTGGCGGCTGCGCGTACTTTTTCAATTAAATTTCGTATAGTCCGCGTTCGACCGGGCTTTCCGGTATAGTTTTTAGTTTTATTTGTCGGGTAAATACAAATAAAAATAAATTTTTTTTACGCTTTATTATGTAGTTCGGTAAGCTTGAACTTTTATGTTACGCTGTTTGAGTTTTTGCCTTTATCGAAACGGGAAGATAAATATAGAAACGGAGGTTTACGGCGGAGGAAATAAATAACTAGTCGTTTTTACCGATTGCCGCGCTGGCATAAATTCGGATTTCTAATTTATGCGGGATAAATATTCTTGAATAAACGTCGTTTTGACGAAATCCAGAGAGAGCCAAAGGTGGCGCCAAAACAGTAGACTACACGGCAGGTCTATAAAGAGAATTGGATTATTCGTAAATTTTTTTTTTCGGTGTTTGTACATTCAAGTTTGAAAAGCACGAGAAGAGAATGCAATAATTGAAAGCCCGTTTGAATTTTAAACGACTTTAGCCGGCTTTAAATAACGGAAAAACTGATGGTGAAAAATGAGCGACGTCTGACTGAATCTCGCGTCTTACTCCTTCTCGCGTTCATTTACATTTTACGACTGCTTTATCTCCGTAATGATTCCGACGACTGTAGTAATTTATCCTTGCTTATATCTCGAGAGCTCGCGCTTCGCCGGCTAATTTTGTAAGTAAAATGCGTTTAATAAAAGTAAGTGAGCTTCGAAATGCTTCATCGGATTTACGAAGCGTCAAAAAGCGTACGTGCCTGTCCCAGTTATACAGGATCGAATTATAAAACGGGAAAAAGCTTCGTTCCGCGGCGAGCGAAGAAAATATCAGCTCTAAAATCGAGAATCGAGCGGAGAAAATGTTTAATCTATATTTGACAGGTCCGTTGCGTTCTAAAATCTCATTTCTTTGCCGCTTCTGTAAAGAGGGTCGGCTCAAAGCTATACTAAATTACTACCGCTGAAACAATAAAAGCTCTAAAACGAGAAGTATTTTTACGTCCCCTCGGCTTCCGATTATTTCGCGAAAAAAGGAATAAATACATTGGGAAAAGCATCGGTTTAGATATTGATTGCGAGAGAGAGAGAGAGAGAGAGAGAGAAAAAGAGAGGGAGAGGGGGGGGGGCTTGTCTTCGCGCGTCTCGCCGTTTGGGTTTCATCTGCGAGAAAGAAAATGAAATCGACTCAGGAGTAGACTCGGTAGCGGATCGGCTTTTCGAATCGCGGCCTCCGAGACAGGACAGATAAGGGATAAAGTGTGTGCATTCTCTCTCTCTCTCTCTTTCTCTCTCACTTCTAACGCACAGCACAACGACGGCGGCGTCTAGGTGACAAGACAACCTTCCGTATTTTCCGTAACACGGATAGAATGGGCGGTAAGAATGGCGAAATTGCGAGCTTTGTTCATGTCAGAAACCCAACTTTACCAAGCTCGCCTTACCGTTCCTCTTTGTCGTCGTAGCATCCCTTCCTTTTCATTCTTTACCCGCCTCTCTCTCTCTCTCTCTCTCTCTCTCTCTCTCTCGCTCTCTTTGCTTTTTCCTCTATTTTTCATTACCAAGGAGGACTGGAAAAAAAAGATTCCGCGCGCGATTCCGCGAGCTTCTTTCTCTCCGCGTCTCGGTTTCTTTCTTTTTTTTTTCGAGGATATTTAGGGGGTGAAAAACAGCGCGCTGATGAAAATAAAACTTTGGGAATAGTGTTTTAACGGAGAATGGATTTCGAATGGCGGCTTTTGAAGCATTTTTGAATGGACGCGAACGCGAGAGCTTTCGAGTGATTTTATGCTGGCTTTCGGATTTTTCAGTTTGAATTCGCTTATATGTACTTTTTTACTGCTGGATATATAATAAGCGAGCCAAAGCATATGGAGGGAATAAAATCTTTTGGGTTTTGTAGCGAGAAAGTGATCAGGTCATATTATTTAGATTAATTTTTTGGCGTGATTTATTATTTCGCGCACGTAAATTAGGAAAACTCGAATGGTACTATAATAAATCACATTCAGTTTCGGCCAATAAACGTAAAATTGACGTGCAATTGCAAATAGTTTGCATTTATAATAATTAAAACCATCAAATTGCTTTCTAATTAATTGTGTGCCTTATTATTATTATTATCTGCGTATATTATTATAGTAGTTTTTAAACGAGGCTCATCAAATATTTATTAACATATTATTATTCCATTAACGTCAATTAAAGTTAAGAACCAGTTTTAAGAATAATCAGCCGAAGTAATCTGACGTATACTGATTAAATAAAAAGTGTCGAATGTATTTTACGACACATTATATTACTCTTAAAAGCATTTTCTGACCCTAATTGAACCTTAAACTCTTCGCAATGCGCCGACAGATGTAAAATGAAATTTAACAAAGCTGCTTATTAAAATTTCCCCCGGAAAATCAATATCGCCCCTTGAGAAAATTAAAATTTCAAACTCCGTCCGAGCTGCGAGCTCCGTCGCTCGGCTCTCCCGTATTTCTGCAAGAACAAAAAAAGGCTTCGGGATATCGATTCGATCGAACGAGAGCAGCGTTCCGTCCGAGAGATCTTATCATTTATCCCGGCGGCGCCTCCCCAAAGAGAAAGAAAGAAAACGGCTGCCGCGGCAGGTTTCTCCCTGACCCCGAATCCCGAGCGCGAGAGAGAGAGAGAGAGGCAATTGCCCGTGGCGCGCGGCGGAAAGAAACGGCTGCGGGGGGGTGGAAGTTTTAATCGCTAATTACTGGGGCGAAGTACACAAGGTGTACATGCAGCTGCCGGGGATAAGCGTACGTGTGCGCGCGGAGCTGCGTCAAAATCCAGCGCGAAACTTCCAGAACACGTAGGAACGATGTATTCGTTTTAGCGGGCGACCCTCCTCGCTTTTCCTAATGACGCCACTACGCCGGTTTATCACGTGCCACGAGCATACGCTTCCCTCCCTCCCTCCCTCCCTCTCTCCTCTTCTTTCGGCTAAACTACCTTAGGAATTTCGCAAAAAATTTTCACCTAAGCCGCGCCACTCCGCGTAATCTACGGCGGATCCGGATCTCTCTCTCTCTCTCCCCCGTTTTTCCCCCGCGGGGAGCGAGCTTTTTTTACGGCGAATTTTCCGCCTCTTGAAAAATTCAGTAGCCGAGACCTCAATTTGTATACTTCAGTGATTTCATTTTTAAAATTCTCAGTCAACCTGCCGCGCTGTTTTCTTCGTTTTAACCGACCTGCCGCCCGGCGTAATCTCCTTCACCCTCGTAAATGGACGAGCTTCTGAACGAACGCCGCTATTTATGGCTGCGAGTGGTGTGTGAATTCGTCGCGGGTCTCTCTCGGGCTCGTCGATTTTACGATAATTTTGCTCCGTCGGATCGTGGAAATTGCTACGTTCTGGGTAAGGCGTGCGAGAGTAGATTTTGAATTTTGACCGCATTCTAAATATGTGATGAGCAAAGCGAATCTATATTTAAGCTTTTTTTTTTTATTGTTTAAGCTAATGATGATAACTATATTTACTACTAATTGGCTAAAATGAATCGTGTACATTTGAGTAAAAAATATGAAACCTAATACAATGTCATAACGTTTATTTATAATATTAGCGAATAAATATTAAACCTTTGTATAAGTAATATTAATGGCGTTAGTTCTTTTTATACATATATATATATATATATATATATATGTTCCAATTCGATATCCAAGAAATATACCTTGAATTATATTGGTTTTTAATAACTCAGGTACTAACAAATTGAAAACGTACAAGTTTAAAATACATTTGAAGTGTATTCAATTTCCTTCAATTTTAGTACCTAAATGAACATTAAATTTAATAGACCATTTCGATTGTATTCTAGTTTTGCTAGTATTTAGGTGAATGCATTTAGATTGAATGAAAACAATTATATTAAACCTAAATAAAGCATACGTTATCCTTTGATTGTGCGCATCAAAATTATTCTGCATTTCATTGAAAGATTTTTTTTTATTTCCGAGCCTGGAGATGAATAAAAGTATAAAATTATTTTTGAACGTATACCGTCATTGATGCTTTCACAAGTGCATTTTAAAAGTATCGCATTTTAAAAGTATAGTAATTTCATTGCATTTTTTTTTCGAATGAATTAAATTTTATATCCCAATTTAAAAAATTGGACCTGTTACACATTTCCTGTTTTTAATCGAATTCACGGAGGAGAGGCTAAAAAATGTTTTCATCGGCGTTCCTCTTTCAGCATTGATTTTCATTCGAAACTTTTTCGATGCCCTTTAAATTAGTATTACCACTTCGCATTTCGTTTTAACGACGAGCCTTCGGCAATATAATCGCAAAAACAAATAAAAGTTACGCGTTATATCGAGCGAATCGGAGAGCGCACTTTACATAACTCTCTCGCAATCTTTTTGCGACGAAACGAAAAAAAAGAACGAAAAAAAAACAGGAGGAATAATAAAAGACAGACGTCGCGGCGGGATTGTCGACAAAAATTCCCGTGCAGCCGGAGAGTGTTTCTTTGAAACCGATGAAATGAACCTTGACAGATCGACTCGGGAGCAGGGGACAGGGGGGGGGGGAGGTCTTTCATCGACTAATGCAGGACCTTAAGATTGCTAGAAAGATGGCATTGTAATATAACGAGAGATGCAAAGTGTGCTTTCGAAGTAGCGACGGAGGCGGGTTTATCTTTCGGCTTGCTGCGCTCCCGGGATCTCAAGAGGCCCCTCGGCGAGGAGGAGGAGGAGCAGTAGTAGTCGAGTGATACAAGCAGTATCAAAGCTTTCAGACTCCCCGAGATTGTAAGAAAGCTGCGTCCGCCTCCCAGTCGAGGGAAAGAATACACGCCATTAACCGTATTGTTTTCTCGCCCGTTATAACGCGGCCGACCCCGATCTCGCGAATAAGATTAGAATTTTCGCCGCCGCGACGGGAATAATAAACCGAGGGAACTGTCCTCTGGCCGGTTCTCTACTCTCTCTCTCTCTCTCTGTAAATATTCGAAATTCTCGGGGTAGGAAACGTGACGGAGCAGGAATTCGAAAAAGGCCTTCGGCGGCTGGATTCCCGCGGACGCGGAGACACGAGTCTCTTTGAATATGCCGGGCACGCCGAACTCACTCCTACGCTCTCTCCTACTCCTCCGACTTTTGCGAGAGCTGTCTTCGCGTGCGCGAGTGTGTGTGTGTGTGTGTGTCCTCGGAGTCATCCCGCCGCTAAAAAGAACGCGGACCCTACGGCCTACTAAATATTATGCGCTCTCTCCGCGCCGTTATTTTCCTCCGTCTCCTTCGGAATACGTCCGTTTTACCGTTTCGCCGGGAGCGTCCGCTGCTTTCGGCCTTATTCGATTTATCAATTTCCCGGAGCTCCGAAAGCCCCCGTATTTCGAGAGGCAGAGCGGCCTTTTGTAATATTCAAAAGTCGCAAATACCAGGTCCGGGAAGGGGGGTGACAAATATTTGTCGCGAAATGTTTTGCGAAAGAGTTTTTTTGTTTGAGCGCGCGCTCGCTTTTATTAAAAAACGCCGGGGCAGACGGACTTTACATTTTTTTTCGCCGCGCGCATCGCGGCGGATCTCTGTCCGTGATACCGGCGGGGGAGGGAACAAAAAACAACAGGGGCGCGGAAACGATGACGCAAAAATAAAAATACACTGCGCGCGCGCTGCGGAAAAGCTCGACTTGAGAGATTTAAAGACAGAGAGAGAGCGGGCGAACGATATAAAGCGCTCGCGCGCGCGCTCCTCTGTATCTGCATGCGATCAGGAACATGCCGAATGCATAAACGCGCGAGCGCGCGCGACGCGCTCTCCCGACTTTATGACGCGCTCGGCGGATATCTCGATTTTTCTTTGATCTTTCATAAAGTTAACCGCGGCTTAATTTATGTTTTTCCTCCGCGCGCGGAAAGGAATTTCTTCCTTTTTCGAAAAAAAAAAAAAACTTTCAAAAGGCTTCGAGCTTTTACGTTTGAGTGAACGTTGTAGCGATTATTACTGCGACATTAAGGTTTTCCTCTGTTCGTTTTGCGTTATAATTCCTATATTTTGTTTAAACAATCCAGAGAACCACCCTGATTAAAAGTTTCCGATAATATCCGAGAAACTATTAATTCCGATTTTCTACTCGAAAGCCCTCTTCCGTCAACGTTAATCAATCGAACGAAGAAACTGAGTATTCCCGAGCTTCCTGCAGCCGAAAACTCTCGGGTAAAAGCACTCGGCAGCGAATGTATAATAAAGGCCCCCGAGCCCTTAGTTAAATCGAAATTGATTTTTAATTACAAAGAAGCCTTTGAACGAGCTACTGATCCTCCCCGCTTCCGCGAAACAATCGAATTTGTAGTTTTGAGCAGCAGCACGGCGGCGGCGGCCTTTGTCCCTCGTCTGCGGCTAGCTTTCGAGAGGGAGAGAGATAGAGGAAAGGGGAGGGGTACTTTGACGTACTCGCCGGATCGTATTAATTCCGTAGGTGTAAAAGGAGCGCGCGGAACCCCCCCCCCCCCCTCCCGTCAAATCGCATCGGGCGCGTCGCGGCCAGGCGGCGGCCGCGTAATTTACGTCGCTGCCCATCCGTTTATCCGTCTATTCATCTATCGCTTCGGGGGCTATCCAAGGATATATATACCGGCGAGCGCGCGCGCAAGCCCGATAATGGCGTGAATGATGAGGCGCGGCTCTCCGTTCGAAAATATGCTCACGTATGGGGGACCGGGAAGCTTTTCAGAGCGAGGAAAAGAAATCCAGCCCCGTAAATCAGGCGAGGGCTCTTAGCGGCGACGCGTCTTAAAAGAATTAGAGTCGGCGAGGCTCTCTCCGCGCCATTGGCAATCAATGCGGCCGCTGATATGTGCCCTTCTCCTCCTCGAGCGGCGAGTGGACGGCGGCGGCGGGGGGGGGGGGGGGAGTAAAGCGGGATAGCGACCGCCGAGCTATCCGCTGGGAGAGCTCAAGTGGCCGTGCGTGAGAGAGCGCGGAGGAGGATAAAGTGGACTACATTGTTTTCGTTGCGATCGAGCTTTTCCCCGCTAGTAGGTCTAGAGGGACTGCCCGGGCGATATTTCTCCGCTGCTTTTAGAAATTTATTTTCCCGCCTCTAACTTACGAGAGCCCGGGCTGCTTTTCCGCGCATTAGTTATTCTAGCCGCCGCAAAAAAATTCGCCCCCGCCGCCGACGGTTATTTCGACGTTTCCGCGGGTGCTTTTTATCTATATCTGGATTATTTGGAATTTTCCATTTTTTGGATTAGCCGGAAATGCATTTTCGCGCTATACGGTTTTTTGCGTTTAAAAGGTATTTTCGTAGAGTATTACGCATTGGCGGATGATAAATACATAGTTCATGAAATTTTGCAAAAAAAATTGTAAGCCGCCGTAAAAATTGCATGCGCATGCAAAGTGCACTTATTTTTCCGAAGCAGCGATCAAACCTTCGAACGGTATGCTAATTTTCGCATGAATATACGATCTCTGCCAAAATATTTTCTTTCCCCTATACATACCGCGGCGGACAATAGAAAAGTCAAGGACTCCGGCGCGTGGAATCCCGCGTGTTCCTTTTCAATCCCGGGCGCCGTTTCCGATCGCGACTAAATCAACTTAATCGGCGAGTTTATACGTAAAAAAAGCCTGAATTATCACCTCCCGAAATCGGTCGCCGCCGCGTCTGATCTCCTAAAGTATTCGATCGAATCGGCGAGGAGTATCTCCCCGGGCATCGCCGGGATTAAACGAAGGGCTTACATCGGCGAAAGGGCCATTTCGCCCGGGCTAAATTATTAACTGTATATCTCCGGCGTAGCGATAAGGACAATAATTCGCAGGGCAGTCTTTCTCTCTCCTAACCCCCTCCGGGCGGCGGCTCGCTTTACTGTACTCTTCGCGGAGATAACTGATAAATCTCTTAAGGGTGGCCTTCGAAAAAAGGGGGAAAATCCTCGCCTTTTACGGGGCCCCGGCTAAAAGCGGCGTCGATAAAGTGGCCGGAATAAAACGGGGGCGCCGCCGCCGCCGCCGTCATACGCGGGCCTCTGGGTAAACCGCAGAGGCAGAGGCGTTGTTCGATTTTCGCGCGGGCGCGCGAATTTGAATGCGGGGGCACGTAGTGGCGGCACGGACGCGCTGCGTTCCCACTTTCTGCTCTATACGGCCGCGCGGAATGGACGATATCGTTCGCGCAAAAAGGGGGATTGGCTGGCTAACGACCGGAAGCGGAGCCCGATGGGCGGTAGACTCCGGAAAATCTCGACGCTCTCGTTGCAAGCTCTCTCTCTCCCTCTCTCGTTCTCCCCTCTCCCTCGATCTTTTATACTTCCCCGCTCTCTTCCACTTCCCTCCGCGGGCATTAATCATCTATTATTTCAACTATATCTCCGGTGAAAAAGTAGGAGCCGCCGCCGCCGCCGCGGCGCGCTTCTCGAAGAAAGGGCGAAAAACGTCGGCGGCCGGGAAACGAATGGCCGCGCGGACGAGAGGAAACAAGGAGGCAGAGCGGAGGGAGAAGTAAGAGCTGCCTGCATTTTTCGCGCCTCGGGCGTCTCAAAACTTGGCCGCGATTGCCTGTTGATTCGGGGGCGAGGGGGGGAGGGAGGCCGCGAATTTCAATAAGGGCAATCGATAAATAATTCAATAACGAGCGCTGCGAGGCGCGCAGAGAGAACTCGCGACGAGAAGGTATGAGCTGGCTCGAGGCGCCACGCCCAGAGCTCTCTCTTTCTCTCCCTCGCGTGTCGAGTTTTTTTCCTCTCTCGCTCCGAATCCAGTCTCTCTCTCTCTCTCCGTCCCTCGAAGGCTTCCTCCAGCGCGAGCGCTCGACTGCTTGCTTTCGGTAATTGGAGGAAGCGCGAGATGGAAAAATAGTTGCGAAAATGAAGAGAGTCGTAGAGAGGGAGAGAGAGAGAGAGAGAGAAAGAGAGAGGGCTTTAAGTATAAAAGAAAAGGTAAGGGGAGCCCTGCGAGCGGGCACCGGATAACGAGCCAACTGCAGCGAGCTTTTGAACCACTTTCGGGGCCGCCGGTATGATTTAACGACATCGTCGGACTTTAATGCCTCGTTACGACGACGAATGGAGCCCCCGGACGCTCGAATTACGCGGGAAAGTACCTTCTTTAAAAATAGAAGAGACAAGAGGCCACTTACATATATCCCTCTTACCCCCTAATGATTTCTCTAGGACGCCGGCGACTTTACCTATTCAGGCCCCGCCTTCGAGCCTCCTAATGCAATATCGATCCCCTCCCACCGGCAGGGACAGAGAGGGCCGACTTTTAAAGCGCGAACGTTTGCCGGTGCCTCGCGGATGCGCGCCAAAGTCCTTTTATTCCTCGCGCGCAAAATGTAATCTCCCGCGTACGCAGCTACGTGCGAAACGCCTGCGTTTCGTTTTTGGTGAGGCCGGCACGACGACGTGTTACGTGTGTCCCCGTTCGCGAAACGTGACGTGTGTTTCGACGTTCCGACGGGGGAGGCGAAAAAAAAACGGCCCCCCCCCCCCGCGGCGCAACCGTTTTCAATTCGCGCGCGGTTTTTTGTCGGCGAGAAGAAAAAAAAACAGCAATCGTCTCGAGCGGTTACTTCGATAATAATGGCTAATAAATCGCGGGGTAAATATTGAAATTTCCCTCGGACAGCTGTCGGGGGAAAGTTTTTTAATTTTGTTGCCGTCGAGTGTTTCGTGTAAATTCGTTTTACGAGGTATACGTCGAGTGTTGCGTAAACCAAGTTGGTAAAGTGTTTTAATTTCGAGTGCCATCGACGAATTGTATATGCGCCATTTTTTTCCGACATCTCGAAAGTTCTCGAGAGAGAGAGAGAGAGAGAGAGAGAGAGAGATTTTCCAGGGGGTCGCGAGTTTCATGAAAAATGTGTTTTCAAAAACTGCCGCCGTCTCGCGTAAGAAGCTTTTCACTCATCGCGGAAGTGGAAGAATTTTAAAGCTCTGCATATTTCCCTCAAGTATAACCCGTTTCAATTTAAAAAAAATCCTGTAATCTCGAGAAATGAAGCTCAGACGAATGTAAAAAAAAAAACAAAAGCTCTATTAAGCTTTCATCAAGCTTTGTATTTATTTTCATCCTTTATCTGTGAAATTCTTAAAAAGTCGAGCTATCCTTTGCGAGGCAGCTCTCGGCGCAGCCTACAATAATAGATCTCAGGGACGGTGTGTATACTCACTTTGTAAGTCAAGCTCGCAGCAGCATCCACGACCGTTTTTTTTTCTCTCTCTCGTCCGTTGGAAATTTTGCAAAAAGCTTCCGAGCAGCACAAAATAATTGTCAGGAGCTTTCGAGGCGGCGGGGAAAGAAAAAAAAAAAGGAAAAGGTGCTTTATTCGTCTGGAAGAAGGAGGTTCGGCTCGGTCCGGCAATAAGAAAGCAGGAGGAATCACGAGCTTTCCGCGTTTCCGGGCGTTCGGAGCCACCTCGAATCCTTGACACCTGGAACGGCGCCAAAGCCCCGAAAGCTCCGTTCTCCGCTCGTACGATGAAGGGGGAGGGGGGGAGGGGGCCGTCGCGGCAGCGTCGACCTTACGTAGCCGTCGACAGCAGGCGTCCAAAATTATTGCCAAGCTGCGTCAGCGTGTTACGATGTTTGTTTTCGTCCAACTTTTATCGTCTCATCCCTTATTATTCCGCGCGACACATTTTCGCCCCCCGGGAGAGAAAGCGACGAAGAAGAAGCCCTCTCCTGACCTCCCCCTCATCAGAGATTAACAGTCGCTCGACAAATGTTTCCCCGAGCCTTTCATTTGGATTTCCAAGAGGCGAGGGATCGCCTTCATCAGGAGGGAAAAGAGAAGCCGGGGAGAAAAAGCGCTCGAGAGAGCGCCCGGAGTTTCAAAATCCGATTAAGTCGAGTCCGTCTTAAGCGGCTTTCGCGGAAGTTAGGAACTCGCCGGCGGAGCTCCGAACACTTTCCTAAAATTTGACGAGTTTTGCCTCTAAATGAAAACACTTGGCTACCGCCTTTGTTTATCCAGGGCGGCGCTTTCTTTTCTTATTAGCCGAAAAATACTTTGCCGCCGCCGTTGCCGCGGCCAAAGCTCCTGTAAAAGAGGCTTGCGGCCGGGGATGCGGCACCCCGAACGAATTAGCCATCGGGCTTGTAAGCTCCGTGGTCTGTTTTCAATTATCGGCCAATCAGGACGATTCAAATCAATCGTTTACGCCAACTATTCATTAGGAACGCGCGAATGCGTCCTTGGCAGTTCGGATTGGAGATCGCGGCTCGACTCTCTCTCTCTCTCTCTCTCTCTCTGTCCCTCTCTCTCTCTCTCTGTGGCTCAGTTCATTCAATCCCCTCATTCGAATTAGCGTCACTCATCCGAAATTCTATTATCCCCCGGGTAAAGCGACTAGCTGCAGACTTAATTTCTGAATGTGTAACGCTGCAGCTTCAGCTTTTAACAGGATTAAGCCGCGGCGACACGCCGCGTGACGTGTCACTCTCGAAATTTGTTTTTTCTCCCCCTCAAGGTCGGCTCGGTACCGACTTGAATGAATGCACGAGCCCTCTCGCGGCTGTACAAGCCTCCCTTTTAATTGGATCCTCGTCGATTTCGCTCGTCCGGCCCGGCGAAAAATATTAAACATATTGGCTGCGAGCCGTTCGATCGTATCGCGAGCTCGAGCTCTCGGAATGGAATTTCTTAATAGAAAAATTCGAGATTTGTATTCGCGGCGCTGAAAGGGTGGACTTATCCCCATCTGCAATATTACTCGCGCGCGGCGAAAGAATTTCAAATTAAAAGTTTCGCCCGCGCTGAATCGCTCCGTTCGCAAAAAAGTTCAAACAGAATGTATTCTCGCACTTATTAAAATAAAGCACTCGACGGTGAAAGAAGCTTAAACCGCATACGTAGGATTTTGACCTACAAAACGAGCGTAGAAAATAAATATTATCGCTCAGATCTCGGCGGGAACGTAAATTACAAAAAAAAAAAGAAGAAGAGGAAGAAAAAAGATTCGCTTCCGGGCGAAGCGGTGAAAAAATTGAAAAAAACTCGGTCAAAGTTCGCGACATAACAAGCGCGCGGTGTATTTATATACCAGCGCCGCCTGACTAAACTCGATGCATACTACTTCTTATAATTTATGTATAGATATAGCACCTTTGTTATCTCAGGAAGTTTGACAGTGCTTTTCTCAACTTTCCCTATCCAAAGAAGATTTGCATTTTTAATTTATGTCCCTGCATGTTTTAAATAAAGTTCCCCCCCCCCCTCCACGCGCTCGAGCGCGCGGGTCTTCCTTCGGCGGGGCGGGAGCGAAATTTTAAATCAATTAAGCAGAATAAGCGAACTGCTCCAAGACGCCCGAGATATATACGCTTACATTCCCATTTCAGCGAATCTAATTACGGACTGCGCAAACGTTCGTCGCCAAGCTGCAATTTTCCTTCGCCGATATACTCCAAGCGCTTTATTCGTTCGTATTTTTTTTTCTTTTTTTAACGTTCATCGCCAATTCCGTGCAGCTCGAATCAATGAATTTCAAGCATAAAAGCTCTCAGAGTCTCTCTCTCTCTCTCTCTCTCGCGCGCGCGCCCGTTTATATATATATATATATATATATCAATTGATAAAGCGAGGAATCGCCGATAATTAAACGAGGGTTTAAAGGCCACTCGAATGTGATTAATGCTGATTTTGTGCTTTCAGATTGAATTACCTGGCGGCGGGTCTGACGCCATCCTGGTACCACGCGACTAATGTCGCCCTGCACGCCGCCGCCTGTATGCTCGTCACCAGAGTCAGCCTCGCTGTGGCTTCCCTACGCCCGGGATTCGCCGCCTTGACCGGCCTTCTTTTTGCTGCCCACCCGATTCACACCGACGCCGTAAGCTCACTTTCGTTTATCTCTTGGACACGTGTACCCTTCGCTCTAAAGTCACCCACGATGAATTTTTCTAAGCTTTCCCTCACTTGCGCTAGTCTCGGTAAGAACATTTCACTTAGACTTGCGTGGATGATCAAATGGGTACAATTTATTTTTTAGTTTGAATGTCATCCGTTTTTGTTTAATCATTTTTAAGAGTAGGGTATTACAGTAAAAAACGAGCAAAAAACTCATTTTTTTTTACTTCAGAAATATGTTCTAAAAGTATCAAAGAATGTCCCAAAGTATTCATTAGAGTCAAAATAAAAAAATTTCAATGTTTATTTTTAATCAAATAAAATTAAAAAAAAAACGAATTTTAAATGAATTTTCATAAAAATAAGTAATACTTTATTTTTGGAGTTTTCTGCTTTATAATATGAAATGTGCTTTGAAATACGAAGTATCTGACATCTATAACGCATAAGTAGCCGTCAGAATTCGACAGTGAGAATATACCTTAATATGATGGCACAAACAGTACACACTGCAAGCGTGTTGGCTGCTACTGTTTGTTTACTTCATTTGTTAGCTGACACATTCTATTTCTTTCAAAATGATATCAGAAAATAAGAATTGTTAATAAAAAGCAGATCCAGCTAGAGAAACGGGCAGCTAAAAAGTTCTCATGCTGTATAGAGAAAAATTGACAATCTTAGGAGTGATCCAGAGACCTGTAGATTCAATTAAAAAATTTTTTAAAGTTCACTCTTCAGTATGGAAGAATTTATTTAAACTCTACTGAATCTAGTTAAAAAGTAAACTTTTTTAAATCTTTGCGATTGAAGTAGAAGTGCTTTAAGTCTTCATAAGTAGATACACAACAATACTTTTTGATGACAACTCGAAGACCTTGACAAGGCTGAGTTTACAAAATCTTTTTCCATATGAAAAAGATACTTCACTAAAAGAGCACAAAGAATTGTTGTATTGTGCTAGAAATCTTTTATCTGCCCAATTAACAAAACCTTCAAATTGTTTCAGTGAGAATCTTTAATCTTAATTTTCTCAAAATCAACTTTTTCAATCTTCAAAATGTCTCCTGCGGGGAAATTTTCATTGGATCCATCTGAAACTGTGCATGAAGGTTGTTTATCATGTTTAAAAAGAAGTTACAAAGGCTTTTATTCTTAAATTTTTCAGTTTTTTTATTGATAATAATATTGTTAAAAATAGAGCATTTTTTCACTTTTTTATTGTATCGCTGTCTCGAAAAGGTCTTTTTTGCATTTTTGAGTATACGAACAAAAACCTCTATAAAGTGTTTGGCACTATGTATTAAAAAATTTCAGTTTTATAGTGATATCTGAAATTGTGCCTTGCAGGAGACATGTTCAATAAACCTCTTTTTTGATTACTTTTTAGAGCAAAACTCTTTCAAATTTAATTTAAATGAGCTGAATTTTTTTTCTTTCTTTATTTTTATGTAACTAAAACATAGTTAAATTTTTACAAATACAGAGTGTAAAATAAAGAACTTTTTTTCTCACTGTATCCCAGCCTTACGTGGAACCCAAGCTGTTTACGATTTCTACGAAAGTATAAACTAAGGTAAGTATGGATTATTTTTACAATCTTATTTTTAGTAATATACAAATACTAAAAGTATTATTTATTTATGAAGAAAGTAATTCAATATATTCTTTTCACAGCAGTGATTAAATGACTTCAGGAACGTATCCAATTTTTATACAAATTAAAAAAAAAGAAAGTACTGAAATCAATTTATAAATAGTCAAATATATAAGTATCAATTCGTGTAAGTTTTGATATTGCTAATTTTTATTACGTATCATATTTAACATTTAATAATTTCCATAAAAAATACTTTAATACTGTTTAAAAAAATAACTTTGCAGATACTTGCGGGCCCGTCTTTAAAAAGTTTGTGATATCTTATAAGGAGAAAGACTGTTTAGAAACAGTACATTCTACGCAACACGTGCCCAAAATACATTACACTCGAACGACTAATTTAACTCGTACGGGAATCATTTATGCGTATGCTTTGAATATTAGTGCATTACGCAACAAGTGCGTAAAAGATTACCTTGCACACAAGTTGTATATACTATTTTTCTAAATAGTGTGCGCAGTTATATGTATTTACTTTACACACTGTTTTTGACGTAAATGTGGAAATAGTTACTTTTTGCACTGAGATGAGTAAGAAAAGTGAAACATAATCAACACAAGAAAAATTATAAAATCTATTGTGCGCAAAATCAAACTTTTCAGTCGTATACTTTTTGCACGCTTTTTTCCAATGACACGCTCCCTGTTCCCTGTGGGTATATATATAAAGTAAAATCGTTGCATTTTTGGCACAAAGAATAAAAACAAGTTTAAATTTTCTATGCAGAAGACCCCTGCTGATAAAAAAAACTTTGAAAACGGGCCTGCAAGTATCTGCAAAGTTATTTTTCTAAACAGTATTAAAGTATTTTTTATGGAAATTATTAAATGTTAAATATGGTACGTAATAAAAATTAGCAATATCAAAACGTACACGAATTGATACTTATATACTTGACCATTTATAAATTGATTTCAGTACTTTCTTTTTTTAATTTGTATAAAAATTTCATACGTTTCTGAAGTCATTTAATCACCGCTGTGAAAATAATATATTGAATTACTTTCTTCATAAATAAATAATACTTTTGATATTTGTAATTTACCAAAAATAAAATTATATAAATAATCCATACTTGCCTTAGTTTATACTTTCGTAGAAAGTAATTCTAGAGATTTCACAATTTTTAAAGAGTCAGACAATAATTTAGTTAATCTTGTATTTTGATATGTATAATTATTATTTATATTATTTTTTTATTAAGGTAGTTGTATACCAAGATATAGAAGTATTAAAAATAAATTCTTAGCAAACTTAACTATCATCTGATTATATGTGATGAGATATGTTAAAAAATTAAGAAGTAAAAATTTTATATTGTAAATAAAGATATGATTCATCAAAAAAAAAAAAAAAAGGTTTTCAAAGTAATGAATTTATGTAATTTTATTTATTTCGGCGTAAAGGGGCTCATTTTACTCGTTAAACAATTTTCAGAGTTTCACTATAAAAAAATTTTGAAATAATTAATTGTCAAAAAGCAAACTCCAATTGTTTATAAGCTCTTGTCTACTTGGACATAAACAATTTACTTTCATTCCTTCAAAATTAATACGTCGAAATAAATTAAAAAATGACAAAAATGTATTACTTTGAAAAACTTTTTTTTGATGAATCGTATTTTTATTTACAATATCAAATTTTGACTTCTTAATTTTTTTTCAGTTCATAAAAGTTAACTTTATAACATATATCATTATTTACATAATCAGATGATGGTTATAGGTTAAATGCTGCTTAATTTGTACATCTTTTATAACTTAAAAAAATACTTTGTACATTTATTCTTCAAAATAGAAAGATAATTGAACCTCAGATAGAAAAATCTCTTTCAGAAGGATTTTAAAATGAAATAATAATAGCGGAAGCGCATTTGCAAATGCATCGCTCAAAGCGAAAACTCGTCTGCATCATCCTACGATGATCCTGCTTCTCTTCCTGCGTCGACGAATACCTAAAATTTTATTTCTTATAATATTCACTCGTACTTTAAGTATGATACAGAATATAAATTGATTGATACTTTGAAGTATCTATTAAATTAAATCTAAGCTTTCAGTAGAACCTTGCATATCCATTGTAACATTAATGGCCGATGGATTAAACTAGATTTGTTTTATATCATTTATCAAATTCATTTTTTAATTTCAGTACCGCGCATGAATTTAACTAGTATAGTTAAAGGACTGATGTAAAATAAAAAATAATAAATTAATAAAGTTATAAATAATAATAGCAATCAAAATACTTTAGCTCTAACAGATAATTGCTTAGCATACTTGAATTGTTCTGTGGTATGAATTCCTACTTTATGAATTTTGATTTTTCTTGCTTTAGGTAAATTTCGAAGACGCCGCAGTTCATTTTGGCAACTCTCAGTTTCGCTAATTTTAATAGCAGCAAATGTATCTTCCGTAGATTCATAAGTTTGCCTTTATCATTGCACTTAAACAAACATTGTTTTTGCCTGTCTTCTTTTGCATGTAGAAATCTATAAGATGTAACTCATTGGAGCTTACTTTCTTCTAATTATCTTTTTCATTAGCAAACTGTAGTCACCTTATAAGTTGCTTTGGCTCAGACAGCTTACGAGCTATGCGTAAAATGTATGTAGGTTTTAGACGACAGAGCGAGTGGCGAGGGAGCGGTCTGCTTTATACTCACTGAGTTTTCGGTAGCTGCAATCGCTTATTACGAATTATTCGCGAGCAGTCGCGGTTACCTCATAAAGTATTATAATTCGAAACCAGAAGAGTGCACTCGTCAATTTCTACATTGACTTTTTTTTGGTTATGGTAATCAAAACAATAATAAAACCTTAGGTTATATTTATATTATTATCTGTCATATTTAACTTTCTCTCTCTCTAGATCTCTAGTTAGGATTTACCGGAAGTCGGAAGAACCGGAAGTCTAAATCGAAAATGAAGAACTAGATTGAATCGGAAAACGACCAAAAAATTTGTTGTTTCTCAATATCTTTAATTTGAGCGCGACCGTGCTCCTTGGTAAGAGTAAAATAAAAGTTTGTACATTTTTTGCTTGGCTACATTCAGATTCAAATTTGATTAAAAGTTTCATTAAGATGGATTTGCGAAAGATTTTTAAATAGATTACTTTTTATACATATTCAGAAAACCTGGACTTTTTAATACGGAAACGTACGTCTTTCAGAGCTTCTAGATTTTACCATTCTCTCAATAATAGCACTGAAATAGACAGCTCCAAAAAAAAAAAACGCATAACCCAGTTTCCATTCAGAAACTTCAAAAAATCTCTTTTAAAGATTCGCCTTCTCAAACAAAGAGCCGCCGAGGGAGTATAAAAAAATTGTTAAAAACATCGGTTCAGAAGAATATAAAAAAAAACATTCCAGAACGTTTGAAATAGAAATACCCCGCTATTTAAAAAATGATTCGCGAATTCCGCTAAATTTCAAACGCTCCGCACTGCATTTTGAGCAGCAAATAGAAAGCCAAGGAAAGTGGGTTTTATTAATCAAGGGCGCTAGAACAAGAGTCTGAAAAATGCCGGGCTACATGCACAAGACAGTGTAAAATATTATCTAACAAGAGAGAGAGAGAGAGAGAGAGAGAGAGAGAGAGAGAGAGAGAGAGAGAGAGAGAGAGAGAAGCTCCGGGAGCGGAACGAAATTGTTACCGCAGCGGAGTAGGGGGAGAAGGTGGCGGTACGACCGAAAGAGAGAGAGAGGGACCGCGAAGAAAGCTGAGGCAGGACGGCAATAAATTAGATAAGAAGGCGACCGTTGAAGTAGGGAGGATTCAACTCAACTTCCGTGATCGTGAAAAAAAAAATAGGACAACGCGTCGATTGGACATCTTTACGACTGCCGATGATTCACGAAACGAGACCCGGATATTATTAGAGTGGCACTTGAGACTCCCCTTCTAAAAATTCCTTCTCGCCCGTTTAACGCTTATTAAAAAGCAGCCAAACCGCCCTTAACGGCGCCTTTGCACGAGGCAAAAGAGTGTGTCCTTGGCAGAGTAAACGAGGGAGAAACATCGGTCCAGCCTCATTTCTAGGCCAAAAAAAAAAAGAAAAAAAACAGCCCAGCTGTCGATCTAACATCTTTATGAGGCTCCGCGGGGATCCGAGATAAGGAACCCCGGAGTTTTTCCTCGCAAAAGGGTACACGCCTATATAAGGAGATAATACGAGTCGGGCTTGAAAAATCTACCGCGGAGAAAAGGAGGAGGGAGCCGCCCGAGACAAATTGCAATCAGAGGAGTGGATGTAAGAAGGAGATTGTAATCCGGTAAGACGCTTACTGATGTTACAAGGATCGATTGAATTATGCATTTTACGGGAGCGGCGCCAACCGAAAACAAGATTGAGGAAGCGACCTGCTAACCTGCTGCAGCGTTAGAGATTGGAGAGGACGCCCCGTGCAAGACCGCCCTGTTCCTTGATGGAAATTCTAATAACTTAGTTTTCTCTTTGTAATTGCCGATTCTTCCGATGTTCCCGCTCGATTGCTTTAAGGCTAAAACTAACTATTGCCGATAATTAATCTGGAGGAAATTGTGCATGGATGTAGAAGTGGATTAAAGGTGCTTTTATAAAATGGAAAAGATGATATGTTAAAAAATTGCGTCACGCGATTCAATTAGTACATCTGCTCCAGAAACACTTGTGACGAAGCTATCGAATACCGATTATGCCGGTATTTAAGAGGCAGCAATATCGACGAAACAAGCCGAATATACATCTGTCGGAGGACGAGCTTTAAAAGCCCGTAGAATCTCGGCCGTGATCGATGCTCTCCAATAGTCCGACTGCGCAGGATTCGACTTCATCCGAATTATCGAGTGATGCTATGCCGAACGCCGATAGCTCTCCGCGCGCATAAATCAGCCATTACCGGCTGGAATAATAATCAGGCCCGGGCTCGGGTAAAGCTCGGCAATTGGCAGGCGCCGGAGCCTAAAATGAAAGCGGAGGAGGGGGACGCGGCGGCGCATTCAGCCGCACTCATGGGCCTCGAAGGCAAACGATCGAGCAGCCGACACGTCGTCGTCGTCGTCGTCGTCGTCTGCCTCCTGTTTACAGTGCAGCCTCGCGGGGGAGAGAGCTATATCTGCTATTTCAGAGGATGCGCAACAGCCACCTGCGACGCCGGCAGACGAAGGCTAGGGGATGTAGAGCGAAATCTGTCCCGGGACACACAATGCGCCAGCCATTACAAAGGATCAGACGGAAACAGAGCGACGATGCCGGGAGAGAGAGAGAGAGAGAGAGGGAGAGCATTTGCCATAAGTGAGATTTGCGCGACAAAAGAGCTTTAATTTTCCCCGAGGCATCGTTATCTCGCCTCGCTGCAGCTCCATCCCTACAGACGGCTTCTTTTCTGTCTTATTAATATACATCGACGTTGCTTGGCAAATACATTAGTGGACAAAGGGCCAGCCGGTAATTGTTACCGGGGATTGGAACATTTTTGCAGCGGGGAAGAGCAGCTAGAGGGTTCATAAATTATACCTTAATGCGCATGAATTTTATAATGCCCGGGAGCTCGTTAAACTTGCCGCGCGAGGGAAACGCCGAAGTCGTAAAAAATAAAATATTAAGCTTAGCGCTGTTAATTACGGTTTTATTTGTTATTTCAATTAACAAGGAGGAACGTCTACCGGAGTTAAATAAGGCGGCGATGAATAAAATCGATGGGAAAGGATAAATAATGAATAACAAACTCGATTGTTTCGCTACAACGGTTATTCGAAACTCCCGCGCTACAAAATCCGTTACGAACGAAAGAAGCAGAAATTTCTCAATCCCAGCATCCGATCCATAACGATAATCTCCCAAAGCGACCGGTAGCAAAGTTTAAAACCGCTTAATTAAGATACATTTACCGCCCGGCGCGCTAATGAATTCGGAGGAGGTGTGTAGCAATCCGGCAATGGGCAATTCAATTCCCTCGGGCTCTCGCGAGAGAGAGAGCAGCCGGCTGGTCCGCTAATTTCACGGCGACGGCGCTCTCCCGTTCGTTTCGGTCGCGGAGGGCGCGGCTGGCGGCGTGTTGTCACATCATTGCTCATGCCGGACCGAAGTAGCGGCGGCAGCGGCGGCGGCGGCAGCGGCAGGAGCACTTGCTCCGGCTTGTACTCTCCTTGTCGGGATCAGTTTGCGCTGGCGTTCGCTTGAGGGCCGGCGAGCGGGCGGCGCGCCTGCTTGCCGGAAGAGCATCTGTTTACCGAAATGATCGAGTTACCGAAGGAACCGGCTGCTTGTCGCGCTACAATCGAATGCTACCCTTAATTAAGCTTGTAGCTTGCGGCGGCCTCCCCCTCCCCCGACGCTGCATGCTGCTGTTTTTGCGAGGATGATTTAATTAAAGCAGAGAGAGAGAGAGAGATAGAGAGAGAAAGAGACGGCCGCTCGTTTACAGCTATTGTAAGGCGAAGGTGGGACAATGAGAGGCCCGAGGTTCGAACAGTCAAAGACCGTCGTTCAGTTGAAGGGTGCTTCTAGTTCGAGTCGCGAACACAGCGGCAGATAGGGACTGCCGTCGGAGCTCAGTGAGAGGCTGCGCTTGTAATTTCAACCTTCTCTCTGACCCCCTCTTCTCTCGCCTGCCCCTCCCCCGCCCCCCCTTCTCTCTCTCTCTCTCTATCGCAGCTCTGCTCTGGCTCTTCATTTGCTTGCCAAAAGAGCAATCGATCTTGAATAATGTTTACGTATTTGCTTTGCCGCTGACGCTTTTCATTTTTGCGCGCGATTAATTAATGGGATCAGCTTTCGACATAGTTTCTCGTTAACAGTTTGTTGTTTCTGTTACAATTGCCGGGCCGACGATTGATATTCTATAATGTCTCTTTATTTAGGCAAATAAAACTTTGACGGGTCGACAATCGGCGCGGAATAATTGTTTAAAATATTTCCACTTTATAAAAATAAATGTATATTATCGAGTGCTTTTCGATAAATGAATAATAGTTGAACCAGTTTCATTACGCCGTCTCCGAGCTGAAAGGTGCAGAATCGCCCCGTAAACAATAGTTCGAGGCGCTCTCGTCGCCGCTGACGTACGGCGCGATTAGTAAAATGAATCATCCCCCGAGGCTGGAAGGCGATGACGTCGGCGCGTGTGAAAAAGGCCAATCGACGTCGCCGCGCGTCGGGGAAGAGAGCTGCTGCTCTCGTCTCTCGCAAACTAGAGAGAAAGAGAGAAAGAGAGAGAGATTTCAATCAGTCGCGGGCAATAAAAGTCGCCGGGGCTCCGGGATCTGCCTTTGTAGCGAGGGAGAGAAAGGAGCGAGAAGGAGTCAAGAATGTTGATTACTCGCTTAACCGGCTCGTAAAACCCGCCTGGATCCTGAAGAGCCTGCAGCCGGCAAAGGCGAGTAAAAGCGGGGCCCCGGCTATAGTCCTCCTTTTTGAGACTGAAGGATTTAACGTCCTAGTCAAGCAGCCTCTCTCCGTCCGTATGAGTGGGTGGGACGCGCGGCAGCCCTTCGGTGCGCGCCTCCGATCCCGGAGGCGGCCGCGCGGCAAGCTGCTTCTTTTACTGCCTCGCGATGCTTCCTTCGAACTGCTCTTCGTAATAAGCTCTCTCTCTCTCTCTCTCTCCGTCTGATAGAATTTAGCATCGATCGGCCTTTTAAAATTCATGCGAGAGCTGCTGCTGCTGCTGACGGGTACTGTCAAACAATAACTAAATAGTGCGCAGTTTCATCGACTAGTTCAGTGGCTGTCGGCTGCATACATATTTCATACAATGAGTGCCGAGTGTTGCACGTGTTTAACCTTGTTTATAAATTCACTGGAGAACGATTAATGCGAGAGAGACAGAGTTTTATTGTTTACGTTCGACTTTTCGGGCAAATATTGACGCGAGAAACTTTCGGATGATTATGATAAGGTAAAAATTAATTAAAAAGTTGGCGAATCCTTTCGGAGGATACATAATTTAATCGTCCCGTTTAAAAAAGTTTTTTCAGTTTGCAAATAGCCGGGGAGTGAATTTTAAAAAAATTTTAATAAGACACGCAATGCCTTGAACCGCGCAATTCCCGAGAATTCACAGTGCAGATTCGTTCAATCTAAACTATTTATTGCGTAATGTCCGTCTTAAGTCCGATCCTTGCCAACTGTTTAATGTATGTAAATACTCCATCCCATGTTGTTCCGACAAGTTTAATTGAAATTTCGCAAATTTCCCCAGAGGTTAAAATGCTTAATTACGCAGGTTCGCAGGTATATATACGTCTGGTTTAAAGCATCGGCCATAATTCTGCCCCGAGCTTGAAATCGCGGGGCTACAAATTTTTTAGCGTTAACAGCGTTAAAAAGCGTAGAGCGTCGAAAAAAAATCACTCCATTATTCGTCCTTATCTCCCAGGAGGAATCCGGGAAGGGCAATAGATAACGAAGCTAACATTCGTTTGCATAAAAAAAGCTTTGCCGGGCCGGCGGCGTTGATAAATGACTTTTTTAAATACCCGAAGTTAGTAAAAGATGTAAATTATTTGACAGCCAAATTCAATAGGATTCGCCGGGGCAGAGAGTCAATCTACGAGCGAACGACTTCTTCTTTTTTTTTTCTTTCTTCCCTCTCTTTTCACTTACTTTTCTCGCTGCATTTACGCTCGAACGGAGGAGACGACGGCGACAGCGAATCGTCGCTGGAACGTACCTTCATTATCGCCGACTATCGATTAGGGCCTGCCGGAAAGGCTCGCTGCTGCTGCTCTGCCGCTCCAAGAGTTGCTGGAGTTAACAGTGCGAGTTTAAAGTGATTTATCTCTGATTTATGTAGCTTATACGCGTAAAGGGAGAAAGAGAGAAAGAGAGAGAGAGAGAGAGACCAAGTAGGAATATCAGTGGAAAAAAGTCGGAAGAAAAATCAGCGCGGCCCAACTTTCTCCGCCTTTTTTATCGGGAATATAAGTGAGTAAAAAAGTTCTTTAAAATAAAAAAAAAAAAAAAAAAAGTAGAGGGGTATTATTGCGAACATTCTGCGCGCAATTCAAAACCCGGAGTCGAGCCTTTTTTAGCCGCGAATTTAGCGCGAGTTCCAGATCTGAAAAAAAAAAAGAAGGAAAAGCCGGGGAAACCGCTGTTTTGTTGATTGCTCGCTTCATGGCTGCGATACAAACGTGAGATTGTGCCTCCTGTCTGGCAGCGACTTCCGCCAAAGAAGATCTTTTATCACCCCCCGATATGAATCTAACATTTTCGCCGCTTCCCGGGAAGCGGAAATAAAAACGCGTTTACAAAAAAAAAAAAAAAAAAAAAAACTCTTCCCCGCTAATTAAAGCACTTTTCCCGGCAACGAAATTCCTCGAAAAAAGAGCTGAAATTCGCAGTTTCTTTTCGATCCATTCAATCTCCCCCCCGCCGCCGCCCATTTAAAAAACGCGCTCGCGTCCCACTTTTTTCGTCGCGCGCCGTAAAATCAGCCGGAATGAAGAAATATGTTTACGCGGGACGAAGTAACAAAGTTAGTCTATCGCGGCTGTATGCAAATGTTTGAGCTTTTTGCAAGGCGGAGAGAGTCCACATTACGAGGCTGATAGGATCACCCTTCAAACCGCAGTTGAATCGACTGCACCCTCGTCTCGTGACCCTTAAAGCCGATATGAAGCTATACAAGCTCGCTTTCTCTCTCTCTCTCCGTCGCCTCCGCACAGTTTACTTGCCCGAGCCCTCCCCCCGACGCTTTTCAGTCGCGCTTTTATTTCGCCGCAATCAAACCTTCATTAGCTCCCCTATTGTTTATGAGCGAATTGCGATTTTATTAAGCTGCAAATTATACTTGTCGCTATAGGCTATTAAATCTGTCTCTTGGCTTTGCGAGGGGGATTAAAACGAAAAAAAAAAAGAAAAAACGTTATTTAATAACGGGGCGCGATGCTTTGTTCGGTGACGTCTATTGGCGCTTTTATTCGCCGGCGGATGTTATAAAAATTAGATTCACCGAAATTCGCGATAAATTTGGCAAAGGCTTTTTTTTTTTATTGATGTTTTAGAGGCTCGTACTTTAACCGAGCGTCAGAGACTATTAAAATCTTGTTATGCGTCCAATCATTCTGTAAAATTGAAAACTTCAACAAAATTAAAACGAACGTCCACTGAAATTAAGAATCCGCTTAAAAATTGACAAGAGAATATGGCTATAAATAAGAAGATTATACAAAGCCGAGCCATCGATCGGCCAAGGCTTTGTCTTAACAAAATCGACCAATAGTCCGGCTACATAAAAATGATGCTCGGACGCGAATTAAGGAGGAAAAAGTCTCGCGGGTGTACTCGAGTTTAAGAGACTTTGGCCTCGAAAGCGCCGCCACTCCGCGCGACATTTAGTTTCTAAACCTTTAAGCTTTTGGCGAACTGCGGACAGAAATTGGCTACAAATAGAGAAAAAGACTCCGAGGCCCGGAGAGACGACGTCTCCAATGACCGTCCGGACATTTCATTAACGGATATTGCCGCAACCGACGGCTCCCGAACGCCGCGACTTTCCGCAAGCTTAGACAATGTCTTCTAAAACGTCGGACAAAAAGAATTAGTGCGGGGGGGATCCTCTCTCTCTCTCTCTCTCGCTTTTCCGCCTCTCGGCTCTCGAGGAGAGAAGGACAACGCGCGCGGAAAGGAAAAGGGAGGCGAGTTCCAACTTAATAACGCAATATTGTTGTCTCAATTCGTTCGGGCGGACTTTTTTACTGCTTTTTAATCCTCGCGCTTTATATCGGGAGAATTACCCGGCGAGCAAACTTTCGACATTTTTTTTTTCTACCCGCGGCGAGAGAGAGAGTCGTCTTTTTTTTTTTTTTTTTTTATTCTCCCTCGGCAGTGTGCTCCTCTTTCTCTCTCCCTCTCTCTCTCTCTTTTTCCGCGCCGACCTCTTCAGTGTAGCTTTAGAAAAGCCGCATTACATATTTTTTTCCCTCGTCTCGCTGCTCCCTGTAAAATCCGAATGCAAAAGAGGAATAGGAACGTATAAAATTTAAATTTTGACGAGGCCGCCTTTATTGCGCTTTTTACTGCCCTCGAATACGCAGCGACTAAATCTCATTTACGAGCTTACCTCAGCTCTTTGAAGGGTAACGTCTCAATTTTATCAATCGCCTTTCAGCGCAGAGAAATTTATAACATTTTCCCTTTACCTCCCCCCCCCCATACATTCTCAATGTTCTTACGAATGTGTCTCCGCGCATTTCCCTGAATGGGCGCGCGCGCGCGCTGTACGCTTCCGCAACTTCCAGGAGAGAGAGAGAGAGAGAGTTGTAAAATTCTTGGGCCAAGTTGAGCCGTCGATATATAGTCGGCTTGCGGCGCGCCGCTCGATTGCGTCAGAATATTCGCGGGAGCCCCCGTGTTAATGCCGAGCGATTTAATTGAGTTTAACTGGGATGTGCCGCGCGCAAACAGCGCAGCCGGGTATTAATACATCATACTCGAATTCACACGCCGAGCTTACTTATACTTGGTCACATCCGTTAGTCGGGCTCGTAACCTCAAAAGATAATTCGTTCCATTATTCTCATTAGTTTGCGCGGAACAATGAAGGATGCCGACCGCATGTACACGCTGAAATAAGTGCCTTACCCCCGTGACTAATGCCGTTACAACGCCACACACTCTGATTCTATCTGTCCTGGACGACTATTTCTATTAAGCAAACCTCTCCCGCGACGTTCGCGTTGAGGGATTTCGATTCCGTTTTTTTTTTTCGTTTTTTTTTTCTTTTGGATTCTCCGCCTAAAATTGACGCGCGCTTTGGCTTCTCGGTCGAGGAAACAAAAGAACTCGGTCCTCTCTCTCTCGCGCGCGTGGCGGTACGAAAAATTGAGCGAGAATATTCCGGGAAATCGTCGGTACGAGCATAGAAACAGCGGGGAATATCGGCGAGTTCATGAAGAGGGAGATAAGAAACAGAAAGGAACGGACTGTTTTATCTCGACAGTGTTTTTTATTACCCTCTTTGAGAAAGTTTGATCGATACTTTGCTATGCGTGTACGCCTCTCCTTTCGAGTCCCGTCCATAAAGCCAGGCGAAACGTCAGTTCTAATCGAAGGAAACGGCAGGTAAAAAAAAAAAGAGAGGCGAATAAATAAATATTGAAATTGAGAAAATATTACGGCGACAAAGCGCAGTAAAAGAAACGGGCGGTTTTATATCGTTATCGCTTAGCGCTTTCCGTGGTCGCGAATAAAAGAGAAGTAAAACGGGGTCCGGAGCGCAAAAAAAAAGAAAGAAGAAAAAAAAACGGGCAGAGGGGAAGAAAGGGGAGAGAGAGAAGCTCGCCTGCAACGGCTCGTATTATCTGCAAAAGCGTAGACTCGATATCTCCTGGTACTTACTCTTCTCGAACAATTCGCGTTCGGAACGAGAGATCGCCCTCCTCTCTCTCTCTCTCCGCTGCCTACCGGCATATACATTATCCGGGGGGAGGAGGACCGTTGCAGTTCGCCAGCCGACGATTCGGCCGCGCGATAAATTATGGGCCGAAAGTCAGCTTTGTATCGAGCACTCGCGAGATATATACATATATATATATGCCGGCGGTCATTATCGCCGCGCGGGGCTAAAATACGCATTTGAATTAAATTATTGAGCCGTAATAAGTCGGCTCGCGTTAGTCCAACGACTTCATTAGCGTCTTTATCGACTAACAAGCCTTTGATAATCGTTTCGGCTCCCGAGCTCGCGCGGCCGCTGCTTACACGTTTAAATGCCGGCGGGCTCTCGCGCGTTCGGAATCGTTTATTGCCGATTTATCGGGGGGAATTATTGCGCGCAAATGGGGGATATTTGGATTTATATTAAAATTAACCCTCTACTTTTCAACTCGGTGGATACGATTTCAATTGCGTATCGGGTTCTTTTTTTTTGTTTTTTTTTTTTTCGATTTGGCAGCTTACGACGGATTACCGTACAGTATTGTAATTTTAAGCAGAGCGTTTTTCGCCTCACAATGGTGCTGTATTCTGCAGAGAAAACATCTGAATAGGATTATCTGTAGCTATATATACGCAGATAATTTTACACAATTAAGTAGTACAGCTCAATGCACTCCACGGAACTGTAAGCGTAAAATCCTTTACTGCTTAATAAAGCCGCGACCAAAATAAAGCAGACGCCGTTCTGTATTGTGCTCGTTGGCAAAAGAAAAAAAAAAGCAAGTTCGAAAATAAAACACCAGAACTTCGATGCTCTCGTTTGAATAAGCAAAACTTTTAACGCGATCGGTCGGCTCACTCGACTTAACTAATTAATCATCAGCGGCAGTTCCCCTCGCTCTCGGAACGCTTAATTTAGCCGTCGATTTTGGCTAATTCAATTACAAAAGTTAAATTCGCTCCCGGCCGCGCGGAGGGCAGAAAGAGAGACAGAGGGAGGGAGGAGGGGAGCGGAGAACACAGAGAGAGAGAGAGCCTCGCGGGCCGAAGAAAAAAAAGAGAGCCCGGCGGAAAAACAGGCGAAATGACGCGGCGCGCGGGACGGGCCCGGGAGAAAGGAGAGCCTCGGGAAAATAGCTCGAATGAGAAACACCAGTCGCGGTGGTCTTGCAGGTGTGCGCGCGTGCGCTTCGGCCCATTGTCAGGCCGGCATTGAAAACTTGGAGAATGGGGAGTGTGCGGCCGGGCTTCGTTTCCTCTCTCTCTCTCTCTCTCTCTATCCCTCTCGGCGTTGTGTCGCGCGCATAAAACACACAGACACCACCCGCGCGCCCCGGCCCCGAATGCAAAACGCGAGTTTTATGTTTTCACGTGTCGCTGATTGTACGCGCGGGAGAGAGAGACGAGGACCCGCCGGCCGTCGAATCGGCTGACGAGCACAGCGACGGATGAACCGACGATGACAAAGGCGATTGTCAGCAGCGCCGGGGAGCTGCTTTCCCAGAAAGAAAAAAAAGAGAGAGAAAAAAAAATGATGCTAACGAGACGAGGCTCTTTCCTACTCTGCGACGACGGAGGCACAAGTGCATTATTGACGAATGACGCCGGGGACACCGCTCTTTCTCTCTTTTACAAAGACGAATTACTATATTGACTTTTGAGGGATATGCGACAATAAAGTGATTTATTGGCGGTGCAGCGGGATTTCGAAAATTCTTTTCTTTTGGCCCGCAAAGCAATTTCAGATTTTGAACGGAGAGAGAGAGAGAGAGAGAGAGTTGGCATTGCGCGGGCTGAAAGCTTGTTTGGTTTTGATAGATTTGTTTTTGATCAAGGGACAATATTCTTTTGAAATTTGTATTGCAATACTATTTATTTGCGCACAAGAAAAAACGACTTATTATCTTTGAATATTTATTAGTTAGGTTACAACGTCTGTGCTCTTTGAACTCGGTAAAAGAATTATTGAGCTTGCAAGCTCAAAACAAAATATCTTTTGCTTTTTAATTAAAAAGACGCTCACATAAATTAGCCGAGCTCACACATCCATGTACTTTTAGCCTCTTTGCTCACGTAATCGTTCTTTTCTTTTTTATACATACAATGAATTTTTCTAAGCCTGCCGTCCGTAAGCTAAGGTCTTTGTTAACTTGCCCCGTGTCCCTCCTTTTATCGAAACAAGCTCGGCGAAGGAGAGAAGCAACCACGAACAATCCTCCTCGATTGCCGTGTAGTATTTTACATAATAAAACAATCGTTCACATGCCTACTTAAAATTTACTTTTAAATGGTCGAGGATGGCTTTGTTTCTTTAACGATCTAATAATTCTTTCAAAACTATTCTATATATTTACGGGCGAAAAACTAATTCTTTTTTTTCTTTCTTCGCGGAGAATTCTGTTTCTCGGCAAAAAGAATTTCCGTGCGGGAACGAAGCTCGAGTTTCGCGAGAGAGAGAGAGAAAGTATGCCGGCTTAAGAAAAAGTTTCGAAGGGAGAGCAATTAATTTAAAAGTCTTGATTAAAGTATTCGATTGAATAATAATCGAGGCACAAGTAGCACAAATGAATAACCGCTGCTCTACAGAACAAAGTTTAAACGACGTAAAATATCTCGAGTGGCTTGCTTCCACAACGAGACAGACCTTAGGAAAAGCAAAGGGCTGCAGCAGCGGCGTCGACGGCCATTGTAAAATTGAACTCCCGGGTTTGAATATTGAATTCGACACTCGAAAGTTCCGAGTGATTTCGCAGCGCTCCACCGGCTTATCCGCTCTCCGAAAACAGTTTCCAGTCGGTTTTTCACGCGCTCGCGCGCGGAGAGTTGGGCCTCTTTGGTACGTCCTCTCGGCTCGCGCGGCTACTCGCCCCAAAGGATTCGTAGCCTCCCTCCATAATCAATTAGAGCGGAGGAAAGCCGGCGGAGAAGACGGTAATAGAGTTGCGCTAAGTATAAACTGGAGCAAACTAGCTTTCGCGCGCGCGCCGGGCGAGAGAGCGCGCGTCGATGCAACCGATAGCATGTAAATACGGATCCCGCGGAAGTTTCCCCCCGAGGAACTTGGCCCTCTTAATTGACGGTCTAAAAGAAAACGGCTCGCGAGGGAGAGAGAGAGCCGCTGACCGAGAAATTCGATTCGGCCGAGATAAATCCGCGGAGTAGTCGGGGTATCGCGCACGTGAGAGCGTCAGTCAGCCGGAGCGCCTCGCGGCTGATTTATCGCGGCAGTCCGGCGGCGTTATCTCCGTTATCTCAAGGAATCTTCTTTGTCTCGAGAGCCCGACACTGACGAAGCGCGCCGCCCCCGTACCTTTTTAGCCCCCGGAGGAGCGGCGCGCTCCAATAAAAGTAACGCGCGCACCATCGCTGTGGACGTATTAATAGCGGGCTTTTAATTAAAGCCACTCTCGGCCGCCGCCTTCTCCTCGCGAGTGCTAAATGGAGTACGATTTTTTTTTTAAGCGCCGATGCGCTCCTAATTAATCGAACGCGAGAGCGTTCACTTAGCGGGGGCGGCCCAGCTCGTTAACCATCGCGCATTCGGAAGTGCGCGCCGTTCCAGGGCACCGATGTATAATCGCCCCGGTGATCATTCGCCGCGACGGAATATCGTCCTCCCCATTAAAACGGAGCGCGTTTTGCCGGGCGTTTCGTCGTGCCGCTCTCTGGATCGCTCTCTCTCTCTCGTTCTTCCGCGCTAATATAATAACGTTATTCAAGAGTTGTGCAGTGATAATTGTCCGCCAAATAAAGGCTATACATCGCTTTGAATTATACCAGACACGCGCCGAGGAAAAGAGAGAGAGAGCAGGAAGGGGGGGAGGGGAGGTTAATCCTTGCGCGACAAGTATTCCATTAATTATATGTCGGCCGTGTCCGAGCCGCGTGTTTACCTGCGAACGCGATTATTGTTATTAAAAAAAAATTTTACCCGCCATTAATTTAACTTTGAATCGACGCGCCGAGGCTCGATGAGCGTGCATTACTCTTTTTAATTGCGCTCGACTCGCATCTTTATTTTAGAGCGCCGCGCTGAAATTGTCTGCGCTTAATATGTGTTGGTGATTCTGCTCGAATAGTAACTGACCTAAAATATTCAGTTGTAGAAAATTACGCTCTCCGCCGTAATTAGAAAATGAGATGAAGCATTGAATGCGCTCGTCGCGAGATTCGTTCCTCTCGTTTTTCAATCAGGAAATCCGTATATTGGAATCCCCCCGAAATTTTGTTTGCCTAACCTCATCAATAAATTTTTAACGAAATGATTGAAAACAAATAATAATCGTTCCCCTGCGGGCGATTGATAATTTTTCCCGCGACGAAGTATAGCAGCTCGCTTTTATTACCAGCTGAAAAGTAACGCTCATAATTTTCTGTTTCAGGTGACTGGAATCGTAGGACGAGCCGACGTTCTGGCCTGTATTTTCTTCCTCCTGTCATTCCTCGCTTATCACGGGTAAGTTTTACCTCTCGTGCCCCGACCCCCCTCCCCCCTCTCCTCCCACTCGGCTAAAGTTGTTGAAAAAAGTTCGGCGGGGCACAATGAAAAGTTTCGGCCGCGGAAAGTGAGTAATCGTCGCGTCCCGCGCGCGCCGTGAAAAAAAAAAAAAAAAAGAAATGGCAAACGATCGCTCGATTCTTAGGGAAGAAACAGCGCCGGCGAACAAGCTCGTTTATGAATATTCAGACTGGGGTGGGCGAGAGAGCGAGAGAGCGAGAGAGAGAGAAAAAAGAAGCGCGGCGCGCCTAATAAATGGAAAAAGGCTGCGCGAGATAAAGACCGTATCGCGGAAGCGGCCCGTAGGAAGTCGGAGAAAAACAAGCGCTTCCTTCGCGCGCGCGGGGACTTGAGTAATGGCGGCGGCGGCGGTGCGCGGGGAGCGCGCCGCGAAAAGAGGCGACGACGACGACGACGACGACTCTCGTCTCCTCTTTCTCTCTCGCGTACTCTCGCGTATACTCTTAAGTGATGAATCGCCGGTACCCGGCACGAGGAATACGCTCGCTCGCCCCCCGTTATATTTAGCATTTCGATTCACTCTGTCATCGTGCACAGTTTTATGTACACACCGCGCGCTGATAATGGATGTTCCCTTTGGAAAGTCGAGCTTATCCTCTCAAGGTACGACGTCGTTACGCCCGGAGCCTTTAATTAACGCGTCTCCGGGCTTCTTCTTCTTCTTTTTCTTTCTTTTTTTTTTTTATAATACTGCATTATGCAAGAGAGAGAGAGATCGAGCGCGGAGGGAGAAATGAAAACTTTCGGACAATAACGACGAGGAGCGATTCGATTAATCTTCGAAGGATAGGAGTTCGGATCTGCACGAACGGCCGCGAGAGAAATCTTTCCCCCAGGCGACCGCTGCACCTTTTTTCACGCACCGCGGTCCTCCGAGGGACGACTGCGAGCGTTCGACCGGACCGGAAATCCGGACGGTCAATTTATGCGCGAAACCGGACGAAAAATCATTGCTGGTTTTCAAGCGGAACGTTTTTTTTTTTTTCGAATTAAAACTTTTGTAATCCCCCTCTTTCGGGAGAATTATTATTTTTCATCGATTTCCTCGTAGGTTTGAATTCAATCAAGCACGAAATAAAAATTGATTGCTTTTTTAGCGCAGTAAATAAAAATCTAAAATAGAGCTAATATAACTCCAAATATAATGCGGGCTTTTCGGGGGCGACGACCTCGCCGGAGGCAGCACTTTCGAAAGGAGAACGCAATGAGAATTTATCTAACTGACGCGGAAGTTTAAATCCGGGTAACTTTTTTCGGGATAGGGAACTTTCGGCGCGCTATTTGTCTTCGATTGTTAAGGGGCAAACGCGTTTTCATCATTGAGCCGCCAATGAATTTTGCGCTTAATATAATATATCCCACGGGGCATAATAAATTTCCAATCTACCCCCCCAATAAACGAGCCTTTTAAACGTACAAAATGACGATATACATATTTAAATAAGCCTTGATGCACTCCGCCGCGCCGATACTCCATTCTAATTGAAGCTTTCCGGTTATTAATAAAATTTTATTAAATCGAGAGCCGGTTATTAAAATAAAGCCGACGGGGTAGCGTCTCGCTACAGAGAGAGCGCGAGAGCTTGTAGATAACCGCGGCGGTATACGTATTTAAACTAGTCGGAAAATGCGCGCCCGGAGCCGAGAGGATATCAACATTTCGGTGTTTTAACGCCGAGAGTGGCGAGCGAGCGAGAGAGAGAGAGAGAGAGAGAGAGAGAGCCGGGCGCGTATATAAATTCAGAAGCGCGTTAGGCGATTAATTTCGACGAAGGTAGGGCGACACGAATGTTCCATTTGGGAGATTAAAACGATAGATTGAAACGATAGAAGCGGGCGGATTCGCCGGCTCCTATATAGTCCCTCCCCCCATCCCGATTCCTTTAGCTTTTTCAAAACGGAATAATGATTTAGCACTTAATCGCTCGAATGGAAAGAGATTCGCCGCCGAGTAACTTTCCTCCGAGAAATTTATACATCTCGCGAGCGCGCGAAAGAGAGAGAGAGTGAGAGAGAGCAGCCTCGTAAAGCGCGCCGAATGAAAGCCTTATTTGCAGCGGCGCGGTTATTGAATTATGGATATCGCGCTTGTCCCCGCGAATTACTGCCGATCTGTACGCTTTTAAAATGTGCTTAAGCCCCTCCCCCCACCCCCCACCCACTCCTCCTCCCTCGGGCCCGACGCTTTTTATGGCGGTTATTTCCCATTTATGGCGCCCCGTCGACGAATCAATCTGTTATTTTCAATTTCAGCCAACAAACAGCTTACGTGTGGAGCAGCGTTTGCTTTGGGGCGCTGTCGATGCTGGCCAAAGAAACTGGCGTTACTGTTTTATTGCTGAACCTTCTTTATGACCTCTGTCGCACTTGGCATTCGATTAAAAGGTATCCTATAAAAGTGTGCTATTGAATTATTTATATTTAGAAATAAAGCCCGAGAGCATGAGCGGCGGGGGCTTTCTTGTTCACACATATTTACGCGCGGGGGAGGCCCATTTTATGTCGAATCGAGGACCAATAAAAAAAAGACGCGCGCGCCGAGCTTTTCGAAGCTTTTTACGAGCATATTTTCGATTAGCATACGCTTTTCTTATCGAGCCGCTTTCCGAACGAATAAATTGAATTTTCCAACGCGCGCGCATTATTTTTATTGAAACGTCAAACCTTGCATTAACAATTGCCGTATATAAATGCGCTTTTTACTTTTAATTAAAAGCTTCATTCGCACAATAAACAAGCTAATAAAGCAAGATGAATCGGCGAATTCGACGAGAGCGCGCGCGCGCGCGCGGGCCGGTTTTAATTTGCGAAAAGAGCAGCGAGCAAAGTGCCTCTTTGCTCGCTGTAACTGCAAATACAATATAAAGCGAAGGCGGCGGCCGCGATTAATAGGCCGCTGCCGGCGCTCTAAACCTCGTAATAAGTTGTAAACAGTATTTATTCATGGCAGTTTCCGTTGCAGGTCCGTACTCGAGGCGAAATGGAACGACGAGTCACGGCTGTTCACGCGGCGCGCCGCCGCTTTATTGGTTTCGGTAAGTTTTCCGCAAATTAGTCGGGGCGGGGGGGCGTCACGGGGCGCAAAGAAGCCGTAGAAAGCTCCGCCAACGACTGATCGGCCACTGGGATCGTTCCCTCTCCCCCGAGGAGAACCGCCGCCGCCACCACCACAAATCGATGGACACGAACGGCGGGCTTTTTTTATTATCTCGTTTAAGATGTGTCGTTCTACGTTTATGCCTTTGTTACGCGGCAGCAGACAAATCCCATTAACGGCTGTCCACCCCTCGACGAGTGCGCCGTGTTTCACTCGCGGCTCTTCATTCCGCGAGGCGCGCACTCGACAAAGGCAGCCCGGAAAACTATTCATGATCGCCGCGAAATTCGGACAATAATGGCGCTTAACGCGGCTGCAGTCTAAATTAATTCGCGGCCGTAAAAAGAGAGGAGTGCGGGAGCTTCCTACCCCCGGTGGGCTGCTATTGAACGAGATAGAGAAAGGAGTGAGAGAGAGAGAGGAGCCAAGATTTAATGGCCGCTCGTAAAACCTTCAAGGGTCACGCGCGGATTGTCGTAACGCGTGATTGGCTCCTCTCTCTTCCTCTCTCTCTCTCTCTCTCGCCAGAGCCTTATATTCCGTGGCCTCTTCATCCCGATGCACAAAATTCAAGCTCCGCTATACTCCGTGCCGTTTCCGCGATTTCGGCTATCTACGACTTTCCTGAGATACGTGACGTTCTACTAATAGAGCGTGAGGAAGATGTCCACGGACGGGCCGTAAGTTGCCTTATGGTAACGATAAACTGAGGGCTCTTACGCCGTGAGATCCATGATTTTCAAGTGCGCCGTATTATTTTTCATTCTCCCCGTTTCGTCCTTTAAATAAAGGAGAAATCTTGAATAAACCCTTCGCGACGATACGATATATAGATTTGTTATTTTTAAATTTGACGAATAACGTGATTTGAATTCATGTCTCAGTTCGTGGAAACAGTAACGTTATTATTGAAGTATGTCATCTGAATTAACAATTTGGCGTTACGATGCCGTTAAGAATGCAATGAAAGAGAATACACTGATAGAAATATTCTATTAAAATTTATCATTTTTTAAAATTAGTTAAAATTAATTTCTAACGTAGGAAAACTTTATATTATAATTTTTAATCTCTTGTTTTATTAAATATTTCAAAGTTAACATGGTAATTTGACCTATGTCCGTTATTCGCGTCATCAAACCAATACTTCCAAGGTGGCATGGGAAAAATTATTAAACTTATCTGACCAAAAAAAAAATCAAAGATACATTGCTAATTGAATGAATTCTTCTTCAACAACCTTAACTTTAGTATTAGTATTTATTGACCAGAAAATTTACAGAGGTAAATCCTATTGAGGTAAACGCAGTTACCTGTACATAGGCTGGTACAAAAAACTTACAAAGTTAACTAAATCTAACTTACAAACTATAAGTAATGTACTTAAAAACACTGTTAAATTAGTAGTCGTTCTTAAATGTTATTTCTTATCCATTCTTTAAGCTTAGTTTTAATAAAACTTTTACTGCCAGTCATACCCTTTAAATTATTTGGCAATTTATTGAGAGTTTTGATAGCTACAATATAGCTGTTTTTATCGCTTATAGCCTTATTAATTTTAGTCAATACTAAGTTCTTATTTCTAGTTTTCGATTCACACATTAAATACATTTGTTTAAGTTTATTGTAGTGAAACTTGAATGATTTTAGAGTAAAGATTTGTTTAATATTCAAAAGACTTTCTTGTGGAAAGTGATATTTATTTATAACTTTAAAAATTTTAGTTTGGATATTCTGTATTAAGTTTACAGTTGTTTTGTACACGCTTCCCCAAGCAATGATTCCATAACTAATTAGACTATGGAAAAATGCATAGTATACTTTCATAAGTGTAGTAATATCCATAAACTTCTTCAATTTTTCAAATATAAAAATCAAATACTTAATTTTATTTGCTATGAGTTCTATGTGTTTGTCCCATTTCATATTATAATCAAATAGAACTCCTAAATATTTATAATTTTCAGTTCTTTAAATCCTTTGATTCTGAATTACTATATTTATGTCTACAGGTACAATATTACAATAATTGCCAAACTTTATGAATTTAGTCTTAAAAATATTCAGTGGCAGTTTATTAAAAGCTAACCATTTTGATACTTTATCTAATAATTCATTCATCCTGTCCTGTGTCTGTTTCCACGTGACATCATCGACAATTATAACGGTGTCATCAGCATACGGCAGGATTGAATTCTTTGGCATATCTAATAATAGATCATTCATATATATTATGAAGACAAGAGATCCCAAAATTGTTCCTTGAGGTACCCCTGTATCAATTATTTTTTCAGTACTAAATTTGTCATCAATTTTCACATTTTGTTTTCTATCCGTTAGATAGCTTTTTATTAGGTATATAACCGTACATTAAAATTCGCATGTAAATTAACTAATTTTAACTTTATGAATTACGCACGTTTTACATTAAATTTGTACCTATCGCAAATACATATATACAGAACCGCCTATCGTGGCCGCGTCAAACGCTGCTGAACTTCGACGATCAGTGGAGTCGCGCTCCCGCGACTCTGCCAATGCGTCAGTTGCCTGAATTTTTTTCTTTTGCGATATTTATATTTTTAGGTAAGGTTAAAAAAAAATTTTTTTTTTTCATTAAAAGTTTTAGAATATTATATTTTATTAATGAAATACATTTGATAATGTTTATCAAGATAGCATTTTGACGTCTTCTTACTAATAATAAATATATTTTTAAAAATGCTTTTTACGTTTCATACAAAATTAAATTCAGGCCCTTCAGAAAATGTAACGAGATGGTATCTGATTTAATTTTATAGGAACTAAAAGTAATTACTGTAGTATTTTCAACGTCGTGTGGTGGAAAAATAGAAACGTTCGTGCCACTGTATCGTTATAATTTTTCCCATGCTCGTTTGGAATTTCTTTTTCTCCAGTTGAATCCAAAGGGAACATAGTAATTATTAACAAATGTAAATATTGGAATCTAATAGTTTCCAATTTGCTATTTTAGATTTTAAGTTATTATTTATCTATTTTGTATTTTTTTTAAGTAATATTGCAAATAATATTGCTTTTTACCTAAATCTCATACTTGCCCGGAAAAAATGGTAAATTTTGATAGAATATTTCTATTAGTGTATCACAAACCTTTATTATCACTCCGTAATATACAGAAATTCAATGAAGCCCACTGCGTTAATTTGAACTAACATCGAAATATTCCGCCGAGAAATATATCGTACGTCAAACGTGTGCTTAATTAGGACAAATCCGATTTACACGACAATAGAATTTTTTTCAATGCACTTAACAGTCTAGCTAATCAGATTAATTATGACAATAGTTTAGAAACGAGCGATTCCGATTTCCGGCTTAATTGCCGAAAAAAAATTCCCATTGATTACCGCGCGCGGTACGGCCGCGTCAAAGGCCCGCCGCCGCAGCGCAAGAATATCAAACGTCCTCCGCGGCTCGGCGTCAAGCCCCCCCGCCGTCATTGTCGCGCGGGTCTAATCATCAAACTATTACATATCCCGTAACAAGGCTCGACAGCGATATCGATGCACAAAAGGCGGATTAACGATAATGAAACGGCAGAGCAGAGGGGCAAAACGAGAATATCCCCCACTCCTCCCCCCTTTCGCAATACCCCGTCGTAACGCAGCAGGCGCAGTTGAAAGCTCGGCGTGGGCAGAGCAGAGAGAGAGAGCGATTAAGAAGCATAGCATCCAGCGGCGCGTGTTTAACGCGGAAGTCGTGAAAGGGGCGCTTGCGCAGAGAGAGAGAGAGAGAGAGAGAGAGAGAGAGAGAGAGAGAGGAGTGCTGCCGCAAAGACCCGCGCGCGCGTACGCGCCGTACTCGAGTTATGCTAATTTATGCGAGGTACGAGGTAAACCGACTACGCCAGGCCTCACCTGACCATTCCCTTTAATGTCAAAGAGAGAGATCCGCCCCATTTCGGCCGCGTGCAATCTCGGCCACTTGCTTTTCTCTCTCTCCCCCGCTCCCCCCGCCCCCCCTCGAAAGGAAGAAAAACCCTCTTCAGCGACCCTTCGACGACCCACTGAATTACAGCCACTCGAATTTTCGCGCTGAGCCCCTTTGCCGACAGCTCCCGTTTGCGTTTGTACGCCGATTATATTTTATGGAAACGCCCCGCCCGTCGTCGTCGTCGTCGTCGCCGCCGCGGGTGCGACGCCGTACGATTTTTTCCTCTTTTCGCGGGAGTTAATTACGAAACAGTGGACTTGTCGACGAGGCGTGCTTTCGTCAACTTTGGCAAAAAATAAAACGGGAGAGAGAGAGAGAAAAGAAAACAAGAGAGCCGCTATTTTTTTCGACCTCAACACGCGGGACGTGATAACTTTTCCGCGCCGCGTTATAAATAGCGCGATGGCAGCGGCGGGAACAAAAAATTTAATCTAGCACAGTTCTAAATAAGAATAAAAACGCCTTACAAAGGGGGGAGAGGCCGCAATTTCTTTTTAAATAAAAGCAATAATTTTAGCCAATAGAGCCTCTCGGAGCGCCACGCGTGGAGAGGGGGGAAAAAAAAGAATTCGCCGGAAATCTAGAGGAGAAGCTGGAAAAAAAAGAAACTTTGGAAAATATATATTCCGCTGAATTTTGGGCGCGTCATTGTCGCCGATATTAAATGCCATTTTACGTTTACTATATACACACAACTATAGTCCGGGACTAAAGTGTTGGAAATGTTGAATAAAGCGGAATTCTGCCTGATTCGAAGTGTAGCCGGGAAGTTTTAGCGAGATAAAGAAAACGTAATGCCCGACTTACGAGTTTAAAAGCAGCAAGTTTGAAGAATTAAGCGGAGGGGAGTCGATAGCGGCGCGAATTTGATCTAAATCCTTTAAATCTACAGGTGTAAAAGGGATGTAACGAACTTAAACCTACTTAAAAATTTTAGTTTTAATAAAAGTTTGAAAAAGAAATTTCTTTCGGCAGTTCTATCAGCGCCGCGGCATTCAAGTTCCATATTAAATTTTATTAACAGGTTCTTCTCGCTCGGCGCAATAAAACAGTTTTTCTTTTTTTTTTTTTTTCTTATTTTAACTTCAAAAACGGTCTCTACTTTGCTTTTTTAATTTAATAAGATTTAATAACCACTCCGTAATTCAAAGCATAGTCGGTTACATTAATGCGGTACTAAAAATACTATGTAATTCTGCGTAATCTTCTTGCGAATTCACTTATGCATACAGAGACGGGGCAAGTAGTAAAACGGCGAATACAGTCAGACCGAAATCTACTAACCCACAGCTCCCACTCGATATGTTACACGTACTTCCGTGCAATGGTTAACGTAAAATTTCGCAATAATTATTATTTGCACATCTCTTTTTTGATCGCCGCGAATTACGTTCTTGTACGATTAAATAATCCCGGTTCTTTAAATTTTAAATTAAACGACGGCAAAAAGTTCGGTCGATTTAATAAAATAAACTTTTATCAGCTTATGCAAAAGAATCTAATACAAAAATTTTTGTAATCCAAGCTTGTATCTACTTTTTATATCTGTAATATGAAAACACCGGATTGTCATTCCCTATGCGGAGCGTGATGAAATCAAATAACGAAATAAAAAAAAAAAAAAAAAAAAAACACATTCGGCGATTCATTCGGCGATTTATTAAAAATCGATATTTGCCCCCGGTACATTTCTTCCTAATTCTATTTCCGGCCGGCGCAATAAAACGTCGGCAGCTTACTCTTTAGGCCCGCGTGATTTTTCGCTGTAAACGGGGGCGGCTCTCTCGTCCGGCCTTTGCGACTCGTGATTTTTGATCGTTAGTATAGCCTGCGCCAACAGCCGCGGCAGCGGCAAGCAGCGTCAGCAGTCGTGAATTTAGGCGAATACATAGTCTATGGTTCGGCTGTTACCTCCTCATGCCGCTCCTCGGTACACAGGTACTGTGTGTATACGTAAGTCGACTGTTTGTAGGCGCTACGTAATCTACGTCGCTTGCTTACTAAACGCTGCCGCACGTGACGCGAATTTGAACGTCCAGAGAGAGAGAGACAGAGAGAGAGAAAGACACACACGAGCCGAACCATTTGCATCTTGCCGCGGCCAGATGAGACTTTCCTTGTTTCCATTACTCTTCGGCGTCGCCGAGACCCTAAATCCCCGCCGAGCATTCGGACATTAAAGTTTGTTTATCTAATGAGTTATTGCCGAAAGATGACACCTGTAACGTATAGGATTGCGAAGTTAAACAGAGGAAGGAAAGTGCTCTGGGGCTTTGATTGCTTTGTTCTTCGGGGGCAAGTTTTAACCCTTAATTTATAGTGTAACTCTTATGTTACGCCGCTTCGGTCTTCGGTCGGAGGCCATCGATTTTTCTCTCTTGCTTTCTTGTTTTGTGTGAGTTTTCCTCATTGATTCCGTCAACATCGGACGTTGTTTTTATTGTTATTTCGTTCCCGATGAAATTGAATAAATACTGCTTTTAAAATCGTTGCAAACGTTTATTTTAATAAAAATTTATCAATTACAAAAGTCAGTCTTGACGTATATAAAGATTATTTTTACACGAAAACAATAATATAAATTTTTATTTTAAATTCCTCTCAACATCGCCGATCAACAATTTATTTATTAAAATCGATATATTGCGCGCGCACAGCTTCGGGATTTTATTCGTTACGAAATCCGACGACAAATTCAACGGTGCATCGCGGCGATCCCTCCATTTCCTGATTGCGTGACTAAACTGCTTAAGAGCTGATCTATTAAATTCCTCTTCCCTTTAGTTTCTAAGTCATTTTTTAATGCGCCGGCTGTTTCTGCCCTGAAAAGTGATTAAAAAGTTGTTAAAAAATATATCCGAAAGTTGCACTCGCGGCTCTTACATGAATAATATTCCTTTAATCAGCTTTACGAAGTTGCAAAATCCCGCTTTAAACTTAGGAAACTGCGAACTTAATTTAGCTCTTGTTGACTTACGCGGCTTTATTATGCCATTCTTACTTTAAATGTAAAAGCTTGCGGCAAAGTTCACCGGCGGCGAGGTTGTCATAAATTATCTCCTAGCAATATAAAAGGTGGCCCTCCCGCCGCGGTATCTGGGGCCTCTGCGTGCGTATCGATTCCGCGTTATTTAGCAAGTTGGGGAAAAAATATGTATTTTAAAAAGTCGGCAAAACGGGAAATAAACAAAAGGAAGAGAGAGCCAGAGAGAGAGAGAGAAAGGCGGCGGCGGGGGCCGAAAGCGTCGAATAAGAGATTCGCCGTAACTGCTGGTCGGATATTTACCGAAATTGAATTTCTGCCTCGGCCGGCGCTCCGCGGCGATATTATTCAGGCACTCGTACTGTCCGCGCGAACGTAATATCATTCCACCCCCTTCGTTTCTCGGCCTTTTTCGATCAGTTTCGCCCGGGCATCGGTGTCTCTTGTGTTTCTTTCGCAGCTCTCTCCCCTCTCCCTACATACATATCGGCTGACCGAATCTCTCCTCTCTGCTTATCGTAATCTTTTATTTCGGCCCCCCCCCCCTCCCCACTTTTCTGCCTTTTCCCACTTGCACTTTATTAAGCTCTGCTTGATCCGGGCAATAAAGAGAGTATCCGATGCCGAGTTTTTCCCCGGGATTAAGAAGAAATAAAAAAAAAGAAGCTCGATCCAGGCCAATTGTGCGACGCCTTATCATTTTTCTCTGGAAAATATCCATTTCAGCCCCGGCGGCCATCCTTTCCTCGTATTGAATACTCGGTAGGAGGGACGGACGGGGTGCGGGGGGAAGGCGAATAAAATACACGGTTGACCACATCGAGTTTCTCCGGGAGCCGAGTGAAATTCACTGGATATGAATAGCTCGGATTGTCAGATATTGTCCGTTCTTTGAGCAAGTCGAGAAAGGGGGGCAGCGTGCCCAAGTCCCCGTCGTCTCTTGCTCTTCTCGGAAAGGGCGACGACGACGACGACGACGACGCCCCCGGTCTCGACGTTGCCGAGGAGGACGTCTATTAGGTTTGCGAGACGTGACGGCAATGCCAGCGACTTGTATACGTGTCTTCAAACTTTCGGAGGATCTCCGACACCTCTCCATTTAAGTGCTTGAGAGGCCCTTTGTCTTACAAATGAATTTCCGAGACTGTTACGGGGCTCTGCATGTGCAGGGCCTTTTTATTAGCCTCGTTGCCACCGACGCGGGTTCAATGTCGACGAGACAATGGACGAGAGGCATTTCCCGGCTTTGCCGGTTTACCGGCGGGATATACCCCCCAACTTTTCAAAGGGCCGCGGTCGAGCTTTTTATTTTTATCGACGATTACGAGTTGTTCCATTATTTTTCGTATCTGTTTAGAAGGGACGGTTTTTGGAGAGGGCGGGGACATATAACTGCTTTTAGCTGGCTTCGGAATACGTGCGAAATTTGAAATTCAGAAAATACTTTATAGAGTTACTACGCACACCAATATCTGACTGAGCAATGGAAAATGTCTGGAAACCAAAAGTAGTACAGAGACTTTTTGAATTTCGTTTGATATTTTTCGTAGTTCCTTAGGACTGAGTATACATTCTTTTTACATAAATATAGTTAGTAATATTTATGTTCCGATAGGAATGTAAGTAGAAAATAACGTTTGCGTACAATTTCTGCGTGTACAAAAATGTGTGTAAAATTTTTAAATTTAATAACATTATAAGAAAACGATTGTATAACTTCATCACGTATAATTTATTTACGATACGATATTATGACATTACGATGTACAACAATAAATTTGTGTAGAATATGATCAGTCTCGACAATAAATGCTAAAAATAGGCCTAACAAAGCGACGACTTTCGATAGATTTAAGAATACATGCGAGTTATTATTGTAAGCACTTGTATATACATAGAAATAAAAAGGTATATAAGCAGTTGTTTATTTTTTTCTCCTTTTTCAGACGGGCGTACTACTCGTCGTGAGGCTTGCTTTGTTGCACGGGGCGCTGCCGAAGTTCTCGCCGCAGGATAATCCCGCTGCCTTTCATCCTTGCTTTCACGTGAGGTAAGCAAATACGTTTTGATTTTCCAAGATAAGCACGAAACCGTTTCATATCCATTTCGATTGAAAATTTAAAGCACCAGCCGAGACCCTCCTCCTCCTCCTCCTCGTCCTCGCCGCCCCGCTGACTTTCCGCGGGCCGAGATCCGCACGCGAAACTTCTCTGAACTCGAGAATGAGTTCGTTCGACTTCGGGCTATCGGGCAAGTTTTACTTCCGTCTCTCTCTAAGCCTCCGTCGCCGCTTCTTTACGGCATACCGTTTCGTCCCTTGTCCTCTCCCCCCGGAATTTTTCTCGGAGCTAAATCCGAAACGCATCTCAACTCGCGTCCACTTAAAGTCCGCGCTTTTTAACTTATATTCCCCGCCGATACAAGCTCTCCTTCTTACTCCTCCCCGCAATCGGGAGCGGCTCCGGCGAGTTTCCAAAGTGCCCGGCTTGCACTTTCGTGTTTTGCTTGTACTTTTTGCCGCCGGATCGTTACCGTCGCCAAGTGGAATATCTCTCTCTCTCTCACTCTCTTTCTCTGCCTCCGAAGGAGTATTATACATATTAATGTCGGCCCAAGAAAGAGCTTCGACTTTTACATTTGCATCGGTGCTTCTTACGAATGGCCCTGCCATTCATTGCAGCTGCCGCGGGAGCTATTTATGTTCTTTCGGAAGGGCATAAATTCAAAGAAACGCCTATATTGCGAAAATCCCACCATCTGCCCGAAAAACAACATCTTTCATTCCGGCCCCTCTCTGAATTATTAAATCTGACTACGCGCGTATATATTCTGCCCGATGTATTTAATAGATAGTATAATTCTAAACCCCCCCGCGGCTAATGCACCGGAATGCGCGCGTTAAACGACGTTGTAATTAACGCGCTTGCACTATCTCGGCCGCGGAACGGCGCCGGGGCAAAAAAAAAAAAAACAGAACGAATCGAACTTCCGTTAAAAAAAATGCGTGTCCGATAGAATTTATAAAGATCTGTACGCCCGGGCGTTATTCTAAGTCGGCTCGTGTTTTGCGCACTCTCCGCTCGCGCTGAAATTCGTAAGCCGCGATGTTGAATTTCATCGGGATAAGCACTTATCCGATGTGTGCTTTGGATTTTGCGCGCGCCGGCTGCATTTTCGCGCGCGCGGAAGAGCCGCTGCCGCCGCTGCCGTCGCTGCTTCGGCTTTATATGCGCTTCCCCAGTTTAATACGCGTACGCGCCCAGTGCGCGCGTTTTCGCCGGAAAATGCAGGGAGGAGGAGATCTTTTCGCTGACGTATACTTGACTTCGGCCGACGGCACAATGTCTTCCTAAGCGGAGAGCGGGGGAGTCTTTCGATTTCTCGATTTTCAGGAATTGAGAATGCGCGGGATAGTGATTTTTTTTTTTTTTACGGATTAACGAGAGTCCCGGCTGGTCTTGGGGTATTATTTTTCATTTTGGAGGAAGTAATGGGACGCGAGAAATTTGTTTATTGTGGATTTTAGATATGTGTTTTTCAATAAAAATATCAAAGGTTTGAACAATAAAATATGAGCTGAATGATAGACTTGATTTTACAAGAAAAGTGTACGAAATTTAGGTAATAAATTTTCCTGTAACTTTGGGATGTTTTCTATATAATGTTAAAAAATAAAGGAAACCGCGTCAGTTGGGTTTGATTTTTATAACTTTTCAACTACATAGCGGAACAGTATTTTAACTATTGGAATTCGATAGGTGAGATCAAATCCTATCGTTTAAAAAAGATTTCATCAATAATATAAAGTTATATTAGTTTAGCATAGTAACACCAGATCTATGTACAGGTGATTAAATCACCTGTATAGAATACTAATAGTTCTTTGAATATATATAATATGTAATATGTAAATCTTTATTTGTTCAAAAGTTGTAGTCAAACAAAGAATGACCATTAAAATATATTTACTGTAATTTTTGCTTAATTTTATTGTAAATTTGTAATTAGGTATAACTTTTAAACAGATAAAGATTTTTTTATCTCACCTTTCGGATAGTTAAAATACTGTACCGATAAAAGTTGAGAAGTTATAAACTTCATAGATTTTCGCTAAAAGAGAGCACCTTATTTTTGAAAAGCGAGCGTAGACCAAACGGACGCGGCTTCCTTTACATTGTAACATTAGTAAACATACCTCAAAATTACAGGAAAATCCATTACCCAAATGTCGTATACTCTCCTTTTTAGGGTATGAACGAAAAAGTGAATGGCGACCACCGAATTTACCTTCTGATGACGTTTCAAGAAAGCACTCTTACTCCTTAATATTCAAAAGCCTGCTAAAAAAAACTTGAAAAAACAAGGAGGTACTTGAGTACTGAATAAATAACCGAATAGCTCATCGGAGGAAAAACGTTAAAAAGCGTACTCCCCAGCATAAATACGTCGGGGGAATAGTCAGCGGCAATATGTACTATGATTGTGCGCTTGACGCGGGGATGAAAAGTGCCGATATTCCAGGCAGAGGGCTGTTACCAGATTTCGAGCCGCGCGCGGCGAGCATGAACTCGGCCCCGGGAATACTTTATGCGATGTATAATTTTTGAGAAGGTGAGGCCGTTTTGCGGGGATGCCTACATAATATATCTGTTCGATATGTGCTTCTCCGCCGCCGCCGCTGCGGTTCTCGCGCAGAGAGAGAGAGAGAGAGTGCGCCGCGTGCACATATACATATACATCGCGAGGGAAGCGCGCATGCGGAAAACCTGGGGAGACTCGTCGGTTTCTTTCCCAGTCAGGCGCTTTTACCAAAGTGCAGCCGGCGAATCGGAATCGCTTCCGACGGAACTCTTCTCACGCTTCCCTGCGCCCCGCCATTCTCCTCTCTCTCTCTCTCTCTCTCTCTATCTCTCCTTTTTGCAATGAATTTAATATCTCTCTCCGCGGCAAAGCACATCGACATCGCGCAAAATCGCCCAGGAATTACGCGCGAATTTCGCCGGCTTTGTTTGGTGCGCCGGCATTATTTTGCGGGGCTGTAATTTCGGGCGGGACTTTATTCAATTTCGCGCGGCGTTTGAGCCGCGCGCGGGCCGCGGATCGCCGGGAAGCGCGGGGAAAAAAAAATCGCCCCCAGGCCGGAAAATATGACGGCGACGTAATGGTCGACATTTTATTGGGCATCTCATAACTCAGCTTTAAAAAAAAAAGAGAGAGAGAGGCAGCCGACCAATCGATATACGCGGACCTGACTTGAAAATTTTCGTTTAAAACCGGCTACCGCTGACGTGAAAACCGCTTTATTGGAAGAGGCAAAAGTTACGACTGCTGTACACAGAGGCGCAGAGCTCTAATTTAAGCTTCGGTTCCTTCCTCGTTGTCAAATAATTTACACGTCCTATGACATTACGCCATTCCTGCACGTCATCGATCATTATGCGAAACCAAAAAATGTCGATTTATTAACGCGTTTTAAGGCTAATCAAGAAATTTTTATATAGGCCAATAAGTACTGAATTACATACCAAAACCAAAAGGAAGCTCTTGCGCCGAATAGACAAAAAGGGGGCTCTCCCTCTCAAAATTCCCGCCGGAAATAATTCGCAAAGGAAAACAGAGGCGCTTGTTAGAAGGGCTCGTGCGGGGGCAGTCGCGCGCGAGCAGCAGCCGTATATACGCGCGCGGCACGCGTCTCTTCGGCGCCGCGGCCGTTGTTTGCGCGGCGTTCTCTCTGAAAAGAAGCGACTCCTAACCCCCTTCCGCCCCCCGGACCGCCGGCCTCAAAAGAACTCTCGACGATGCGTTTTAGGCGCGCAATAACGACCCGCCGCCGTCGCCGCCGCCTGCCATTTGTTTAAATGAGCGCGACTCGGTCGGTTTAGCGCCTTGTGTCCCCTCTCGCCGCCTGCATTCTCATTTGCGTTATTTCCCCAAAGGAGAATGACCTTCCGCGTTACTGCCGCTTTTACGCCTGCCCTCTTTATTAGCGGTAAAAGTGTGTTGCGTATATTTTGAAACCGCGCGCCGGGCGTTATTTTAGGCCCTTTTGGTAAATTAATTATTTTTTTTTTTTTGGTTGGAGAGGGGGAGGCATTCAAAGTTTTAGAAGTTCAACGTGTGCTTTTGCTCGGCTTAATTCAAAAGCCAGAATTGTTGCGCTCGGAAGCGCTTTACTCTTCCGGATCATTAGGCTTTACTCTCTCCCGCGGAGGATATATATATATAATTTAATTAAATTTTTACCTTTTCGCGAGAGGGATAATTTAATTAAATTTCGCGCGGGCGGAAATTTTTTTTTTTTTTTTCGATGCTTTTTAAAATGCCCAATATAGCCCGGTATATTGAATTCTTCGATTTTCCGCCGATATAAAGCCTCACTTTCGAAAACAATTTGCCTTTCCAGTTCGCCCGTAAAAGCTCTCGTTCTCTCTCTCTCGCCTCTCTCTTTCTCTTTAAAAGAAACCGAGGAAATTCGCCGCCAGGTAAACAGCTCCCATTCGAAGAATGGCCGAGGCGTCGAAGACAAACAAGACATTTCAGGCTCTCTCTCGCTCTCCCCGATCGAGGTATCGCGTTAGCCAAGTGTCTTAAGGTCAAGCTCGCAAAAAACCTAATACAAGTCGAGAATGAGGCGCGCGGAGGATCGGCGGAGAATGGAGAAAAGGGGCGGCGGTACAGCGGCTGGCTGAAGGGTGGTAAGAGAGGGGGGGGGGAGGGGGCAAACGGCTCGTCGGCTTTTCGCTCTCGCCCGGGGGAAAATAGCTTTTTACTGCTGGCCGTGAACGAGCAATACGCGCTTCTGGTACCGGGTAGTTCGATTCCTGCGTTATCGCGACGAGGACGCCCGGGCTCCGGGAAAACCCTATCGTATAAGCCGCAAAACCGCGGCGGCTGCGGCGGCGGCGGCGCGTGGCGGAGTTCTTTCTTGCCCGCGCGGTCTCTCTCTCTCTCTCTCTCTCTCTCTCGCGCAGTAAAACCATCCGGGAAAAGGCCGCGGCCGCGAGATCGCTGTTTTATTGCTCGGCTTTACATTTCAAGGTATTTCGAATTTTCCGCCGCTGCTTCTTCCTACCCAGCCGCGCGCGCGCGGCTATATGCCTCAGCGTTTCTTTTTTTTCTCTCTCTCTCCCTACTCCCCTTTTACTGCCCACTTTTATAATGCACGAACGCACGCGCGTAAGACAGTAAAAAGGGGGAAAGAGAGAGAGAGAGAGAGGAAAAAAAACAAACGCAAGCTTCCTAAATGCCCCCGCGGAGCGCTTGTAAAGCTATCGCAATAAAACAGTCGCTGTGCATCGAGAGCCGCCGCCGCGTATAAAATTCTGGATTATTATAATGCAGATGTAGCTGCTGCGTATGTACGTAAAGCTCCGAGAGAGCAAGAGAGAGAGAGAGGGAGCACGGGGTGTATAAAATATTACAGGCACGTTTCGCCGCCTGATTTACGAGCGCGGCGGCGGCGGCGGCGGCCTGAAATCGATGGGGCGGATTCGCGAGATATTTCATTAACCTTTATTGGATTAGAAAATTCCCCGCGCGCGCGGTAATGAGGGACGTTGTTACGATATTCGCGCGCGCGCGCGCTGGCAAAAGGGTAAAACGGGGGCAATACGCCCGGAGGGGGCCAGAGCTTCCAACACTCGAATGCACTTAATGCACTTTAATAAAACGTCTTTGAGCCCGGGCGCCGGCGGAAGTAGCCGAGCAAGGGGGGAGAGGGGGCGAAAGTAGGAGGACAATGGAGGGGCCGAGCCCCGGCCGCCATTATCTCTTTACGCTTTGCAGTTTACGCGCTCGTATAATTCGTATATCTATCCGCGCCTTGCTCCTGGCGTTTACAGCGATTCGCCCCCCTTCCCTCTCTCGGCGAGGCTCTCGCATTAATTTCCCTTCCCTTACCCATCCCCCGGCGCGGCTATCGGACGGCTCAATTCTTACTATACGTCTGGCTAATGCGCCGCGAGCTCCTCTTTTTTTACGGCGAGAGAGAGACAGAGAGGAGTACACGCACTTCCGGCACGGCCAAGGGCCTGACACGGGATGGCGGGCTTATCGCTGAAAACTTGTCAAACGGTCACCGCGACGGGCCAACCTCGCAGAGCTTTACAACTGGCGCGGCTTATATAATCCGCCGTGATTCTTCGCGGCGGCGAACTTTACTGGCCGACGGCCGCCGTTAAGATGGCTCGTTCAGTATAACCGCGCCGCGATGACTTTCTCGAACTTACTTCCCCTGTTTAAGCTGCATTAAGCCGCCGCGTTTCCGGCGATGAAAAAGTCCGGGCTTCCGATTTCGCCTGCGAGCGCCGTATTTCTAATCACTCGACTTTTTTTACGGACTGCATTCGCGCCGTTATACTTTACACGGGGCTTTCACCCCGCGGGGATGCTTATTTGGCGTAACGACGATTACTCGGGATTTTTTTTTTCTGGAATCGTCGAAATATCAGTCAATAATTTCTGACCAAGCTCGAAAATGCACAATTGCACGCCGTGCACTCCTCGAAATCCCTTATCCAACTTCACGCCCCGGCAAGCAAACTTTGGCAAATTTAAATAAACGACGTCGGAGCGCCAGCTCTCCGCAGCCATACATATCCCGATAAACGCGGCGAAACGAAATCGCCCGGGCATTAGTAAGACTTTGAACCTCGGCGCAGTCCTAAATATTGAATAACAAGTGCAGCGGCGGCGGGGCCAAACCGATCCGGCACGAAACGATAGCGCCGCTATATAATACCGCTCGGCAATCGATACCAAGCTCGTCAGCGGCAAGCGGAAGAAGAAGCAGTCGCAGCTGTCGAGGCAGTAACGGCCGAGATTTCGCTGTGTTGTGCGCGCCGCGGGACGGAGGGGGGCACATAACCTCGGCTTCCTCCTGCTTTACGAGCGAGACGCGGCCCTGCCTCCCTCTCTCTCTCTCTCTGCGCGCCCTTTCTCAATCCTTTCACTTAACCTCTCCGGGGCTCGCGGCACGTTGCAGACTTTAGCGGGCTACGTGACGCAGCCCCCGTAAAAGAGACGTAGCCCGTAATGCAGAGAGAGAGAGAGAGAGAGAGCCGCGGAATCGTAAAGGACGCAGGGATTACCGGAGAGCGGCGTATGCCGCTCTGCTCGCTGATTAATTCCATCGGGACGATGTACTCCCCGCCTGTTTATCATTCTCCCGCGGCTGCCGGAGATACCGACGCGCGCGCGCGCGCCGATCGGCAGCTGGAGAGTTTTTCACCTCTCGGCGCCGCGCAGCGCGAGAGGCGAGAGGCGCTTTTTCCAAAGCTTTAAACGTCAATTAGCGCTCTCTCTCGCGTATTGATTTCCCCTGTCTGCGGATCGTTTTTCCTGCTTCTTTTTTTCTCACCCGGCGGCGATTCGGAATAAATACCCCCAGCTGCTTCGTCGTGTGCAATTTCAAGTGTCGTTGCACCTGAAGTTTATTCGGAGAGTTTACATTTATTCTACGAATCGGTAATTCGGGAACGGAGAAAATCGGAGGTCTGTTCGTAGAGTAATTAGGACATTTGCAATAATGCTTTGAGGAATACGTCGAAAAATTTAATGCAATTAATATAATTTGAGGCAAAAACTTTACTGCAACCGGTTCGTATGAAATATTTTTAAAATAATTAGTATAGAAGCGCCGATGCGCTTTCCAGTTTCTCATTAGTTTCTCCGGAGTGTATTACAAACGCTTTTATTAAAAAAAATTGGAATTCTATACACAAAGACTCGATCCCAGGTAACGATTTTATAGATTACCGAAGGGAGTTCAATTAAATTTGTATAAGCACTTTACGCACAATTCAAAGAGCCCCCCGTATCAAGCGCCATTTTCATAATTGCCAATTTAGGAATATATCAACCCACCGGATACACGCAGTTTATGAAAATCCTCGAATTCGCCACATACATGCGCAATAATTTCCATCGATCGAGCCAGGCTTTTAATAAATACAACCCGTCGTATTAAAAGTCAAACGTTTTCCTTTCACCCTGAAAAAAGAAAGAAAAAAAAAGCAACCCCCCGTCCGCGGATAATATCCGCTTTTTCGCCTCCGCCTCCGCAGTCGCGCGATCGCCCGGCAGCGGCGGAAGCTCGCTTTTAAAGCTCCTCGTCCGCCGGCAGTTCTCTCCTGCAGACGCCGCGTTAGGCACGCGGCGCGCATATATATTCAGCTCAGTCGAATCGCGACAAATATTGACAAGCGCGCGCGCGCATATATATATTTTATTCCCGTCGCTTTAGCGGCTTTGAAATATCAATCCTCCCGCGCGGCCTCCGGGTTTATATCCGGCCGCTTTTTAAGCTCGTCGCCGAGGATAATTACGCGCGGGGAGAGAAAGAGAGAGAGAGAGAGCGAAGAGGGCGGACTCTCGTGCGTCAACCGCGCGTCTTTGCGCCCGAGGCAAGACTGGGTTAAGACGCCCGCGGCTGCCTTTCTTTTCGACTTCTCAGCCTCTCTTTCCCGTCTCTCTCACTCTCCCTCTCGTGTGCGAGTTTCGTGGCTACCCCTTTTTCCCATCCGTGAAGGGCCCCCCGCTAATTGGATACTCGTACAGCTGAGCTACATCCGCAGTAGACGCACTCGACTCTGTCTGCGCTTTTCCGCTCCGTAATTGGGGCCGGATCGGGCGGCGGGCTCGCGATCGTTTCTCCCCGGTGTTTTTAGCCCCGGGTCGAATTTATTATAAATGGAAGGCACACGAGAGACATAGAGAGAGAGAGAGAGGAGCGCCGGTCCGTGCAAACATTAGCTATGCGTGCGCTAAAGCGATCGATCGAGCTTTCCGAGAGAGGACGCGAGCGGATGCGCAGAGACTCTCTCTCTCTCTCTCTCACTCCCTCTCGGGCTATCTTCCAGCGGGTTATCAGCAATGCAGGGACTTGATTACTCATTCCCTGGCTTGGCGCAGATTAAATTATCCATTAAGCGAGCCGGGTGGACTTTCAGGCAGTTGGCTTGCGAATTTAGTGGGCAATGCACGCAGCTGATGCCGATTTCCCCCTGTACGTTCGCGGAGCTTGCGCAAAGCACACGGAGGAGGAGCGAGGAGGAGGAGGAGGCTCCTTAAAGATGCAGCGCGTCTTCGCACAGCCCGCCGCAGCGTCGATCCGGAATTCACAAAGTAAAGCGCGCGATTCGCATTTTGCGCGTGCACGTGCATGCCACACGCCGCCGCTGCCGAGGGAAACAAAAGAGCCGGCCGGATCAGTACCGCAAGCTGGGAGATCCTCTTTCGAGGCAAACGGACAGGCATCGATGTGCGGTATATAGTATCCGTGTAGGTGCCGGCTGAACACACCCGGCAGGCAGTTCTCGTGCATTGTGCGGCACACGAGAGAGAGAGAGAGAGAGAGAGAGAGAGCAAGACACGATAGCGCGCCGCTGTATTCGTCGTGCATTTCCGTTGCCACGGAGACTGACGGGCTGCATCCGGCCGAGTGTGGCGATACTTCGCCTTCAATCAATCAAGATTCGCTTCCGGGCAGCGCGACGGACTCGAGTAAATTAGTCCCGTCCCCCCGGCGTGCACCTCTTTTATATACGTATACTCCTGCTTTCTTTTGCCGATCGCATGCCGCAAATTGTAGCCCTCCGCCGTCTCTCGGCGAGGGACGTTAATTCCAGGCTCGATGCTTCGCCGCGGGGGAGACTCTCGTTCAAGTTCAATGCGAATTTTGCGACGATGCATCGACGTTTTTAGCGGGTTTATACGGCGAGAGAGAGACTGCCGAGGCTTTCAGGCGCGGGGTTATATAATACGGGCCTTTTTTTTCGGGGGCGGGTGTGAGTGCTTTCCTTGTTTATAGCTGGGGAATTTTGCTTTTTAAGGCGGCGCGCGGCGGCTGTTTATAATGATGGCGGCGATAATTACGGGGCCAGGCTTTCGGACGAGTAATAAATCAGAATTATATTATAATGGAAATAAATTGGACTCATTTCTTGCGTTACGTTCGCTCGTACGTGAAGTTGTTGATTAAATTTCAAAATAACGATGTTATTCAAAATTAAAACCAGTTATTAATACATCAATTACGTGTTGATGATTTTAATCATGTGCTACGAGTAAGCATCAATATCTGATAAAATCATCGACTCTTCTCTTCTTTCGTAAAATTTCTTATATTTTTTGAATTACAATAAAGTACAACTGGTTAAAATTTAAACATTACACGTTCAAAAAGTTAAAAAGCATCTTTACATAAATTTAGTACAAAAAAACTCCAAGGCACGAAAGAACATGTGGTTTGTACAATAGTCACCTGCCATTGTTTAGGAACATGATTTTGAGGAAAAGTCATGTAAAGTTTCTAGCAAACGCGTTGCGTCTATTGAGTATTGTTTGAAATTACTTCTACGAAGCGTTTCATACTCCGCACAATACGTACCCCTTGTAATGTAGTGAGTTTGAGTTATAAATAGTAAAGCAAGGTTAATGAAGTTTGTAAACGTAAATTAACGACCATAATGAACAGTAAAAATTTACTTTCCAAAAAGATTAATTAAATTTGTTTTCGAACTAAAATTGGTCTGGTGAATTTCGAAGTTAATTTAATGTCAGTTAATCAAAGACCCGCTTTGATCGGAGCCTTTATCTAACGTCGTAAACGCAGAAACGAAAAAGGAACAAATTAACGTCAGCAAAGGGGCAAAGATTGACGTTCCATTATCAACCCTCCGAGGGCAGCAGTCGAGCCCATATAACTCAGCCAGGGAAATCCGAAAACTCAATAAAAGATTAACCGTCGGCGAGCATATCGGAAGAAAAAAATACCTGTTGCACCGTCCAAAAATCTTGCCCGACATATAACGGTAATCCCCTAAGGCCTCTCGGCCGCGTCCAGTCTAGATTTACATAATCTTGCAACTTGACTTATTAGCAAAGGCGACTGGCGGTAACAGCGTAATGACGTAAGCCGATCTGCGGCGGAAAGCTCCGAAGCACTGGAGCTAATGGCGCGGAGCATACCGGCATTTCTCAAGAGGATCCATCGCGCCGAATTATGGACCCTTCGGAATATCGTCGCTCTCGCTCGAGAGAGATGTCCCCGGTGATGTGTTTCGCGACTCGCGCGGAGGAGCGCGTTGTTTGTTAACCTCGGAAAGGGACTTTCAGATCAGTCGAAGGTTTGTTGTAGAACAGAAAAATCGTGGGATCTTGGCTCAATTTTTACGGAAAATTTTCGGTTAAGGTTTCTGGATGAGGGATAGTTTGGGTAATGGGGGATGATAAATCAGGCTCGAAAGGGTTTTTACAACGTTGTTAAATTTCGCAACGGAGATAAGCGGAATTTTATTATAGATTATTCGACCAATTATTTATGCATGCATACTTAGATAAGACACATTTTTTACAGTCGCCGTTAAAATTATAAATCAATATATTGTCCTAAATTTATGCACATACATTGATCAATCAGTTCAGTGTTCTCGAATATAAAAGGCATCAATTTAAGATAAGTTTAAAATTAATATAAATAAAGATTTCATTCCTAGAATTTGCTTATTGATAAGCTGACGACAATAAAAGTATATTTTTGTATCCTTATATACGTTTTTATTTACTTTATTGCTTCACTTAATTATAGAAGTCCAGTTTTTTTTTAGAAAATGGCGAACAGCAGTTTAGGAAAAAAATTTATCGATCAGAAAGTTTAATTAGATAGACTAACCTGGTTATATATCAAGCACTGGCAAGAAAAGAGGAAATTATAATTAAATATGGTTTTCCTTTCGCATCATTAATACTAATGATTAAAGGCGCGTTAAATTATTAATATTTTTAATTATGAATAGTCAGACTCTTCAGAACAGTTTGCCTTCTCTTTCAAAGCTAAGTGTCACACTTCCTTTTGACGGAACACTGTTTAAAATGAAAAATTAAATTTATTAATTTTTTCCATTGACTCGCAAAAGTTCACCTGGCAATTATGAAAAATTCACTTAAAGCAATTAGTCGATTATGTAATTGCCATCGTATCATAATACGAACGGCTCGTTTCCTCTTTTCATTCGAAATTAAAGTACGTATTGAGCGACAAAAGTTATAATATTATTTTTTTACGAATTACGAATTACACAACGAAATTTGATTGTCAAAAATAAATATTGAAGATTACTCTTTTGTGTAAATATTAAAATGTCTAATTATACATCAAAAGCCCAACAAAAGCTGCAGCGATAAATGCTATGTTTACTAATGTATTTAATTAAAGATATTCGTGTGTCGGCGTATTTACATAAAAAGCTCTGTCAGCCTTGTCTATAATCAACATGCGTAACCTACTAAAATTACGAAGCGAGATAAATCTCGAGTTCGCGCACAAGAAATTCAGCCACATCATAAATTTAAACTCAACATTATTTTCTTTCACTTTCAATCAGAATAATTAACCAATCAGCAATTAATAAATTTATATCTTTAACACAGCTTTAACAGTCAAAAGTTTCTAACCTTAAAATGCACGTACAGCCGACTTGATCACCGAGTGCATTGCGCCGCGGTACCCCAGGAAAAAAAAGGGCCAATCTTTGAACAAGCGTAATTTACAGCCGAGTGCAAAAACAGCAATTAAACCAGGCGTTTTAATACCGTCGTGAGAGTGGCAATTGATACAGCGGGGGTGAAAAAAAAGCTGCATCTTGAGGCTCCATCGAGGCGGAAGTAATAAACCCGCGGCGGTACAAGGGGTTCGGCTCGCCAAATAGCCGTAAAAATAATTATAGCCGAGCGCCGCCGCGCGTTCAGGTGGCGAGCGTTAGCTTATCGCCGTCATTATTGAACCCTGATAAAAATGCATCATAACGGCCGAGAGTTCGCCGCTCGGAGGCGCGGGGGTGGAAGGCTGAATTTCCCAGGGAATTTCGGTAAATTCAATAAAAACACCTCGGGGCAATTTTTCCGGCTCGACTGTCAGCGTTATATAAAAAAATAAGGGAAAAAAGGAGCGGACCCGTCCGTTCCCGCGACGGATCGATATAGGCCCGCGAACGTAGCGGCGCGCATAAATGTTTCTTTCTGGCCTCTCTCTCTCTCTCTCTCTCTCCTCCTCTTCTTCTTTTTTTTTTTTTTTTTATAAGCCGCGCGATTCCGCGGGGAAAGTTCCGGGGCAAATTTACGGCGCTGACTGGTACCCGGAATCCCGAGCGTCCGACGAATATATGTACATAATTTTCGTGTCGGACGACGCTCGCGTGTCTCCGCGATTATGTGCTTCTTGCGCTCTATAATCACCACCGCGGATCGATCGGAAGGGTCAAGCCGCGGGAGTTATTCGAGGGAAAATGCGACAGATCGTTATCTCTCGGCTAACTGCTTTCTCCCCCCTCCTCCCCTCTCTTACCGCTGCGGATTTGTCTGGCTCGCGTTTCGTTTCCCGGCGGCGCGCGGCTTTTTGCACCTCGAGAGAAAGAAAAAACAAAAAAAAAAAAACAAAAAAAAAACGGTCGCGGCGAGCGAGCGCTTCGGCGTCGAAAGGCCGGGGGTGTTGTCTCCTCCGTCCCTGCTCCGGGAGTCATTGTTTCATTAGCGGCGCCGCGGAGCCTCCTCAAATTGCACTTAATAAAGTGCGAAGTACAAGTGTCGGCTCCGGCAAATAAGGAAGTTTCTCCTGCGCGCCGAGCTCGGCATCGTAAGCAAGTCGAGTCGGCGGCGCGCCCCTCGAAAACCCGCGGCGCGCGCCGCGCGGCCCCCGAGTAACGAAGAACCCTGCCCCGGCAAGACGTATCAATTACACTTGAAAGATTAGCTCTCCCTCTCGAGTCGCAAGTTCTGCCTTCTGCGGTGAATTTTCAGAGAGCACGCGAATCTTCCAGGCCCTAAGCTGCCTAGAGTGAGAGAGAGAGAGAGAGGCGGCAGCTGCGAGGCCGGGATGTTTATATATACATATATATATATATAACTTCGGCTTAGACACGCCTTTCACTTTTGCCACTAATATAATTAGCCGCTTTAATTGAGATCCTGCGTCTTTGGCCGAACTTTCCGCCAATTATTGCCGCTGCTGCTTAGTTTAGCCCGGGAAGGTGTGCCGGAGTTGGAGGTCTTTTTTACGACGAGCGAGAAGCGGGTGAAAACGAGGTTTCGGAGCGGGGAAATGCGGTCTTTTCGTCGAGAAATTTTTACGTCACTGCCGCTTATACACAGTTGAAATGGATATACTATTTTTACAGTATTTCCTTTCATAATAAATGGATTTTTAGCGCACCAATTTCGACTTTCACGTTAAGCAGATTTATTAGTAATTGTCAAACTGAGCTGACAAATCATTTTAAGCGCCCAGCAATTACTTATCCTAAAAAGCTCTATTTTTACCGTACTTTAATAATAGAGTCGCGGGGATTTATCTACTTGTAATATATAGGTTTTTGTTCTATCGCACTCATTAAATGCCCACAAAGTATTCTCATGCGTTAGCCTGTCATTAAACATCTACATATATATACTAAACGCCATTAAAATTTCAAAATTATGGTCGGCGTATAAACAATAATTCACTGACGCTTTCTCTCATCAAGCAGCTTACTGCGGACGTACACTGGTTAATAGACACTTTAATCTATCTAATAATTAACAAATATACTATATATATGCAGCGCGAAATACTTTGTTTATTCAAATGCATAATCGATATTTTTTCATTGTGCCATATTGGAAGATAAGCTGAATATCATTAAAGGTTGGTATTCACTGAATTATTTATGCACACTTAGATAACACACGTTTTTACTGTGCATCGTCGAAATTATAAATCGATATTTTCATAAATCCGTGTACACTCGTACAATATCAACTATTGATCAAACAATTATTGAATATTCTTGAAATAGGAAATGCACAATTTACTTACTGCAATTACCGATGCTACATTAAAGCAGCATATGATTTATTTTAAATTGTTTAACGTAGAAAATGATTAAACATTTGTCAATCACGATTAAAATGGGGCTTGTAAATAAGTAAACGAGCGTATAACGACGTTTCCATTACCGGCGCTTCGTATATAAAAGTAGCATCATTAATACAAGCACTCCAGAGCATAATTCACGGAGGGCCGCGCACAATGAAATAAACCCGCATAAAAAATTGACTTTGAAAAATGCAGCAGCAGCTCCGCGCCTCCCCGTCCTCGAACTAATCGAATCAGCCGGCGATCCTCGTTTGTTTACCGCGACAAAGATCCGCCGAATAAAAAAGAGCGCCGGGGAATATAAAGAAAGAAATCCCGGGTCTTGGAAGGCGGGGGCTCAAAGAAGACGTAGGTAAAGCGCGCTCGCCGCGCGGAATAATGATTTCTTGATAAATGCTCGGAATTATTATTTTGACGTTTCGCCGGGGTCTTTCTTTCCCCGGCGCTCTCAAAGAGACCTCCGGCTGGCCTCTCGGCGGCGCGCTATTAATCACGTCGGCGAAATAAGCGAGGCAGGAAAAATAATTCCCCGGGAAAAGGGAGAGAGAGAGAGGGCTGAAAAAAGCCGCCCTCGGAACACGGGCTCTCATTGTTTTCGCGACTCGATTTCAAAACGCGGACTCCAATTGAGGCTCTCGGCTTAATTAGAAGAAAAATAAGCGAGCCTCGGCTGTTTATTCCCGGTTAATTCGCGCCTCTATTGGTTATGACCCAAGTCGGGCTGATTGCACGCTGCGCCGATACTATAAAGGGAGAGAGAGAGAGAGAGATATATAGAGGACAATAAGCCCCGCCACGTGGCTCGCCGGGCCGCGTGCAATAATTTCTCCGCGCTGCGACAACGGCGCCCGATTGTTTCTTCATTACTAGCTCGTTTCGCGATATTTGATAATCTGCGCGCCGTGAAATTACGATTAAATGAGCCATTGTAAAAGTGATAGCGCGACGGCGCCAGTAGCCGGTAGTAGTTGTTCGCGCGGCGCGAGAGAGTACTGTTCTCTCTTTCTCTCCACCTTTCTCTCTCTGTTCGTTTACACCTTTTTTTTCGGAGCTCACGCGCCGATCCCTCTTGTTTAGCGAAACAATATAACGCGAGAGCGGTTGCTTTAATGATTTTTCCGGCTGCTCGTGTTTTTTGTAAAGGGGAGCTAATTAACGCGATGTGTTTTAGAAAAGCAGCCGTTTCGACGATTGGTTCGTATCGCCGGTTTACATCGTGGATTAATGAAAAAAAACTAGGTGTTTCGTTGAAAGGAAATAAATTCGATTGCAGCGGGGATAACGCAGGGCTTTTCGTTCGATTGGATATTTGCAAATTCAAAACTATTCTTCCAGCTATTACTTTTTTATTGTTTTCAGAATTTGTTATGAACATCCTTTGTTTTAAATTGATTGAAAATATAAAAATCAATCTTTACTTTGTTGTTCTCGTACCTACAGAATTGTTAATAAGAACTCTATTTATATTTTTAAAAGGAAATGTAAAATATACAAGTAAAATGAAAGCAAATGTAGGACGAAATGATGTTTTTCCCTACAACTTTATAAAGTAAAATTCTGTGCCATTCTACTTGGATTGGATTTCTATTTGATTTCATTCCAATTCAAGACATTAGTAGAATCATTGACAACATTAATATTTTTCACAATCTCCACTAAAGTATTCTTAAAAGGATTTACTAAAAGGATCGTAATATGACGAATTGTACCTTCAAAAAATGCAGGCAATAACCAAGAGCAAGACGTGTGTAGCCAGTGAAAGAAAAAAAAAAAGTAACTTTTATTCGAGAAAAAAGAAAAGGAGGACAAAGGCGAAGAAAGCAGCGGCGGCGCCCCATAACGAGGGCACGTATTCTCCCAGTACTCGGAGGCTCGGAAATTGAGGGAGTTCTGTTTGTTCCGTTCCAGGTTGCTAACGTTCTGCTACCTCGCGGCGCTGAACTGCTGGCTGGTGCTCTGCCCGGCGACGCTCTCGCACGATTGGCAGATGGGTTCTGTTCCTCTGGTCGCCTCCCTGGCGGACACCAGAAACTTGGCGACGTGCCTTTTCTTCGGTGGCTGCCTCGTCCTCACGTACCGGGCCTGCGCGGACTTCGAGGTAAGCCAAAAATCCTGAACCCCAGCTTCCGGCGCTCACTCTGGCTGTGCCGCCTGTGTTTACCTAAAGAGGAGGGGGCCGAACGTTACTCGCCGTTTTAATATAAGCTTCCCATTTTCCCCGGGCCGGAGAGTCGTTTAAACTGCCGGATTATGCGCGCGCCGCCGGCGCGCTAAAGCCGGATTTTCGCGTCATTTCCCGATGCGACTCTCTCTCCCCGATGGTTAATTAATGGAGAATGTTTATCGGGTAAAACGGAGGGGAGCAAGACGTGCTAATTTAAAAGTCGTAAAGTGCACGGGAAGCTGATCGACCATCGATTAATACATTAAAAACGCGGAAAAAATCCCCTTTATCTATACCGTCAGATCAACGGGCATTCCCCGGTCCGCGACGAGGAAAGAAAGAGTCGGTTCTTCCCGCTCTTTGCCGATCAATCGTTCGTCCATAATTGAAGTAACAGCTCATCGTAAACAGCTGCGGCTCCGAGCTCCGCGTAACGGAGAGTCGAGCCGCCGCCGCCGCCGCCGCCGCCGCGCGTTGCAGCATTTGCGCGCCGTGGAAGTTTCGAGGACATTGGCGCGGACATTGCGTCGGGCCGACCGCACTTTAGTCGTGTCCTGCGGCCTCGGCCGACTACTAAATTCATAACGGGGCATTGCGCGCGCCTCTCCCCGAGTCCTACAATGCAGCGACACGAGTATTCGGTTTCGCGCGGCGGGGCACTTGTAGCGCCCCGCCGCCGTCCCCGACGAGGGGGGGTCTAAATTATATATTATATTCGAATGACGGCTAATTGTGTCCGGCTGCCGCGGTCGAGCCTCTTGCTGTTTGGCGCGGATGGCGCGCTTCGGTTTAGCCTCCTCTACGGTTACTATTATTGCTTACGGAATTATACAGGGGCGGCCGCGTGTAAACAAGAATTGCGGAATGCGCGTACTTTCTTGCGCGGGCTGCGACGGGAAATGCGAGGCGGAACCAAGTCCCGGTTGGGTTCTGTTTCGGTGGGCTAATTCCGAGTGACTTCTTTTATCTTTATTTGTATACGGTGCACTTTGCAGTCGACCAAAGCGTCGATCGAGAATTCGTTAAGCTTTCAAAATTGTTTCAAAATTGTAATAGTTTTTTTTTTTTATAAAAGAGAAGCCGTTTTCGAGGAATAAACTAAGCTAATTATCTACTTAAATCGCGGCAGCTTCGTATCGGAAAAAGAATGTAAGTGCATCGCTTGACTCGCGTAAAGATGAACCGAGAACGCTTTGATAATTTTTTATGCAAAAAGAGAAGAACGCGAGCTGCTCTTTGCCTTTGAAAGTTCTCATGTCAGTCTACCATTTTACTAGATTCTACATCCCTAACGTCCCTTTATTAAGTCGTACCGCTAGTTTTTTTTTCAATACACTTTTCCGCGGGAACAATTAATGAAAAAGAGAGAAGTTCATAAATATAAATGCATTAGTTCACAGCATTTGACTAGGTCATAGACTTACGTCTCTATGGACGGCTTTGAAACTTGCAAGCGATGATGATGAAGTCGAGGTCATAAAGGAAGTTGCGCACAAACCATAGCATGCGAGAGAGAGAGAGAGAGAGAGAGCGCGCGCGAGAGAGAGCGCGTTCATTATAAACTTCATTTAAGCTTTGAACGTAATCTCATTTTATCGTGCTCTCGCAGAGCTCCATCCTATTTATTCGTCCTTTCTTTCAGCCCGGTATAATCTTAAATGCGTTCGCTCGTGATAAATGCTCGAACGCCCTTAAAAGCCCGTCGTTTAATATTCGACCTATCAATTTAGCGGTGCCTTTGACAAAACGACGTCTCTCCCCACTCTATTGATCTCGAAATCGGGACTCGCGGTTTTCGTCTCCCCCCGCCCGGCCCTCTCTCTGTACATCTCTCCCGGCCTCTCGTCTTTCGGGCCAAGTGCGAGGGAGCCCCGCTCGCTCACTTTGAATCTTCCCGTCCTGTGTTATTCGAGAGTTTAGAGCACTTTCGGCGAAGTTTTAAGGGAGATCTGTTTGCCTTTAAGAGAGACGCGGCGGAATGCGCCCAGAGGATAGGGAGAAAGATAGCGCGCGGAAGAGTCTTGTTTCCTCCGCCGTATGGAAGCATTCGAGAAATTCGCCAAATCGCAAGAACTTTACGGCGCGGGGATGCAACTATTTAGCCTGTTTTACTATGCGAATCGCTGTTTGATCCCGGGCGCGGGCACTTAAATGCGATGGATTTTCGAGAGGGGCTTTGCGAACTTTTTAAACTGCGCAAAAACTTTGGATTTAAGGGTTTCGCCGATGGTTTTTTTCGAGGGAAACGTTCGGATAAGTGAGCTCATATTCTTGAGCCTAACTTCCTATTCGCTTAGCTGTTACTACGTTTCTTCGGGTCTTAAATTCAATGATTGCGTTCTAATCTGCTGCTTTTTTTCCAATGATGATAAATAAAAAATAAAGATTCTATTCCAAGTAAAATATATATTTTACTACGAAAGTAGCTACTGATTTTATTCCATAAACGAAAAACACGTCCTCGTTTAAAAAAAAAAAATTCCCCTCGCTCGTGCCAATCCTATTTGTCACGTCCCAGAGATGAATAACAAGCGTAATATCGTTTACGGTTCGCCCGCGGTTGAAAAAAAAAAGAAGACATAAAGCATAAAAAAATATTGAAAGAACAAAAAAAAAACGCCCGACGTCCCGCGCGCTCGACGCAAAAGAAAGAAAATTAGATAAAATACAAATCGACCGACTTATCGCGGCCGCGACGATACTCACAACGCTCGCTTTACACCTCCGGCGGCGTCGTCGTGTTGGGATGAATGAAAATCCTCTCGCACTTCCCGGCGATGCAGATGTAGCCCTTGCTGCACTTGACCGTGTCGCACCTCCTGTCCCTCACGCATTTCCCGGGCTCGACGCATCGGTAATTGGGCCTGCAGTCGATCGTCTCGCATTTGCTGATCTTCACGCATCTCGTCGGGTTCTCGAGGCACCTGTAGCCGCCCTTGCACCTGACGTTCGCGCAAGTGATTCCCGGCGGGAATTCCGGATTCTTCACGCACTTGTTGTCGATGCAGCTGTAACCGGTGATGCAGAGTATGGTGGCGCAGGTGAGCGGCGGCCGCTTAGTCGGCGGCGTTGCCTGGGCCAGCGAGAATATCTGGCTGGACGCCAGGACGATAAACAGGAGCGCGATCTTCATTTTCGGGAAGCGTTGGCTTTACGATGCGAAACGAATCGCTTATTGGCGACCGGTCGCTTAGCGAACCTCTTTTATAGCGGGAGAGTTTAAAGCGCCGACTGCAGGTTTATGCGCGAGCTTGTTTTTTTTTATTGTTTTGTTTTTTTTTTCTTTTATTTAGGCGTGTATGTAACTTATTTTTAAACCGGCGTCACGCTGCGCCGAGCGCACACAGACTTCTTCTTTGTACGGGCCTTTCTTATCTGCCTGGCTTGTTTGCGAGGCCTCTTTTTTTCCTCGTCTCTTTTTTCCTCGTGTAATTCACTCGCGGGATTTTCCTGGTGCTTTATTTGCCTGCAAATCGCGCAAATATGCACGTTTTTTTTCTCTTGCTTTCAATGACTTTGCAAAGGCAAACAAATCTCTGGGAGAGCGACGTTTTTGATTCGAATGGGAGCTTTTGGAGATTAGGCGTTGTTATGGCCGAAACCGTGGATTAGGTTACTCCGAATGCTGTTCCGTAGCGGTATTAAAGCAGCGTTATTAATCAAATTTGTGTACTAGTGAGACGCGGCTATATATTTCTCGAATGTAACGCACGGAATTTATATATTAATAAATTGTGAATTATAAATTGATATAGATTTATTGAAAGTAGGGCCACCGAAATAATTAATTATATCCACTCGAGATAAATTAAAACAGTCATTACTTTGGGTACGTGCCTTTAAATTATGCATGTAATGCAAGCTTAAAAGAAGTAATGTATCAATGTTTTATTGCAGTAACGCTGAAAAATATATAAATTCATACTTTTATTACAATTTTAATAATGCATCAATGCATACGCGAAATGTACGATTTTAGTTTCAATTAAGCTTTAAAATATTTTTTAAATCATGAATACAAATTTTTAAACATTTGAAAGGAAAGTAATCTACCTAATTATTCACGCATTTAAAATAAAAAAAAAAAAACATGATGATAATTTTCAGTACTGATAATAATATTCAAACATAATAAAGTTTCATCGAGTAAACAAGGTAATTTATTCCCTAATTTTGAGTTTGAGTCATAACGTTTTGAATTATATAGGAGCAATTTCCAATGTTTGTAGATACTTGAGAGGATCGACAGAGCAAAGAGGAGGGAGTGAATCTGGATGGAAGATGTGATTCACTTGAGTAAACGTATATATAAATTTGATGGTTTCTGAAAATAGAGTTGTGACAGAATAACAAAATCACTTCAGATAGATTTCTTACGTAGATTTCACATCCGTATACTTTGGCAGAAAATATACGACCCCGTAATTTCGATAATTCCGATATTTTTTTTCAATTATCAAAATTTCACACGTCGATAACGAAAGGCTCTAATAAAATAATAACTCAATTTACTGCGATCCCCGCGCGAAGAATTTGCGCAAAGAAATCTAATTACACGCAGTCCGTATTTAGAAGAATCCGAGCCTCAGTCGGATGATAAAGTATACGCCGACGGTGCAAAAAACCCCGCAACCAGGCCACATCGTTTTATTTTCGGTAGTTATACGGCAGAAATAAAAGTTTCGCGTCCCCCGGCGACCGGCGGCATCTCATCGGGCCATTATAAGCGTAATCAATCATTGGGAAACTCGTGGGAAATTTCAACGCAATAAATTTACCAGTGCGCCGGCGCTAAAATTCCCGTACACAATGTCAATTTTAATTAGAGTAGACGAAAATGAGCTTTAAATAACGCGGGGCTGCGGCGAAAATATATATAACCGGGCGCGAGAACATGACTGTCTGTTAGATCCAATTACTTAGTTTATATCTGTTTGGTGGATCGAAAGCATAACTTTGTGCGTCGCGTTATGTAATGCGAGCGTTAATGAAAAACATTCTATTTTGGGATTCAATTTATATTCGTACTTGTAAATTTAGAATAAAAGTTCTTTTTTTTTGACGTAGAATTATAATTAGATTACTCCGGTCTGTTATAATAGAATTTTTTTCGTAATTTATAAACCAAATCTTTATAATAACACTTCAAATTAACACCACGAAAGAATCTATTTCCCCCAGTAACCCGTCGGGAATAAATCTAATTATGTCCAAAATAAAATTCTGCTGGCGAATTATCCTATTTTCCCAGTGAATCATCAGTAACTAAATACTCCCCACAATTTCTACTCGAAAAAGCTCTCGAACCCAAAGTGCTAATAATCCGCAGTGGCTTCGCAGCCGCCTCGTTGCATCGTCCAAAAAAAAAAACTCCTTTCTCCCTCGAAACAGTAGTTTTTTTTTCCCGAAAGCAAAAGAAGAGTCGCGCCGACACTCGAGCTCGCCCTTCCGCCTCGCGGTAAACGTCAGTAATTCAAACGCACAAAAGCGCGCGCGCGCACGTTCGGCCGCGCCGCGCAGGAATCCTAATTAGGGGCGTCGCTTTGTCGCTCGATTCTCTCCCTCGGCGCGCGCGCAGGTCGGATCATTTTATACCGCGGTGGCACAGCCCAGCCATTGAAAGCGAGCTGAGCCAGGTATCGATGTATATATCGCGAAAGCGTACGATACGGTTTATGCCTGAAATTTCAATTGTCCGCCGCGGCGCTCATTTTCTCTCCATTTGTCCGTTGCAGCAACAAAGGCATCCGCCTCTCGTCCTGGGTTGGATGTTCCTAGTCTTGCCGTTCCTGCCCGCGTCCAACCTCTTCATCACGGTGGGCTTCGTCGTCGCCGAGCGGATCCTCTACATTCCCAGGTGAACTTTCAAAAAAAGAAGTATCTCCCCTGGCGGCGAGAGAGAGAGAGAGATGATGATGATGATGATGATGACGTAACACGCCGGGGGCTTTTCTTTATTGCAGCATCGGCTGGATACTGCTGGTGGCTTACGGGGCTCAAATTACCTGGACGGCCATTCCGAGACGGAGAGGACTCATCACGGCCGGAATGGTCCTGCTCTTGATCTTGGGATGCTGTCGTACTATTTTGAGGAATCGCGACTGGACCTCGAGGGAGACGTTGCTTAGGTGCGTATAACCGGGATATTTTTAGGATCAAACGAGTCGACGCTCATCCGACATGATTCAATTTTTTTTCCTTTTTTTATATACTACGGACGGCTCTAATTTTTTTATCTGTCAAGGTCGTTTCGCAACTTTTTTTTACGTTCCAAAGATTGAGAAATAAATATATATATACGAGAGAAATTTCTCTTGGTTCTGACTCTTGCGTTGCTATAGAGCGTTTTGTCCAAAAACTTTATTTGAACTTGCAGCATTTTGTTTTATTGATTTTCCTTTCCAGGTCGGGTCTGCGAGCTCTGCCGGACAACGCCAAAATGCATTATAATTTCGCGAACTTCCTGAGAGACACTTCTCAACCGAACAGGGCAATACTTCACTACCAGCTGGCATTATGGTGAGTAGCCCCTGATTCGTTAACGGAACGGGGAGATTTTCGCATATCTCGTTTCTCGAAAGAGTCGCAAAAGTTTTGTTTATGCGCCCCGCGCCGGCTAAAATAAGTATGTATAGATGGTAAAAATAAAAGCGCGCGATGCGTGCAGTGAGCCAGGAGGCTCTCCCTCTCCGGGCCGGCAATTTTTTATGAGTCTTTTAAAAGCGCAGGAGTAATGCATACAAAGCGATTTCAATTTTCCAGTCAAAAGCACAGCGCGGCTATTACGAAGCCCATTCTTTATACTTGTTTGTTGCCGTTTCCCTCTCTCTCTTTTTTTTTTTTTTTTAATCGCATTCGGCCGAGATTGCCGGCAACAATAAAACGCGCAAGACAAGTATTTTGAAACTCGCTCGTCCCGGCCGACAGAGGGAGAGAGAGAGAAAGAGAAATCTTCTATTTGCATTCCGAAGTACTCCCGGGCGCTTTGCTCTGATTAAACATAGCGAATAACTTCGGGAAAATAATAAATTAGCCCGAAGTGAAAAACGAAGCGGGGAAAGAAAGACGGCGAGGCGAGGCCAAGACGGAGGGAGAGCGGCGAAGTTTCGAAATATTTCCTAGTTTAGCGAAAAAGTATACGCGGGCGCGCGCGAGAACTTTGCCGACTAAAACATACTTAACCGGCTCTCCCCTCCCCGCGGGGGCTTGTTTATCCCGACGTTTTCGGCCGTGCAGCTTCGCGCGGATCCGCCGCGATAAGTACGGGGGTGGGGGAGGGGGGGCGGCGCACGTGGCGCGCAGTTGCTCCCGCGAGAGATCGACCGAGCATTTTCGGCTACGCACTCGCCTTCCTTTTTTTTTTCTCTCTCCTTCCGAAGGGGCTGCGAGAAGCAGACCAGCAGCGGAGAGACAGCAAGTAATCACCGGCCTTCCCTCGATTCGGAAATTCGATACCACCCGAGAGAGGGAAAGAGAGAGAGAGAGAGAGAGAGGGAAAAAGGCCTTATCGCACCTGTGCCTCTCTCTGCTCGCTCGTCTGTTTTCCGAGAGGGAAAATAGCGGGCAAAAACGCTCGCAATAACACGTGATACGCTTCTCGGACTTTTTCTCCCCCGGCGCATTACCTTCTCACCCCGTCTCCCCGCCCCCCTCCGGTAGTTCATATCCGGAATACGCTTTATAAAGCTTCCGCCGCCCTTCGAGCATTATCCTAATTTATTTATTATTTCAATATGGAGGGCTTCTGCGTTAATAAGGAAATGTTCCGAGTTTTTCGGTTATCAGATTTTTTTCTTCTCCGCTTTTTCTTTTGGGATTATATTTGCTGCGAAAGGAAACATTTTTCGACGCATTTTTTTTTTTTTTTTTCGGGTGCGGCTTGGTTTTCTGCCGTTTTCTTTTATTCCATTTTTTGTAAACATATATGTATATATAAATATATTTTGTTAATGTTCAAAATTATTTTATAACCCTAAACAACTTTTTTATCAAAAAAGGTTTATCTTAATAATGGCTCAAATAACCGCGACTCGTAGCGAACGGGGTACGTCATTTCCAACAAAGAACCTTTTCCAGCTAAGCAACAATGAGCAATTTCAAAGCAAAAATTTTTCAACAAAATTTTCATCCAAGTTGACGTTCAGATTTTTCCCCGAACCAAACAGCCGTTGCTTTACAACCGCCGGGAAAGGTGTATGAAAAAAATGCATTTTTTCGAATCAAGAAACACGAGCGTATATAAAATTATCAATTCAAAACGAGGAACACCAGAGTACATACGATACGTGGCCGACGGGATTTTGATGGCGAGTACAGGGGAAATAGATAAAAGGGTTTAGCGCGAATAAAAAGGAAAGCGCCGTTCATATAGATATAAAAGCGTAAAGAGCCGGTACTTAAACACGATTCGCCGATGGCTGAAGATTCTTGAAATATTCTTATGCAGCAGACCCCGGCGGCCGACAATATCAGGAAGTATACACGCTGATATTAAAGGGAGATTAAACGGTGATCGATGAGCCAGTGAAAATTCAAAGCGAGTATATATACACAAAAAATAGAGCCTTAAAACAGACGCGGCCCTTTTCAAGCGTGTCTAGGTAAAAATACGTGTTCGCGTGAGTATTAATGGAATTTTTTCCCTTAAATAAAAACCCTCGAAAATTCATAAATGCTGCTCTGTTTTCTGAAAAATGGTTTTTTTTTAGTTTTTTTTTTTTTTTTAATTAAAGGCAGCCGCTGTATTTTGCAAAAACGTTGAGTGGAATTTTAGATTAAAACTGCCGAGTAACGTAAATATTAGTTTATCATAAAGCCTGGAAAAATAAAATGATGAAATTTTTTTATCAAATATAAATTAGAAACTCGGCGTTTATTCGAGTTAAATACGTATACTTGGAACCCTAGAAAATTAACTTAAACAGTATATTATTCGGCACTTAAACAAAGCTTCCTCAACTCGACCCCGAACGACGCCGGAAAAGTTTGCCACTCGTCAGACGTAAGCAAGCCCTCTCAATTACCCGACAAGTCCCGCGTCACTCGAGGCAACATTAGCCAAAGATCCTAAGCCCTCTAAATAACAAGAAAATCAGTTATACTCCGCTGGCAAACTTCGCTCTCGGACGTCGTTCGGCGGGGCTCTGCTTTTGTGCGGCGAGTCCGCGGCTCAGAGCAGACTGTAAACTGGCCTCTGCGCCATTATCACTCCGATGAATGCCGCCGCCGCGACTCTCGAGCCGGCCTCTGATCCCCCTCCCTTCCTGGGTATATCACCGAGTCCAGCGAGCCGCCTTAATTATCCGCGAGAAATCGATGCGCGGAGCCAAAAAAAAAAAAAAAAAAAAAATAGAAAAAAAAAATCAAAGCGGCTACGCCTAAACGCGCCTATTACCCCGTGCATATTGACAGGCGGGAGCGACCCCGCGCGTATACACTCGCGTGTGCGCCAATCAACTTTGTCATAATATCGTAATATTTGCCCGCGAAAATGCAATCAGCTCGGCAAACAGACATCCGCCGAGCACGGCTCGCCGAGGAAAGCGGACGTGCACTATGCAAGTGCACCGAAGCCGGGAGTCGAGCTTGAATAAGAGATGAAAGCGGGGGGGGAGAGCGGCGAGAATTGGAAAAAAAGGGGGGTAGAGCTGCGGACGTCACGGACATCGCGCGCGAGAATTCATGAAAATTCCAGGCGTCGATTCTCGCGCCGAGGTCCGATGATCTCGCTCGTATTTAAAACTAAGGCCCGGGCGAACGAGGGTAGCGCAACGAGGATCGAAAGTGAAACGTCCGCGCGACGTGTAACCCGGCATCGGCTTTATTCGGCGGGGGGAGCTAGCTGCCTATTGCCGTTCGGCTCCGGCCGTCTAGAAAGACGTGATAGATAAACCATGAAAATTTTACGCCGGGCGATACACCGCCGACAAGGAGAAACGCGCTCGCTCGCTCGCGCGCGGGGCAGACCTTATATTTACGATAATGCATTATTTGATTGGTGTTTTACGACGCCTCGCTTTTACCATTATTCAGTCAGGGGGGTAGGGGACATAAAACGGCGCGAGCGCGAGGCGCACAAGCGGCTTCGCGCGCCTATCGCCGCAATAAATCAAGCTCCGAAGGAAAATCCCTCGAATGTGCTGATACATCATAAAAAGGCGGCTGCCGCCTCCCCCCTCCCCCCATCCGCGGGAAAGACAATCATTTTTCGGAAAAACCGATCCCGCGGCTGCTTATAACACCGGCGCGGCTCCTGCTTTTATGTCCCCCTTCCGTACATATATACAGCTTTTATTCGAGGTGGTGGTAGGTTCGCTGCCTACCTGTGGATTTAAACGCTATTGGCAGAGGCGAGAGAGAGAGAGAGAGAGAGAGAGAGTTTATCTGGAATGCGAGCGAGGTGTGGAAAAACTGGCTGGCTATCGCGCGGGCCAATCTTGCCTCGGTATCGACGATTACTGTGTTTTTTCCGGCTGACGCGAGAACTCGGCCTGTTAGCAGTCAAGGAACAAATCGAAGCGAAATCCAGGCGAGACTGCCGAATGTCTGGATAGTTTGCGAGAATTACTTTTACGCGCTTCTTGGGTTAACTTGAGTAATTCTCGGGAATGAATACGGGCTCGAAATTTCATTTTTCCGATTGACTTGTCAATCGATAAAATTTCTCGACGAATTCAAAGTAAAGTATCTAATATTAAAGGTAAGACTTAAATTTGAATCAGCTATAAGAAATAACATTTCTATAGCAGTAATTTCTTAAAAATCTACTTCTGAAATATTTGGGACAATTCAATTTATATTCCTGCCGATCTGTAATGCTTACGCGTAAAATACGAAGCCTCTAAATAATCGAACAGAAATGTTGAAAAAGTAATTCCGCAACTCTCCAAAGGACGAGAGAACATCGGGAAAACAGGTCACCTCCCCCCCGTTACACTTCAAAACGCTCCTCCCAGTTGTTTCCGTTAAAAATTCAAAGCCCATATTCTTGCGTACGCTCGATATAGCCTCTCCCGCCGCCGAATTACGCGCTGCGAAAATCGCAGTCCCGCGCGCTAAACACCGTGTTCACGCGCTTTCCCCGAAAAGCCAACGGAGATATTGGATCGCCGATATAACTCCGCGGGGGAGAGAGAAAAAAAATGCGCTCGCCGCGGATTTTCTTTATCATTTTTTTAATTTCGCTTCTTTCGGGGAGAGAGAGAGAGAGAGAGAGGGTCAGCCAGGGGCCATCGCGGTGAACTAACGCTCGCTCATAAAGCCGCTCGAGCGAGAATTACGGTCGACGATGCCGCAAGAACGGCGCCGCGGCAACTCCCGGGCTACTTTATGATCCGCGGAAGTGCGGCCGACTCGCGTTTTAGTGCAATCCCCCGCGCGCCCGGTATCGGGGAGATTCGGCGACCGCAAAACTTGAGGCTCCGCGCCGCGGCGGCAGCCCTTTTTTTTTATCGTCAACCCCCGAAAGCGAATCGACGCCGAGGGCGATTGCACGCACCTTGTCCGTACGATTATATTTAGTGTATTGTTTAACGCGACCCGAGAGTGTCCGCGTCGCTCTTCGGGATGGATTTTACGAGGGAGTTTCGTCGGCGGTCGCGCCGCGCGAAAGAGTAAATTTTCCCGCGAATTTCATTAATTCATTTTTAGAGAGTAATTATTCGCGCCTCGAGTACCCGCCGGGCTCTGACCGCGGCGGCTGCAATTGCGCTCGCGCCCGCTGCGAGTGCCCGCGGAGAAACGAGGCTGAAAAAAAGAGAAAATGTCCACTTTTGGGTGAAGCACATTTTTCGGCGTTTCTTTTATTCTCAAACTTTTACTTTTCACATTTAGCGTTCCAGCTCGAGAGGCGGCAAAACCGCCTCGCTAGTTCATCGAATGAAACATAAGAAAATTCAGTCTGCCGCGGTAAAGGCTGCCGGTGCAAATAAGACATCAAAGAGTGCAGCTCTCGGCATTGTTCGATAATCCGTTAAGTTACAGCGACTATCTGTCATTCGGCTCGCACGCAAAGCTTGGCAAGTCCACGCGATTCGACTTTCCTTTACCCCTGCGATGCAGCCGTAGATTTGCGAGATGCAATTTTGCCGGCTTTGTGTAGAATCCGCGGCTAAACAAGCCCATCCTCTCCGCAATTTCGCTTCTGGTTACCGACTGCGACTTTGTAAATTAGAATCGCGCTCCCGATTGAAAAACAGCGAGCGGGTGACGCGCGGCGCTAATTTTTTGCCGGGCGGACGCAGGGCGCCCGAGAGCCTTTTTTCTCTCTCTTGAAATAAGTAAAATGCCGTGTAGGGACTATATAAGTGAATTTGAAAAGAGGCAAACAAATCCCTGTCGCATGGAAAGTGTAGAAACTCCAGAAAGCTATCGTCGTCGTTTGTGAATTCGGAGAGAGAGAGAGAGAGAGAGAGAGCAGAGTACCAGTACGTATATGGCTGATGCAAAAAAGGAAAAAGAAAAGAGACAAGTTTCCTCTCTCGCGGAGGTAGGAAATGCGCGCCGCGCTGCTATGTGCCTTCTGCCATCTACTGCTTGTACCAGTTCAGAGGTTTCGCCCCTCCTCCTCCTCCTGTTCTCAAACTTCTTCTTATTCTTCTTCCTCGTCGTCGTCTCCTCCCCCCGTCCGTCGTCTCGCAGCTATCCTCGAAAATGCTAAAAGTGCTGCGTGCATAGCTTCTTAGCGGGAACTGCCACTCGTCGATTCGTCGGAGGCTGCCTGCTGCTTCTCCGGGAGATGGGAGAGAGAGAGAGGAATAAAACGCGGAGCTGCCGCCGACGCCGGCGGCTATCGGGAAATGGAATTTCGGCCGGAATTTCGCGGCAATTAGAAATCGGAGAGACGAATTATCGGGCGGAAAAAATCGAGGAACGCGAGAGTCAGCGATCCGGGAAATCAGGCTTGTTCCGGCCGATTTAAACGGGATCAATTAGAAGAGAGATCTCCGCTCTCCTTCTTTCCCCCCCCCCCCCCGCCCCCCGAAGTTTTTTCTCTCCCGAGCGCCTCGGTACAACTGGATCTTCCCTCCTTTGTCGCCTCGCTCCTTTCTTGTTACGGCGGCCGTAATTACAGCGGCGTGACAAAGCAGCGGCAAACGACGTCGGATTTCCCTTTTTTTCGCGGTAACCAACAATGCCGCGGCGCTGCGACGACGACGACGGCGGCTAACGCTTCTTCGTTTTATAATAAAGCCCATCCTCTTTTTTTTTTTTTTTTCGTCGCCTCCACTACTGCCTTCGGTCGTCCCGTCGCGCGTCCATCTTTATCCCGATCCTGTAGAAATTCAGGCGGCGGCTCCGGGGGCCAGGCCAGGAAACTCCCTATCAAGTTAAAAGTAAATCAATCAGGCGTAGTCGCAAAACTTATTTAAACTTTCCATGAGCGCGTTCTTGCTATGTACAGCGGCTCAGACTTTGCAGTTTCGAAGCGCCTCAGGCATCGGAAAGATGGCCAAGGCTTTTCCACCTCGCGCTGCCGCCGCCGCCGCCTCCTCCTCTCTCTCTCTCTCTCTCTTTTGCGGGCGCAGCAAAAAAAAAAGAGGAGCCCCAAGATCAAGAAAAAACTTTCCGCGCCGCGATACAATACTTCGTTTAATCTATATTTCTAAGGGCTCAACAATTTCGCTACGGCTCCTGGCATTAACTTGGATTTGCTTTTCCAACCTAATTAACGTTGCTTTCTTTTAGCTTTTAAGGCGATTTTCGGGATTATTACATTATCATAATAAGCTTTTTATTGCTAATGCGCATTTCATTTTCTGAAAATTTCCGCCGCCATACATTATGGAATCATTAATTAAATGACTATAAATAATTTTTAAGAAAAACGCGCGTCAAGTTCCCTACAAAATCGCCACGTCCCACGACTGTGGTATAATTTTATCGGTAATTTTTATCGAGAAAAATTCCCTGACTGTGTAAATTATAAAAGTATACAAAGACGTTACCCGATAAAACAACTCGACGATAAATAATTAATCGCAAGCAGAACTTCCTTTCCCAAGATTCTCGCGTCTCCTCCAAAGTACCGAAGCAATAAATAAATCGACTTACCTCTCATGTAGAACAGTATATTGCGTACGGGAAAATAAGGGCAAGGTGGCGGCATTAAGTTTGATATTTGCAGAATCCCTTTTTTGCAGCGAAAGAGCTGCTGCGCGCCCGAAGGAAACCGCCGCGCCGTCTCGAGAGAGAGAGACAGAGAAAGAGAGAGAGCCGAGCGAGTGTCTCTTTATTGGATAATAAATAACCTGTTTCATTTATAAGAAGGAGATAAAGTGCTCGGCCGTGCGCGCGGCCCAGATGTATCTTCCCTTCCCCCTCCCCCCTCCGGCGAGCGCGCGACTCGAATACCACGCTCCTCCTTTGAATCTACCCCTTCGCCGGATGTCGGCGATTCCCTTGATCATTCTTCCCCCGGCGGCGGCGGCGCGCGTTCGTTCAGCGGCTTACGCCGATCGATCCGTCGCCTAATGATCGCCCGGGCCCCGCTTTTGAATATATATATATATATCCGAATTAGCCAATTTGACCGTCCGCGCGCTTACTCGAAATCGCCGCCTATATATACATACATAGGCAGCTCGCGGGCGCGCTAATCGATCGAACGCCGCGGCCTCTCCCCCCCTCGGAAGTGACGTCAAACGTCAGTGGCAACGTAATCCGAGAACGAGAATGACAAGGTGGTTTGCGGACCGTCCTCTCGTGCACGCGCGCGCCTCGCCTACTTCGACGCGCGAGCCGCAGGCTTATTATACGCGCGTTATATACGTGTGCGCCTGATGTGTGCCGCAATGACGGAGATGGATTTGCCACTGTCAGCCCTGGCTGTACCCCCACCACCGCCGCCACCGGCCCGACGTCAAGCGGATAATACCTGCTACGAGCGATAATCGAAATAAAGAGGGAGCCGAAGCAGCCGGGGCTAATGCGACTCGCCGATAACGTCCGGGAGAGTCGAGTTAGGAAAAGAGAAGCTCTTTGATTGAGCCACTTGTCGGGCGACTGTTTTTTTTTTTTTTTTAACGGAGAGAGGATTATTGACGAGGCTCGGAATTCTGAGATGGATGAAGACTCTTGATTTAGTACGGAGTTTTACGAAAATCCCGGGATGATTACGTTCGAGCTTGCCTTTTAATAGCATATAGTTTTTAGGAAAATGAATTCTCCTGCCTCTGAGGGATTTCTTAAATGTATAATGTTACATTGCTGTTTAAATAACGGCGCGGCCCTTAGTCGCAATAAAGGGAATCTCGCGATCCGCGGAAAGCTGAAAGACTTTTACGGCCGATCTCTGCAAAGTCCCTCAGAATTCTAATATATTACGCGGCGCACAGACGGAATTTAAACGTATCAGGGGAGGCTGACACGGCGAATAAAACCCCGGGTGGCCGGGCGAATGAATAATATTCGACGTGAATTCGGGTTCAGGTCGGGGGTATTAGCGGCGGCACGTCGCTCTATTTACTTAGCCTGAATCACACCCAGACACACGGACGCGCGCGACATAATTCTGCGTTTTCATTTTATGTTTCAGGCTCTGGCCAACGTACGCCAGTGCACATAACAATTTGGGCACGCTAACAGCGGGCGATCAGGCCGAGAAACACTTTCTGGCTGCAATTCAGGCTCAGCCGGGTCACGTGAACGCTCACTACAACCTTGGCCAATTGTACAGGTATGTATTACGACGCTCCGCGCACTCTTTTTGCCTTCAATTTCTGGGGTACCGCTGTGTGCGGTTATTTTATTACCTCGGGGGCGCTCTCGTAATTTCAGATTGGCTCTTCGCGGAAATTCATAATTCACCGTGATTAACGTCGCGGAGTAAGTGTCTCCTCTCCGCCGCGAAAGCCGGGAATTTTCAATGAGGAACATTAACGCCGAATCCCGCCTCGGATATATCAGTTAGAGCGGTGCGTCGCGCTTTCGCGGCGCGTCAATCACAGAGCGAGAGAGACTCCATCGCGAGATTTTTAGCTAAATATTCGTCCCGAAAAGAGAGAGAGAGAGAGAGCTGCGCGCGGGGAATATTAATCGAGGCAGCTCTCTCACTCCGAAATGTCTTTCGGCATTGTAAAAGTCGCCGGGGTGCGCGCGCGCGGAAGCACACAAAACAGCAGCGCGCGCGTTAATTACCAAAGCCTTTGTTAAAGTCAAACTCGATTACATCATGGCGCTCATAACTCAGCGGGACGCGCGCGCGGCCGCAGTTTTGCCGAGCATGCGCGCGGCAAAGCGTCAACCCGGCCGGCCCGCTCTCCCCGCTCCGACGGTCGCGGAGAGATTGCTGTTCAATTTATGTGCCGCCGCTGGATTTATGATGGCAAACTCGGTGTATCGGCTTTTTTAATATCCAAGCCCAGGGCCCCTGCTGGCTCCTCTCTCGTTTGCTCGTCGCCGGCGAGAGAGAGAGAGAGGGGGGGCTATTCTGCCGCTTCAGTCTTTTTTTTTTCTAAGTAAGTATCGAGGCCCTCGAGGATCCGAGTACACAAATCAGAAGTGCTTCCGACGGAGAAAAATGATCGCCGCGCCTTTGTTCTCGAGTGATTGCGATGAAGATGTATGTATTTTTGGCCTTCCGAGCGGGGCCGTTGCGGCGCGTGGCTTTGTTTTCCGGCCCGCGAAAGGATCCTTGAATAATTAAAGCTCCGGCGAGCAAAGCTCTCGATCGTCGATCATTGTAAGCAAGATGTATTTAGGAAGATTCGCTGCATTGCTCGTGCAAGTGGAATCGACGACGCGCAAATTAAAGCGTTCCACTCCAAATGGCGATAGATTTTGAATAAAATATGAACTTGACGTCCGCTCAGTTCAAAATAATTAGACGAATCTTAATTATTTTTAAATTTCTAAAACGGTAGAGCACTGCACGAATAAAAAAAAAAGACTAAAAGAAACTAAATTTGATAGCGCGGTCGAATCGGAACGCGGTGAGCGTAGAAGTGGGTCTCAGGTGAGCGTAAACCCTTTCGGCCGGTGAGCGAGAGCCGCTCTCAACGCGGGTACTCCGAGCCTGAGACGGCTAAAGGCCCAAGAGGACGCGTGTCCCGGTGATCGGCTGGCGATCGAGTGTCGCGAGGCGCCGCACAGCGGTCAAATTCTCGAAAAAGCCGGCGAAAATAGCAAAAATTTATTCTACCGGAAATTATAATTATAAAGCTATTAATTTTTTAATGAAAGTTGTACGCATAAAAACTAAATACGAATAAATCAAATAGAATAATATATTTTTTTTTAAGTTTTATGTAAATAATAAGTAATTAAAATTTGTAATAGAAAATATTATGAAAATTTTATTTAAATATTATATTATTTAAATCTATTATTCAACATATTTTATATGCTAATATGTTCATATAAGAATATAAAAAGCAAAATATTTATTCATACTTTTGAAACAGTTTTTGAATTATTTCTAATAGTTAAAATTAAAAAAAAAAATTGAATTTTTTTGAAAACTAATGAAATTTTATAATAACTCCATGCTTTTGCATAAAACATAATCCATAATGTACCCCTGGTAGAGATGGAAAACATTAAATACCTATTTATAAGGTATTTTCAAAAATTTTACCTATAAAAGAGGTATTTTTACTTCCTAGTTAACTAACTTTAATGTAACGATTTTTTTCATGGTCGGCGGGCTTTTAAACTAGTTTGACTAAATTTTAACTTATTTGTCGGTATTTACACGGTTGTTACGATAGGTACTTTTCTTACC